>VYZX01018796.1:7715-68660 GCA_013401335.1 Brachypteracias leptosomus
TTTGAAAGTAAATCTAATTAAAGACATGGAGGGAACAGAAAATGTTGGGGGTAAGTTTACAAAAAATAGGACATGACAGAAGAAATACCGTTGTTGGGGTTTTTTTCTCCTTTTTTTCCTTCAGTAACTGTCCTGGTTTGAGCTAGAACAGAACTAATTCTGTTCACTGATTTCACTTTTCAGCTCAGTCTCTTCTAAGTAACTGCACTTACTGAAGTTAACAGCATATTTTTGCAGACACTGTCTGCTTCTAGCAGTGATAACACTTGATGTTTATAGTTACTACAAAGGATTGGTATGCAGAAAAGCTCTTGCTTATACTTGCTCCTATGGAGACCAAGGTCACTGCTAAATCTTGTGTGCCACATTGGGGGTACAGAAAGTAAGAGGCTGCACCTGCAGGGAGGCGCAGACAGGTGACCCTAAATTGACCAACAAGGGATTCCATCCCATATATGTCATATACAGTATAAAGCTGAGGGATCACTAGGGTCAAGTCTCTTCTTCAATGCTTACCGTGTGAGGACTCTGCATGTTCTTCTACCTTTAATCCTGATCTGTGTGTTACTGAATCCAGCTCCTGAATCTAGTTCCCATCTACTGCTGAGTCTAGTCCAGGACTGTACACAGCATCAGTGGTGGTGTAATTACCATCAGGGGAGTTGGATTCAATATTGATTTTTTCTACATATTTGTATATACTTAATTCTATTGTTATTGTTTTCCTTAAAGCTGTTTTAGTTTTCTTTTCCAATCTATAGGTTTCTCTCTCTTATTCCATTTCCCTTCCCCTTTGGGAAGGGAGAGGGGTTAATAGGGAGCATCTGTCATTTGTCTAGTGGCCAGCCCAGCCCTAACCCTTGACAAAAGTTAAGGCTTTTAGACTGGGGATGCGTGGTGTTGGTTGTCTGCAGAGGTTTGAAATAGTGTCAGTCAAGCCATTATTAGACAAAACTGGAGAAAACAGTAATTAGTGCAAGAAGCAGTAGTAATTAGCACAAGGAGTAACTGGGAAGATGATGGGGCTATCTCAAAAGCCTGTCTGGGTGCATTGCCTGTCCAAGCGCCTGTCCTCAAGGACTATGCTGTTTGGCCTGTAAGGGGTGGGTGGGAGGTCCATACTGTCAGCTGGAGAGGTATGTCGGGCTGACTTTGGGTTGAGAAGGGGACACTTCATAACTGGAGATTAACCCTTGTGCGAGTATAACCGGTGCCTCTGGTAAATTTGGGAGCCCTGCTGTTACTCTGTGAGGGGACAGCAGCAGGATAGACCAGCGCCTTGCAGGGCCAATCCCAAATCAAGCCTGAGTCTGGTCCTAAGTCCCAGGCTCAAATGTGACTGAAGGAAGGTGAGGCTCAAGGACAGGGGCTCACCCTGGCATAGGATGGGGGCCCTGGGGTCAGGGGAGCATCCAGCTGGTGTCTATGGTAATGAACAGGGCCTGTGGTAAGTGCAGCCCGAAGTGTCTGCAACGTCCTGGTGGTGGCAAGAGGATCAGGTGAGCACCTCGGGGCTAAGGCACTGGTCCCTGTCAGCCAGTTGTGGTTGAAGGGCCAGGTGGGATATCTGGCATATGGTCAGGAAGCCACAAGGGATGCAGTGAGCAAGACCTTTGCCTAGCATGTGGCCAATGTATAGAATTTCCATGTGGCAGGAAAAGCTATACATTGCCTACATGGCCCACTCTTGCGAGTAGACATAGGTGTGGCACAAGCTGCAGGGCCGCCTCTGCTCAATGACCTTGTCCAAAACCTCATGCCATGCTCTGGCACATGTGCGTGTGTTTCGCCATGTGTATCCCAAGTTTCCCTGACTCCTGTGAAGCCATGCTCAGCTGCACTGAGTTGCTTTGTCACACTTCAAACCTCTCTGCCACCCTCATGTTCCGTAGGCAAAAATATCCCTCTGCCTCTCTCAGGAGGTGTATCAAGACAAGAGATAAAAATGTAGTTAAGATCTCTTCCACTCCACAAGAGCCAATTATGTGGGTTTTTTCTCAGATGGTCTAGTTGATAAATATAGCTAGCTAAATTCAGAGTAACTGTTTTCAACCTGTTTTTAGCACTGAAGTGGGCTGGTTCTATTTTTGGGCTGAAGAAGCATTTGTGTGCCTGAAATCCCATCCAAGTTTTTCTAACTATATCAGTTGATCTAATAAAATAGATTACCTCTTCCTACAGACCTTGCCTTGCTTACATGCTTCAGGCACTGTGATTACAGTAATGCTGCTGCTGCTTCTTTCCTGTTGCTTCTCTGCCACCTGCAGTGCATAGCTTGAATGCACAAGACAGAGGATGAGGGGAAGCACATCACAGTATTTCCCAACTTTACAATGTTTCATTTGCAAGCTTAAAGAAATTCCTGGAAAAATAGAAAAAGTTGGAAGGGACTTGTGGCCTTTGCCCAGTCCAGCCTTCCTCAATGCTGGGCTAAGAAATTTTGACTGGATGCTCAGGACCTTACCCAATGAAGTTGCACGTACTTCTAAGAATGAAATTTTACAACCTTTTGGGGTTTGTGTTCCAGTGCTGAACCACACTTCCTTTTCTTTCAGTCACTCTTTTCAGTGGTGCTCAGCGATAGGACGAGGAGCAGCAGGTACAAACTGGAACACAGGAAGCTCCACTTAAACTTAGGAAAAAAATTCTTTAAGGGTGACGGAGCACTGGAACAGGCTGCCCAGAAAGGTTGTGGAGTCTCCTTCTCTGGAGACTTTAAAAACCCACCTAGACACATTTCTGTGTAACCTGCTCTAAGTGAACTTGCTTTACCAGGAGAATTGGACTAGATGAATCCCAGAGGTCCCTTCCAACCCGTACCATTCTGTGATTCTTGCTGTGAAGATTCTTTTTCCTTACATCCAGCTGAAGTGCTGGGGCCTGCGCTGTGGACACCAAGTTGGAATTGACCTATGGATGAGTCACAACCCAGCAATATGTTTTGTTCCCCAAGTGGTTTCAGGCCCCAGAGGCAGAACCTGGCCCACCTGTGTGAGGCCCTGCCTTCCCCCACATGATCATGGTTGGGGTGGTGGACAAGGCTAGAGCTGTATCAACCAGGAACTGACCAGTTTGGGAGAAGTAACAAGGAGCCGATCAGTTGGAAGAGAGTTCCTGTGGAAGAGAGTTCCTGTTGGGGGCAGCTTGCTGAGCTCTCAGTGATGTGTTCCCCCTTGGCTGATTTGAGATGGAGAAGGGCAAACAGATGAAGAATAAAAGATGAAGAGGAAAATAATTAAGGGAATAAAAGCTGAGGGGATGTTGCTGTGTGTTTGGTGTTGGCCTGAGGAAGAAGAGAGCTAGCAGCACAACAGCCTACTTTTCCTTTGTTGCAATATGGCTGTGGTCCCTTGCCCTTTCACTATGCACCTCTGAGAAGAGGCTCGCTCTTCTTTACCACTCACTGCAGTGGGAGACTGCAATTTCCTGTCTCTTCTTAGTGGTCTCAACTCTGGGCTATACAAAATGTTCCTTCTGTAGTGGCCTGTTCTCCAGCCTCTTAGCAATTTCAGTGTTCCTATGCTGGACTCTTTCCAGTTTGCCAGTGTCTTGCTTGCTCTACAGGACCCAACACTGGACATCATGTTCCAGGAATGACCTTGCCAGTGTGGAGTAGAGGGCAATAACACTTTGTCTGCTGGCCATGCACTTCCTTATCTAGTCTATTATGTGGTTAGTTGCCTTCAACACAAGACACACTGCTGTCTCTTGTGCAACTTGTCCCAAAGGACCCGTCAAATGCTCCTCTGCAAAACTGCTACCTATCCAGTTCGTCCCTAACGTGTACAGCTATGTGAGGTTAGGCCAGACCAGCTGTAGATGTTGCACTTCTCCTTTCTGACCTTCAAGAGGTTTCTGTTGGCCCATTCCTCCAGCCTGTCAAGATCTCTCAGACTGTTTTTTCTATGCCCTACGTTTTGTTAAGCATGTAGTTTCCCATCCTCTTGTTCTTCTATTTCTGCTATGCATACATGTTCAAAGACCTAATTCCTCCTGAAAGCAGTGTTTTCTTTTATTATAGACTATAGAGCCATGGTGGGATGCACTTTTAGAAGCAGACTACTCTTACTTACAGAAGAGATGATCTTGGAATGGGAAGGGCCTGTGCTGCCCAGCATGTTGCCCAATGCCTTTGGAAACTTTCGCTTTCTTATCAGCCTTCCACTAACCACCAGAAATGATAGTGACAGGATGCAGACCTATCCCCTAGTAGGAAACAGAGGCCCTGAGGTGTTCACCTTTGTTATCTGCTCATTTATCGAGTCACTAAGGAGACAAATTAGAGAATTCCTGCTCCTGGACTGCTCAAGAAAATCATTTTACTACAGACAATTTGCTTTCTTTTGGTTTGTGCCTTACCTTGCATTTTGCCTCGTCTCCTATCTACTTAGCCCTTAAAGCTTCAGCTTAAATGAGGACTGAACTACAGGCTGCTTTTGAGTCGAGGTTTTCAGACTACCACTGTCTGTCCAGAGAGGAAATGAAAGGACAGCATCTGAATATGAACTTACCCAACTGAATTCTAGACATTTCTGTCCACCCCAGGCTATATTCTGAATGGAAAATACAATTAGTCTCCTTTTCTGCCCTATACCTAGCCAGCCTAGTATTTCTAGAATAAATAATAGTAATCTCCACAAGAGGGTTTTTTGTCAGTTTAGAGACAGAAAAGAGGAGTGAATATAATCAGCTAAACAGATCCTTCTCAGCAGCACCTGCTGCTACTTCTCATCTACTCAACATGCTGCAATATGCCCTTTTTCTCACGTGTTTCTATGAAAAAAAAAAATCAAGACATTATTATCATGTTCATTTCCATCCCTCCAGCACAAGTCAATCATGGGAACAATTAAATAGCTCTGGAATTAGAAGTGACAATTAAAAAAGAAACAGAGATAAGAATGGAGTGGCAGGAAGGGAAAATTAAATGGTTTCTATTCCCCCTCCCCTTTGCTCTCTGTATCATACTGTTATTGAAGGAATAATGTAGTTCTACCTAATTAGATATCAGTTTATAAAATTTCTCTGTGTTACCTAAACCCTACCCATATCCACATGCTTTCTCCTACTTCTCCCCAGTGGCCCTGTTTCCAGTGAGCCAATTCCACTTAAATTTATTGCTCCTTGATATGTAAATCAAGGCTCCGATTGCATCACATTTAAATACGTCCTTCAAATACCATTTAATAGCAAGGGGATTCTGTGGGTTATCATGCTGTCTAGGCTGACAGGTCAGGATTTGACTTTCTGGCTGATTTTTTCTGTGTAGCAAGAGCAATTAGGATCTGCTCTTGGACACCTTAGTCTGCTCACTTGGAAGCTGGGGAAAGCAAGTCATGCTCTGTAACACAAGATGGTTTTTTATACCTGAACTCCTAAAATCTTTGCAGTCTTGTTACAAGCGTGAGTTCTCCTATATCTCCCTCATTAGGTCTCTTCTTCAGGCTAAGTTAAATTCTTCCACCCACATGCATTTTCTTCTCATTTATGGTTTCAACTCACTCTCTTCTGGAATCCTCCAGTTGTCCTAAATCTTTCCTGAAGAGCAGTGCCTGAAACTGAGCATAACATTTGTCTGAAGCCTCTTCTCTGCTGGGCACACTGACAGGATTATTCCCACTTGCTATATGATAAACACTAGCCTGTGTATCCCAGAATGGCATTTGTCTTGCTCATCATACTGACACTGTTGATTTGTGCTGACCACGTCAACCACCATATTCCCCAGATATTTTCTAAATAATTTTCTATTGAGCCAACTGTTGCTGGCCACTTGGCAGCTGCTTGTTTCTGCACATATTGAAGTTCATCCAGCTGTTCTCAGAATTTTCCAATTTATCAAGTGTTTTCAGTTCCAATCCTGTCTCTAACAATATCCGCATTCTCTCTCTATTTCATGTCATCTGCAAATTTAACAAGCATTCTGTGTATTCCACCATCCACAGTGTAAACAAAAATGCTGGGAAAATTAGGTGCAGATTCAGGATGAATCCCCATATAATACTGTTTGTTGCCTCTTCCATTTGGACAGGAAACCTTTATAACTACTCTTTGAACATAATTATGTGCTAGCCTAGATTATAGATTTTTTTTTGTTTGCTGTTTGTTTGTTTGTTTTGCTTGCTCATAAGAATGCTACACAAGACAATACCAAAAGTCTAAGTAAAGTCAAAATATGCAACAGCTACTGCTTCTCCCCTGCCCTAATACTCTTAAACCATAATGCTGGCTGTTATTCAGCTCTTTGTTTGTCATCTGGGTGCTTAGAGCAAGTTTACACTTTTTCCTAGGATTTTTTTTGGAAGTTGAAGATAAAGTTGCTAAACTTTTATGCATCTCCTTTCTCCCTTTCCCACTTCTTTAAAACACAGACCCTGTATTTATGTTGCTCCCATCATTGGTGGCTCAACAGTCCCCAGCTGTCCTCGAAAGTAACTGCTGACGTCTGAGGCTGTTTCAGGCAATTTTTCCACATATGCTAGACAGATGTTCATCAGGTTCAACCAAATTAGCAACACATTAAGGGCTGTCTAATCTGCTCATTCAGGCTATTCTTTTTTTTAACATTTATTTACCCTTCTCTCACTGATGTTACCTGTACCAGCCACCTGCTCACCTTTTTAGAGATGAGTGAAGCAAAAAGCTCACTTTGGCATTTTTGATCTCCTCCACCTTTTTCCCTACTGTGCAGGATGGCTGCATTTCTTTGCTTTTTCCGTTAATGCACTCAACTCATGGTGTCTTCTACTGTTTGAAGTGAAGAGGGAGAGGTTCCAAGGTTCCACACATTTCTGTGGAAGGACAGTATCCCTTTACGAAGAACCATGCCCTGCCATGCTGGACATGTTTGTCACTGTAGCAGCACTGTTAGGTCACTAGTTCAAAGCCTCCCCTTGCTACAAACCCTCTGTGTTCACCACCAGACAAGGTCAGCTTGCCAGGAAAAGCACTGGTGGGCTGCTGATACAGCAGACATACAAACTGGCTTTGCTGGGGAGGCAGGAGGGGCAAAGAGGAAACTGGGTCAGCCACATTAGGTTGTCACCATTTTGAAGGATGAAGCAAGCTGTACTAGGGAGGCAAGATTGAGAGCCGCTTGGAAATACTAGCTCACTGCAGCTGGTTTTGCCTGTTACTAGCATTAAAAACAAATGCCACTTAGGTGTCCTGGCACTCACTGACAATTAATTCAAATGTTCTCTTGCCTTTCTCACTAGCTTTATACGGGCTGCTGTTGGGTTTAGGGTGTGAGATGTTGAGTTCAGGCTGTGCCCTGACCCTCTAGCACAGCCTCCTGCAGGCTTCAGTGTCTCTCATGTGTTATGCAGGTGTCTGCCAGGGTGTGCAGCTGTTTTAAGGTCTTGTCCACCTCCCTGAGGTATGGAGAGCTGGCCTAAGCACCAACCTGCCCCTTGATTGCTGCCTGGTCCTTTGTCTTGGTGCAGCATTGAAAGGAGTTGCATTGGTTTCCTCCAAATTCCTGTTCATTTGAAGACAGCTTACAAACCTGTCTTCCTAATTCTGCGTCTGTGGACTTCACTGCCTCACACCCCAGGAAAACAAGGTCCTGAAGGACCAGAGTGTCTCTGTGTATATAAGCCTAAATGCTTCTAAATACACCAGGGTGCAACAATGACTCATTTATTAGGTCACTCTGAGCCAGAGCACAATAATAACATGAGTTACAAAATTACAACAAAGTTTTCAATTTTTTTGGTGGCAATCTTACTTCCCACTCCCCCCAAAATAATCAATCAATGGGTTGAATCAAGTTTCAGGAAAAATTAGGAAAATAAGCCTACAATTTTTCTCATGTGTTAGGATCATGCTGTTAACATCCTGATGTTATTCGAGTTTATTGCATTATTTAATGCTGAGTGAGTAAATGGATGATCAAGTCACTACTTCCACAATTGCCGGCTAGTTATCAGCTGTGCTGTTTGTGGGCCTTCTGAGTCATGAGGGTGATAGGCTATGTCATCTTCATCCCAAAGGAGCTATGATCTAAGGTTGAAGCATATTAATGGCAGGTATGGGCATCCTTTCTTGGTAAATATGCTCCAGGAACATCATGAACATGAGTAAGTGCTGTGTATGATTCTGTCATTCATGTTGAGGACAGAGGAACTTAAAACACTCCTTGCACCCTTGTGGCAAAGAGGGCTAGGCACATCATGGGTTGCCTTAGCAAGAGTGTTGCCAACAGGTCAAGGAAGGTGATCCTTCTCTCTATTTGGCACTGATAAGACAATTATTGGAGTGCTCTGTCCAGTTCTGGGCTCCCAAGTACAAGAGGCATGTATGCACTGGAATGGGTCCAGTGAAGAGCCATGAAAATGGTTAAGGGCTTGGGGCATCTGATGTGTGAGGAGATGCTGAGCAATCTGCACCTGTTCAGAGAAGAGAAGACCTCTGAGTCTTCTCTTCAATGTGCTATGAATGTGTATTGATACCTGATCAGGAGAAGCAAAGAGGATGGACCTTGGCTCTTCTCTGTGGTGCCGAGTGACAACCAGGAGACAAAGGGCACAAACAAAACACAGGCAATTCAATTTAAACACAAGAAACAACTTTTTTCTTGGTGAGGAAGGTGAAATGTCAAAACAGGTTGCCCACAGAGGTTGTGGAGGTTACATCCTTGGAGCCTTGGAACCCAAATAAACATAGCCCTGAGCAGCCTGCTGTAGCTGAACCTGTTCTGAGAAGAGAGGTTGCATTAGGTGATCTCCAGAGGTGCTTTTTGATATCAATCGTTCTGTGACTCTGCGTAACTATAAGAAGACTAAAGCATTGTTACTGAGACGATTAGAAGAATGGTGAGCCTATCTCACGTATACATAAACACAGTGAAAAGAGGAAGACTGAAAGAAGCCGTGACTTCTCTCTATAAATGACATGAAAGAGTAGATGACAAGGGAAGAACTGTTCAGACTAAAGTACTGCCACAAGATTAGCAGGTAACAAAGTATTATCTGACAATGAACAAAGTTAGCTTAAAATCAGGAAGGCTAAACTTCTAAAGCAATGCACCAACAAGAATATTGAGAGTTTCTGAAAGGAATTATTTGTCATACTGTAGAAAGGGACCAACTTTAGGCCTAGTGTTAATGGATGGGCAGAAGAGGCTGCTCTCCCAAGCAGCAGAATTCATGAAGAATAAAAGTCAGCAACTGTGTTATCAAGAAGTGTGGGCAGAGGCTGAGCTTCACAGGAACCCACAGGTGTCTCCAGGTCTATCTGGTTATTTGTATACTGCTGTGGATAAGAAGGAAGGTAACATATATTTGTAGGTCATGTCTGTGTAAAATGTTCTGTTCTAAAAATCGAGAAGTTTTTGTTCTTTGTTGGAAGTTTTTGTTATTTTATTCAAGTTTTCCCTTTTTAAAGTATATGTTGTCTTTCCTTTTAAGTGTGTGCTACAACAATCCATTTCATTATGGAGAGAAAACATCAAGTGAGGAGCCTGGCTCATGTCTTAGGATAGTGTGGAAATGGCCTACAGAACAGATGTTAAACTTTACACCTCCAGACACTTAAATCATAACAAACTTTATAAGCCTTCAGAGAAAATAAAAGTGGGATGATGGTACTCTGTCAGGAAACAAACTTGTTTCATGATAGAAATCAATTCCCAGCTGAGGAAGAGAGAGCAGGGAAGATTAAAAGAATTTCAGGTAACTTTTGTTCCAGCATCCCTCTGCTTCCAACACAGGCTGAATCTTCCTGCCCTAACAATAGATGACTATAATCACTTGTGGCTGTTGTTGGTGTCTCAGCAGATTTTTCTATTCCACTGGAAATGTTAAAGTTGAAAGCGCTTAGAAAGAAAGCAAAGAAGAGAACTGATGGACTCCATAAGCATCTCAAAAGAGATGAGCTGAATGTGTCAGAGATTATGGTGCTGAAAAATAAACCAATTAAGAACAGCCGATAGTGTGTTGTCAAGCTTGCCAAGAAGGAATACCAATTCGTAACTTCATAGTTGGCTGGTGTAACTAAAACTGAGCAGTTTAACAAGTTCCTACATTTTCAGAGGGCATTCATAGCAAAGCATAAACAGTTACAGAATGATTTAACTGGGAGCAAAGTATCAGAGCAGCATGAAAGCAAGCTGGCTAAGGTAAGAAAAAGAGTCTTGAAGTTGATAGAATGGTAAAATTTGCATTATCTTTCTGAGTGTATTGGTTATGTGTGTTCCAGGAAATTGGAACGAGTTGGGGCAAAATCACCTCTCTTCTTGTCAGAGAGATGATCCCATGTATTTTCTTAGTTGTGCACTTGTAAGAATCATCTATGTGCTCCAAAACCCTGACCTCAAAGCTGTATATCACTATTTACCCTTCCTTCCACTGTCATGTGGAAATGTGTTAAGTATTCAGTAAAGCAGGATCTTGCAAGCTAGGAATCTGTATTGGAAAAATCACTATTGGTCAGCAGCTCTGCAGGAACTGTATATTCAGTGACTTGTCCAGCAACGTTTGAGGTATTTTGTAAAAGAAGCTACCTTCTCTATGTGTGACATAGATTATCTCTTTACACGCAGACAGCTGCTGCACTCTTGCTGGCCTCTCATGATGGGTGGGATGGGGAGTGAATATGATCAGTGAAGCACATGCAACTTGCAGAAGTTGCTTGTGTTGCTTGAGTTACTGCCCTGGGGGAAGAATTTGCGATCTCATCAGCACTTGGAGCCAAATGCAGGAGTGAGAGTAAGATACTGGATTCATAGAAATTAGAGATAGAACTTAAAGTAGTTGGAGGTTGGTAAGCTAAGAAATGACTAGGCTGGTGTGGGCTGGAGAAGAACTGGAATTTCATGTAGAGGAGAGTAATTTTTGAAAGAATTTGGTACCTTGCCTCTCACTGTGGTTCTTATGGCCAGGTTTTAATCACTTGTAAGATGTCAGCTGATTTATCAAGGATGTTTTATAGAGAATTAAGCAGTGGTATTTTCAGGACCAGGGGAGACATGAATAAAGGTCAGGCTTGACTGAAACAGCTATCCCAATAGCAGTGGTACGTATACCAGAAAGTGGCAAAGAAATTATCAAGCAAATCAACAGAGATCTTTCTTGTATACCTCCAACATGCTACCAAAGCTTTTCAGGAAAATTTATGCAAAATGAAGGAAGTGAGGTGACACATTCATCCAATCTACTTGTGGGTATAATTCTTGGAGAAGCTGCATAATCCATGTTCCACTGGATTCTAGGAGGTATCATCTGCCATACAGTTAACCAATTTGACAAAAAAGTTGGCTACTTCCTACCTTGGTAATTATCCCCGAGAAACTTTTCTCCTGTCCCTATGGGTAGATAGGCCAGTGTAAAAGGAAGAAAGGATGGGGGGAAACAGAAGTGCAGTATCACAGCAAGATAACAGCTTGATCTTGTAATTTTTAAAGCATTTTTTTCCAAGAAAATATTCCTCTCAACTTGAATCATTATAATTTTCGCGAGACAGTGTAACTCTGCTACAAAGTTTAGCAGAAAGCTGTACTAACTAGCAGTGATGGCAATCTTTGACCCTTCATTAAATGGTCAAAATTTCTATCAGCTTTGGTTTGAAACAATGAAGTGAAATGAAGTGAAAAACTGCCACAATCTATTATCAGACTGTGTAGATCTACCATGTTGTGAGAAAGTTAATCTTGGGAATAGAGCACTTTGAAGTGAGACCAGCAGCACTTGAGAGAAAAAGTTACCATGACAGAGGAACACACAGCACAGGCTGCCTAAGAGATTCTTTCTCTCTCCCAGGTTCCTTACTCAGATCTGGTATGTATAACCATGAGATTATATAGGTATGATTTTAACTGTTGTGTTCCTTAGCTAGGGTTTCTCAAGTTATTCATGTATTAATTCTCTCTCTGAGCTAATGGTTGCTTTAAGGAATGCAACATGTTCCAAGAGTTGCTTTTTCCAAACCTGGACATGATCTGTTGACGTCAGTAGAGACAGACAGACTAATTTACACTTATGGAAAGATTGGCTGTAAAGATGTAAGCAAGATGTTCAACAATATGTTGAGGTGTAATGTAGTAATTTCCTTCTGCCACACAATTCTGTGTCTTCTTTGTTTTCTACTAGTCTTTTTGAAGATTAGTACATTCTGTCTTTTTGAATGTCAACTTTCTTCTTACTGATGATCAAAATACAGAATTCATGCAATGACCATGACTTGACCTGGATTCTCATGATATTTCTTACTTCGTACTGTCAGAAGAAATGGCATGAAGATGAACAAAGTAATACATTCTGACAGTAACTGTTTTAGAGCACCTCCTGCACGTGCAGGTATGTAGTAGTTCATTTTGATGATTGCACAGGAGCTCCAGAAAATCTGTGGCTGTAATCCACTCCATTTCAAGTGGGTACAGGTTGTTGAGAAAATTTTGAAGATATATGCAACAGCTGCCTGATATTTGGTGATATTCTGATGGAAATTAAGGTAAGAAATATTCCTAAACTTAGCATGACATAAACTAAATGTACCTTAACTATTGTTTTAAATGCATTATTTCCCAATGCCCTTTGTCATTTTTTTCTAACTGCATTTGGGACATTTAACTCTTTTTAGCTACAGTGAGGAAGAGATTGTCCTGGGGATTTATATTCTTCAGGAGACTTTCCTGTGCTCCCTTGCTCACATGTTAAAATCAAACATACCTAACAATCTTCGTGGGCTTGTAACATCATTTGTTGTTTTTTACTTAATCTCTTGTGTTCTCAGGGGGGATGACTGATTTCTTTCTCATTTTTGCTCCTTCTGCCTTTGTAAACAGGTAAGCAAACAAGAGCAGAGAATAGAAGTGTTAAGAGATATGTTTCTATAGAAAGTTGGATTCCAGTCTGCTCAGTGATTTGAGCTGACACCATTTCTATCTATAAGCGTCATCATATTAATGAAGAAAGGAGAAATCATAAGGAATTGCACACCTCTGCAAATCTGCAGATGCAAAGAAAAACTGGAAGAAATAGAACCGGGGAGAAGGGTGAATTGGAAATTGCTCATATTCAGTGGTGCAGGAGAGGGCTATGTTTTCAGTGACTGCTTTCATTCATTCAAATTAATGCCACCAGTGTGTGTGTGTGAAGTGTTTCCTTCTTTTTCCTTTTTTTTTTTTTTCTTTGTAGCTGACCAACAAACTAAACTTCATGGCTATAAAAGCCATGTGATTTTATCTTTAGTGTGTTCTCAGTTCTGCTTCTGGCCCTGCTGGTGAGATGGCAAGCCCTTGCATGTGTTCCAGTATTCCTACTGCAACTTTATGCCTTTTATTTAGCCCTATAGCAGCAAGCCATTAATCTTTCTTTCTGCAGTGTTCCTCAGGTTACAAGATAGCAGCATCACATGCAAAACTTACAGAGACATTCAAGCAAGTGCAATTGTATGGTCAGGAGAGAAGGGCAGACAGCTTTTGGAAAAAAAGTATGAGTTCTTTCCCAGGTGAGTTTCACAGACTGCAAACATCTGACTATCACTCAAGCACTTTGATGAAAGCATTTCTAAAATAAAACCTCCAAAAAACCAAAATCCCCCGAGCCCCTAACCTCCACTAACTTTTTTTTTTCTGAAACTCTAGCCCTAATTCTAAAATCCTTAAAATGTTTAAGGAAAAAAATTTGGGCCGTAACCTACTGGTGAATTATTTTTCCACATCTCATTTTGACAGTTACACATGAGGACCGTTAAGTCTTATCTGACTTACATGGCAGTTTCCTACTCTGTGTTTTGTTTTGATTTTTCATTATGATGAAGGATGACGCTTGAAATCCTTTATCTGGAGATCAAATCTGTTTGTTTCTCCTCTTGGGCATTCAGGACAGTGATTTGCATGTGAAACACAACTGAAATATTATAGGCAAAAAATATAGTTGCACTCTGATTCCATACACTGTGGATGTGGTGTTAGTGATGTTAGAAACTCTACCTTGACTTTTTCGGTAATAATTGGGGTGAGGGGGGAAGTAATTCCTCCATTTTTTCTGAAAAAATAATTAAGCACTAAAATCCATCATTTATAGGCAAGAAAAGGGTAAAGGCAGTAGGCATTACAAGCAAGAAATCCTTGAGAAAGAGTTGCTAGTTGGGCAAGTGAATTGTGCTGAGAATGACATTGGAATAGTCAAAGTACAAATGGATTTGAACAAACCCATGTGTGGTGGCATAAGTAAACCTCTTACAACAAAAAAGGTATGCTTTTCTTGGAGGAAGACTGAAACAAGAGTTTTTAATCTCTGGACAGTGTTAAACATTTTTTTGATGATCTCTTTCCTCTCAATTTATTTAGAGTGAATATGAGCTGTACATTATGATGCTTCTGGACTCTCTGCTTAGAGCACAATATAAGGTAGCGTTTGCTTCTCAGTATTAGCTCCTTTTCTTGGTGATGCTACAGAGAAATTAAGTACTTGAAGTCAGACATGGGCACTTCCTGACCTTACCTTAGACATAGGAGATCTACTGCTTGCCCTTAGTTTTGTTGCTTACAACAGGTTCTGTAGAAGCAACCCACAGCAGAGAAAGCTGAGACAGCAGCTGCTACAGAATAAGCAGGGCGTTGGCTGAATAGCCCGTGCTGGATTTCAGAAGTGTCAAATCTATTGTCCTTCTGTCTCCTCTTTGGTAAGGCCACATCAGGCTTTGTGCCAGCTTTACTATAGAAGTGTTGCTGTACAGGAGGTGACATTGACCTCAGGCTGCCAGGAGTAGTGCCACACACTCCTTCCCTCAGCCTCTCCCACCAGTGATACCTTAGTTCTTGCAGAAGGAAGAAGTGCCAGGAAGGGTGTGCTCCACTATGGAAGTAGAAGGGGAGCACAGAGATGTCAAGCCCTGAGGGAAGAGCCATCCCTGACTTGCCCTGTCCTGGACCTGTCAGTCCCTGTCCCTTTCTCTATCTGACCTTTTTGTATTCCTCCTGTTTTCAGTTCCCCTACTCCAAAACTAGCCCCTTTCACTCCTTGTAGCTTTCTAGGCCAACGTTCTCCATCGATCCAGAGCCAATCCTTTGGATTTGCTCTGAGGATTTCACCCGAGTTATCCACTCTCTTTGACATTGAGCCTGGGAGCTCCTGTATGATATTGACAACCTGTTGAAATGAAAATGAAAGCTAATGACGAACGTGGCACAATTGACAGCGTAAGTGCTTTGTCTAGGATGAGGAACACACTGCTCAGTGGCAGAACAATTGAAAGGATTGTCCAAAAGCAAGGGGTTTGCATCAGTCTGTCTTCATATTTGCTGGCTGTGAGACACAGAGAGAAAAATTCATATTCTTTTTTATCTGTAACAAACCTTTAATCTATTTACAAACAGAAACAGCTTTGTATGACTTTAAAATCTGCCATAGGGTGGGGATGTTTTTTATGTCTGGACTTATTAGCTCTTAGTCTCATGAGCAGTTCATTCAGAAGTTTTCATTGGAATTGAATTTTACTGCAAATGGAATTTTAAAAATGGTGCCAGAACCTGTAGCAAATTAAATAAATATTCAATGACTTCACATTTCTCTTTTTCATTCATTCTCATAGGCTCTGAAGGCTCGGGTCAAAGGAATGGAAACAAAGCCTTCAAAGATTCTAGAAATAAAGGCACTCAGGAAAGATGCATGAGTTCTGCTGAAGAAAGCCAGTACTGCCCTGGAAAGAAACAAAGAGTAAGTGTTGCAAATGCTGTCAACCCCTCTAGCAGCAAGTAAAGAGTTCTTGAAGTTTTTAAAATGTCAGATCTTGGAGGGAAAGCCAAGGGATTAGACCTTGCAGATGGCCTCTTGTAGGAAAAAATCTTTCTCCTTTCTTTACGTATAATTTTTGATCTGCTCCCTGCCACCTAGTCCTGTCTTTTGTACCAACCACACTGGGAGACATGATTTAGCTCTGAGCAGGACAGCTCTTTTGCCATACCTGACTGACCCCCACCAAAGAGCTTAAGTCATCACGGAGAAGTCTTCTGACCACACAGACTGTGGCCTGCATTGTTAAAGCTCAGACTGTGTCACTTTTGCTGGGACGTTGGCTTTGCTCCCTATTATGGAGGCAACAAAGTCTGTGCTTTTGATTGCACAGGATTTGGTTTGACTTCCTTATTTTGACTAGCTTATTCTCAGACTTCCTGAGGCTTCCTGTCCTCTTTGGACTGACCCAGTGTTTCCATGCCTCTGTTGTGTGCCCCTCACTTCTTATAGCATGGCTTCCAAATCTCCACACTCGTGCTCCAAACTCTGATCTGACTTGCTACCCTCAATGTTTGACCTTACGGTTGTTTAATTCTAGAGCTCTGGCCTTTAGGTTTGAAAGCTGTTCTAGCAGGAGAATTTACCTACCAACCTTCTTGTTTGTGCCCCTTCCACTATCTGAACCTGAAGAATTAAGAAGTTACCCTTTCACTAAGCTGCTGGTTACCTTTTTATCCATTCCTTTTTCTTGTAAATGTTACTCTAACTTGACTAGATGACTTAGAGTTCTTTCATGTCTGTGCAGTTGTTGTTTCCTGTGTATTTAGTGTGTACATATTACAATATTTACTCTGTGCTTTCAAAATGTAGTTTAGGCTATTCCTCAGTTAAGATACTGAAGTGTGAAAGAGATTCATATTCTCTAGTTGTTGCTAGTGTAAACAGGAAGATAATTAACAGTGGCCCAGTACTCTCTACATGTCTATACTTGTCTACAGAAAGAGAATTCATGATGTGTTACTGTGAGATAAAGTCAAACTGGTGTGAACTTAAGATGGATCAGGGGCATAGTATGGAATATTTATAGAGCATGCATATGCAAATTTTATCTAAGCTACAGAGATTGATTTTGGTGCAAGCTTTTAGATGTAAAAAGGAAAGATGACGACACTTTGTCTTCTGACAAAGGGCTGAACAGAAATAATGATAAACATCCAGGATGATCTAAAGGAGTGTTTGAGAGATTTGACGGCTATAGGTATAATATCCAATACCCTATAAGACTATTCAGTTCTGGACAGCAATCTGTTACCAGAGAAGTTCAGGAACTTGTGCTATCCTAGTGGCAAATCTCTAGCTTTATGTGAAAAGTTACAATAAAAACTGGAGTCATTTGCAGGCCACCAGTTGCCATCAGGAGCCTAAGACTGAATTTTTCCTCTGGTCATGGATCATGTGTAGTTCTTTCCGTGTGTAAGGAAACCATCCTTGAAGGATGGGAGGAGGAAAAGAGTGATGTCTTTTTAAAAATGACATTGGCTAGTAGATGTTAGAATATGTTAGGATTTTTGAGATCTGATTTGAGAGGAAGTAAGAATACTGAAGTATATACGAAGAACTAAGCTGTCCACTTACGTTTTTGTGATATTTGTGTGTCTCATGATGTGTGTCAGCAACATGTAACTCGTTTGGTATTTTTATTCAGTGAACAGGAGGAGTCGCTTCACTGTAATTCAGTGAGCTTGAATTTGCTGTATACCCTGTTAGAGAAACGTTTGGCCTCTGGACATGTGTAATAATCTTCATTATGTGTAACAATGATTTGCTCACATCTACCTTTGTATATGAAAATACATCTGTGAAACTGTTGTTCTGGTTTGTTCTAGTTTAGACTGAAGAACAAATTAGAAATGGTGCTACAGATGAACCAGGCTCTAGAAGGTAAAACAGATGAGTGATAGGATAGTTCTGAGTCAAACAAAAGAAATATGGCACAAATTATGGCAATGAGGTGTTCTAAAGGACTGTAAGGAAAACCAGCCAAAAACTACCTCAGTTGTTGAGAATTTTCCTGATATGTTGACATCTAATGAAATCAGGTGCATAACATATTTCTTTTACTTCTTGCACTGCTGCTTTTATCTGAAACCAGTAGATGTCAGTGGGAGACTTTCTAATGCTGAAGAAACCTAAGGAACTGTCAAATCATCTCTATGAGTCTGTGACTGATTCTGGCACTGTCAGTCACAGCACTCTGGTGTTTTAAAGATGTCTCAGGGGATGGTACATGAAACCCATCAGCTGGCAGAAACATAACTGGATTTCATGCTTATCATGAGTAGGTTAAACCCTGAATCACGTGCTTTCATGTGCCCTTCCTAAGTTTCTTTTCAGCCTTTGCCGTATCAGTCCTGGATGCTCTAGTTATCCATACAATAGTCTAGTCCCTCTTGGATGCCTGATAGGTACTTTGGTTCAGTAACAGTAATGGGGTATACTGTCTATTTATGTACTGCTTGAGAAAGTAATGTCTTTTCATAAGGCCTTCCTTTAATCAGTGAAATCTGGATCTGGAGCTTTGTGTAAGATAAAATACTTACATCTGGAAAGTTGTGGAAGAGCAAAAAGAAAAGCTGAGTGATGATGAACTGGGAAATCCTGTGAAATACCATTGGAATGGAGTATAGTATAACTAGTCTGGTTGTAATACACCTGCATTTTATGCCTTTATTGAAAATTTGCACTTAAAGCACAATCTTCTTCCAGAGAATGAGAACATACAAGTTAGCAAATTATAATGCTGTAAATAAGGAAATAACTATTTAGAAGGTGATACAAAATGCCTTCTACATTTCCTCTTTGAAGAAAGAGGAAGATCTAAATCTGTTTTCTCTGCACTGTCTCAGTGTCCTAGTGTCCTGCTCCAGGCTGTGGGTAGTTGTTAGCTTCACCATGGACAGCTTCTATCACTGGCCTTTGACTCACTTTTACAAACGCACCTTGAGTAGGAACAATCAAATCAGCTTCTGCCTTTTTTTTTTTTTTTTCTCCCCCCCCCCCCTCAGAAATTAAACTGGCCCAAATTCCTCCCTAGTCTAACTGTCTTCCTGTCAATGAATGTACACCTGAGTGCAGCTGCCCTGATTATTTTTGCTTCTGCAGCATGGTACAGGTTTTGAATTCCAGAGCTTTGCAGTCAACCACTAAAACCTCACAAAATTAGTCATTGGCTCTGGGTCTCCCACAGGACTAATCAATAAAACAATCAGATTTCTCTAGGCCAAGGCATATCTGAGGAATGGTTTTGCATAAAATGAGCTAAAAGACATTTAAACAATGATAAAGGTTTCTCCCCTTCTTTTCCCTACCAGGTACTAATTTAAAAAATACTTACTCAGTTAACCTCAAACTTCCTCTCCCTACCTTCCCCAATTACACATTGAGGAATCAAAACCAGCCAAGTCAGAAAGATGTAAACATCGCTGCTCTTTTTGTGTTACAGCTGTATTTAGAAGCCCAAGCCAAGAAATTTGTGGCAAATGTGCTAACATGTGCTGGCACTATAAGAAACAAGGCTCTGCAAGTATTGTTTGTTGTTTTTGTGTGTGGGTTTTTTTTTTTTTGTTGGTTGGTTTGTTTTGTGAGGTGAGGTTCTAGGCAAGTAAGAAGGTATTCAATCCAAGTTACCTTGAAATGAGAAATTTACAGTGCTCCCAGAGGAAAAAAATGGAAATCAAATTATTTTTATAAATTGAATAAAATGTTTTCTTAATCTTTTCTAAAGAAGAAGGCATGATTTCCTTCTCTCCAGGTAGCATTTCTGTAAGGCTCTTCCAGGACAAGTAGCTATGCTGATCCATAGAGAGGGGATATGCTCTCTATCATTTTCAGTAGCTCATGTGAAAGGACTAGCTTTTTGAGAAGCTAGTGGCTGTTAGCTCCTGGGACTAGGAGCAGCAGAAAGCATGGTCAGGCACTTTCCCCACATGAGGCAGCGCATCACTCGAGCTGGGCTCATGCTCTCTTCATCTAGTCTGCATGGCTTTTCATCAAAGCTGTCGGCTCTTGCTGGGTCTATTGGGTGTGCACTGATACTGCACCGCAGACCACAGGGAGGCAGACCACTGGCTGCCTGTGACAACCTGCTTGGAGAGCAGGAAATTTAGGTGTCCTGGGATCACAACAGGCAGTCTTTAACCGTTGAAACGTCGTCATTACTCATCACAGTGGCCTAGTCCTGAATCTGACAGCACAGCACAAAGACAAATTACGTTGCAAACGCAGCTAATGAAAAACTGCAGGCTTCAAAAGCCCCTCCCAACTCCAGAGCAGCCCCTAAGTCACCAGGATTTTCTTGACCTGCTCACACCACCAGTCAGGCAAGACAGGCTGCACCAGCAGGAGCTCTTACACAGCAAAGAAAATGCTAGCTTTTCCTCTCCCCGTTCTACTCCCTCTACCTGTGCCCTCCCTCCCTCCTTCCTTCTCCTCTCTGCCTGCTCTGCAACCACAGAGCTTCAGAGGTGTAACCCTGCACCCTGGCATCTTTCCTGATTGCTCTGCTTTCTATATCTTCCCATTCAGGCAAACACCAAGAGGTGAATCAAGGTGTGGCAAACAAATAAAACAGCATGACCTTGAGCTGCACTGTCACCAGGGAAGGAAGCAGTTTATTTGTATTAGTACAGATACTTGGAGTGAGGGGCACTAGTAGTCTGTTCATGTAGCTCCCTTCACTTCTTAGATGAGGAGGCATCAAGACCCTGTAATGCAGCTCTGGGAGCAGCAGCACAGACACTGACAGGCTGCAGATGAGCTTGCTGACAAGCTGTGAAAAGCTGAAAATGTCTTTGACTCAATAAGATCCTGGCTGGGCAGGAGCATGAGCTGGCCATGTAGGATCACATTATTGACTTGTTTTAGTGAGGTGAGTGGGTGAGGTGGTAGTGAAGTTGACCTGTAAAATTCTGAAGTGCATTTTCTGGACTCTCCTAAAGGAGTACAGCATGTTTATTCTGCTTCTTGCATGCTGTTATCTGTTCTCCATGCTGGGATGCAGTGATTTCCTCCTTGGCTGGGTTCCCATTGTATCTAGAGCTTGACTGTATTTTTGCATGAAGTGCTAAAGGGCCTTGGTTGGGGTGATTGTGAAAAGTGAGTGGTATAACTCATATGCCAGTGTTCAGACTGGTGGAAAAGAAGTATGGATACAGTGTGTGTGTGTACCAGCTGAAGTGGGGGCAATATTGTGAGTTCTCCTGGTCTGTACTGCTTGGCTTGGTTAACTCAAGCTTGTATTTGGATATGCCTACTGAAAGCAGTATGGACACAGTCTTAGATGCCAATTAGCTTTCCACTGCCAGCTCTGTCCTTTAAATTATGCATGTATTTTTACACTTCCCAAAACCTGCAGCAGACATGAGACAAAGCGGGTAGCACAAGAACCGCTTTCTGTTTCTAGCAGCTTGAATCTATGAGATGTAAAGTTCTCAATAAATGGAAGGAAATGAACATACTAGAGACTGAGAAGAAAGAAACACTAGTTTATGCTGGGACAGTGGATACCACAACAAACACTCTTAAATAAATAAAGGCAAGAAATCACAAGTTCTAAACATGTCCTAGCGAGGTTTCTCAAGAAGTACTGGTTTCCAGGTTGTACCATGATGGACCCTTTAGCACTGAGACTGACACTTACTATCTTCTCAGAGGAGACTGCTATGTACCTAGTCTTGGGTGGTTCTATGATGACCACAGTGTCCAGCCTCTGACGTTGCAATAGGAGGTTTGTAGGTTGATCCTCACTGTGTCAAATGGTGGTCTACAGACATAGGGTTTCCTGTTCTGAACCCTTTCTGCATTTATCTTATGAGTTGGGGGATTTGTAACAAATATAAAAAACTACAGCATCGTTATTTTTAACCTGTTATATTTCTGAGCCTGGAGAATAGGATGGTTCTTGGTGGGATTTTCAAGTATCCCTAGTTGGTATCATCTACCCTTGAAATGAATACTAAAATGTTTAGTAACTTCAAAGGAGGAGAGACAGAACATTCCTGATTCCTTTCAAAATCCCATTTCTAGATGCTTAAATAACTGAAAATTACTGTAGATTATTCACTGAGGTATATAAATGACCATAGCTATAAACACATTTCAGACACAGACAGGAAGGCCAGGTTTCAGTCTAGGTTGAAAAAGAGGTCTGTGATGAATTGTCAAGATCAATAAATTGTTTTTTAATAAAATTACAGATATTAACATGAATACTTGTTTATGGAATAAGGTTATTCACTTTTCTTTTTTATAATTCACTAGGCTCCATCATTACTGATTAGGGTATCATTGCCACTGGTGTACAGAACAGTGAAAGACAGGCTTGTATTGACCATTGTGCAATCCAAGGTACAGAACTTGCAGAGATTTATGTGCTAAAGTTTGCATACCGAGAGTGGCCAATGTGAGGCCCATTTAAACTGTAAAAGTTAGGTGCTTGCAAATTTCTGGAGGATTAGTGCATTCACCATTTAGAAATACTATTCCTTTTCTACTGGCAGTTGTGCAGTTAGAAATAGCACATTATCTCAATGAAGATGCTTCTAAGCTGTCCTTGTCACTGGTTAGGCTGATAAATGTTTCAGCTGTGTGAAGTGAGGAGATAATTTCATGCAGTCAAATAGATACTAAAAGTACAGTCAAGATGAGTAGGGAATTACATGTCACTCTTAGTAATGGGCAAAGAGCAGTTGTTTATGTAGAGTTTGTTTGGCTAAGCATCTAAAAGGTCAAACATTTCTCCAGACTTTCTGTCATAGAATCACAAAATCATAGAATAGTTTGGGTTGGAAGGGACATCAAAGATCACCTCCCACTAGATCATGCTGTGCAAGGCCCCATTCAACCTGGTCTTGAACACATCCAGTGATGGAGCATCCACAACATCCCTGGGCAGCTTGTTCCAGTGTCTCACCACCTTCACAGTGAAGAGCTTCTTCCTAATTTCTGATCTAAATCTACTCTCTTCCAGTTTGAAGCCACTACCACTTGTCCTATCACTACAAGCCTTTGTAAAAAGTCACTCCCCAGCTTTCTTATAGGTCCCCTTCAGATACTGAAAGGCTGCAATAAGGTCCCCCTTGAACCAGAGTTGTACCTGCTGGCAGGACAACAAATTAATCAATTAATGGTACTGAGAATAAAATGGAGCTGCCAGAAAGCCATAGGAAAGCTGAAAAAAACTGAAAAACACAAAACATGAAAGTTGCCCAAAGTCTATATTTTCCTCTTCACCAGTTTAGGTATAGGTACAGCTATTTTGTTCTTATAATATGTTTGGCCACTGTTAAATGGAATGATATTTTTGAAATAATTGTTTTTCCTGCCAGATTTTTCAACCAATCCTTTGCACTGCTACCTTAGAGCACAAGACAGAATCTATCACTTGTTTCTAAAGCCATTAGAAGGCCTCCAGCACTAGAGAGCTCTGAGGGGGAGAGCTCTTGCCCTTCTGGTACACTTTTGGTCAATTTAGACAAATTTACTTGGTATCAAGATATTAAAACAATGAATAGCAGCAGTTAGGCATGACAACTTCCATTTTTTTTACTGGCAAACAAAAACTTTCAGAAGGCTCCATGTGCCTTCTGAAATGTTCCTGTGTACACTCTGTAAGATGTGCTCCCACAGCATGATAACAAATGAGTATATGAAATCTGGTCCTCTGAAAAAATAGCCACTCTGAGAAGTTCCTCTTTTTGCTTTTTAAAAATAAATATGAATATTCAGAAGATCTTTAAATATAAATTCCTGGTTTCTAGAGTGGCTTTGCTTTTTTTTTTGCAGGCTGGGTTTTGTCTGTACTGCAATGAGAAAGTATAGGCAGCAGATGGCAATGTTGTATAGTTGTTCCAGCAGGAGACAGCCACATCAGCAAGGGAGGGAAACCTTACACTCCCTAAGTAGCCGTGAGGGAAAATGGAGTGGCCTCACGAGGTCATTGGAGAGTTGGCCCTGCAAGCATACCTTGGATGAATGTTTCTGTAGCCTTACTGAGTTTTTATTACTATTTGTAACAGCAACTCAACATTTAAAACGCCTCATTTGAAAGGTCAAGCCCATTATCATTTAAGAAGAGCAATCTAATTAAACTAGTGCATTTCCATATTCTTTTAAAAACATGATTGCATAGTGCTACTTAAGTACAACGTGTTCTTTCCCACACAGGTCGCCTTTTTAAAAAGATAAGTGGGTCTGATCATTTGCTGTTGCTGGAACGTTGTGTGACAATTTAACTGATCTGTGCTGCTTTTTCAGGCTGAGACTATTAAAATCAACTCATCAAACACATTTCTGCAAGGCCAAATAAAAGTAATTTATTTTCTTACAACCCACTGTGGTTCAGGCATAATGCAAACTAGTTTATACATGAGTTACCTTCACTAGGTCTAATCCCAAATCACTGGAAATCTTCTCTTTGGCCTCTGCAGGTTCCACATTAGGCCTGCTGTGCTTTGCCAGCTAGAAAGTTGAAAGGTACCAGATACATTTCCACCTCTTTTTAATTTTCTTTTTTTAATTGTAAAAAAACCTACTGCAGAGGGCTATTAGGATACTTTGATCTAAATATGTAAATCAAAGCTGCAAAAGCACCCTGCTTCTAACTGTTTGGAAGGCACTGGAATAAGGTAAAAGAGACGGTGGTTTATAACTCCAACACATCAAATCTATGCAATAGCTCAGCAAGAAGAACTTGGAAAGACTTCTGTAAAATACAGGGACTAACAGATGTCTTGAGAGAAGAAAAGAGAGTAATAGTTTGAATAAAACAATCTTTGGTTCAGATGACATTCTGCTGCACATGCTGAAGTCTGAAGCTCTGTGTTAGTGGCCAAAAGAGCAGGCATCGTTTCAGTTGTTAGTGAAATGTGAAGTACAAAGCTCTTTGCATCCAAACAGAGTTTCATCTAGCAGCTCAAGTTAAAAGCCAGAAATGGACATGTATGCTGAAAGATAAAATGTAGTAATCTGTATCAAAGCTATTGGTTTAGCAAAAGTAATGCAGTGAACACCCTTCCTTGTTTACATGGTAATATCTGGTTTTACTGTCTGTTGGGTTTCCCTCAGGATACAAGAGCTGGCAAGATGTGAGGCTCTATGTCAGACTCAAAGACGTGTGTAACTTGAGATGTAGTGCTAAATTAAAACTCCTGTCACACAGGAACTACTTACTATAATTTATGTCAAGGTTAATGAAGTAAAAAGTATTGGAGTATTTTAAATGCTGATCAGACATGTTGCCAATTAGTATCACTGCAGATTTTTTCTGGTGTACTGAAGGATATTTCAATGTTTCTCAACATTTAAGCCTTTTTTACTGGAAGTTGAAGAAAACATCAGAGAAATTTTAGATAAACTGAGAATCACTCAGGAATATCAAAGGTGATTCTGAAATGTTCAAATATCTATGTCAGTGTGGTTACACAGAAAGTGTTAAGAGTGATGGAAATGCCAGTTGTAACAACTTGCCAGGCCAAAGTAAGACAGATTAGTTATTAGCAGTTGTGTTCAAGTGCTGGTTGTAGAGTACAGACAGTAGCAGCTGGGAGTCATAATCAGGTATTATAGATTTGACTTCAATATGGCCCAGAGTGTTAAATGAAAAAAAATTAAGAATGGAAATCATGCATAGTGTTTAACAACTCTGACTGCTTCAGTTGTTTATTTAGGTACAGAACAGACACATTATGTTAAAGCCTAACAGTGCCCTGCTGATGTTTTTTCACACTTGACATGGAGGAGGACATTGACTCTCTAGCGCCAGTTTTTGTAACATCTTTATGAAGTGGTATTTTTTTATGCTGGGAACTGGCTTGAGATTCCTACATTTGTCTCACATAAACAACAACTTCTTTTTTTTCTGTAAAGTAATGGATTCTGGGGTTATCTCAAACATTTGAGGTAACATGTTTTAAGAAGCTAAAGCATTCTGCCTTGGTTATTGATGTTGCCTGACAGAAGCAAATATTGAATATATTTGCTGCTCTGGTGCTTTCAGTATTTAGGTTTAGCCCAAGACTGTTTATTCTTGCTATAATTTTAATGTTCCAAAGCCTTGGATGAGAAGCCATCCAAGGTGAAGCAGCATGGAAGGAAGGCTGTCTCTACTTATTAATCCACTGTTAATGCCATGAAGTGCATGTACTCAGGTATAGGTTTCAACATATGTGGCATATCTTCAGGTTGGTTCCAAGTTTGTAGTGCTGATCACAGGTTTGCTTTTTATACCTGCAATATAGTTTTACAAAAAACTGCACAAATGTCAGCCATAATGGAGGCTCCTTATGAGTTTAAAAAAATACATCTATAAAATAGCTGAAAAGTCTAGTTTATTGTCAGAACAGAAGGTAGCTTTTCACTCATGTACCCTGATATTTTCTACAGGCACTTTTACACTTAACTATTTATTGGTATAAGAAATCACTGCATCTGGGTAAATCAGGTAGTGGCAGGCTGCAATCAGTTTAATTCCTTAGTTTACTGCATGTCTAATTTCTTAGTTTATATCTGCATGTGTAATGCAAATGATTTAATCTATCAGTTGGAGGTGGACATCACAGGTCAGTAAAAGGCCTGAGCAACACAGAGAAAGGCTCGTTGACCGTAGTGAATTTTGGGTCAGCCTTTTAGGTTTTCAGACATTAGGCAGGCATTATGGAGTTATCTCCTGTTGTTATTACACAACACTATCTAAGACAATAGTTTCTCAAATTCAGATGGAGGTAGTGTTCTATGCCACAGGGCCTGGAACAGTTGCTGAGGGTTCATGTTGTGTTTGACTGTGAGCTATACACTTTCTCCAAAGTTATGAGATGGTTGGTAAAAATCCAAAATGATACTTACAGATTCTAAAGAACAAGATCCATTAATATAGAAAAGAATGACTCTATTTTCATCTCATTGCCAACCTTTGGTATTAAAGGAGCTATGTTTTATTTGCTGACACAGGCAGAAATTTTTACTTTTAAATTGTATTAAGAAAGAAACATTTTTTATTTTTTTTATTTTAAAGAAGACTTGAGTCTTAGCAAAAAAGAACCCTGAACTCAGATCTTACAAGATATAAATATTTTCAATCAACTTTTAGCTTAAAATACAAAATGATGAATTCTAGGAGCTTATGGAATCTTAAAATTAAGGTTAAACCTCAGTTAATTTACTGTTTCTGGCTCTTTGATTGATATTGCCAGCATCAGATTTCACAAGGTGGTGTGTACAGTTACTGTAGACTTTTGCTGTTGGAGGCTGGCAGTATGAATAGCTCTCAGTTCAGGAGCTGCTACATAACGATCTAAGACAACTAATATATGATAATTTCATGAACATGGGAAGTAACCTGTTTTATGGTATGAAGTTACTGTATATTATGTTGCTAAAATTTCCTGGATGGATGCATTCATTAAGCTTAATGAGGAGGAAGGGAGGAATTGGAAGAGAACAACAGTAAAGCAAAGCATGAAATTTAAATAGTCTGTCTCCCCTCAAACAGCAGGGAGAGCACTTAGTAGACAATGGCATATATCTGGCTTCTTGCTTAAATCTGCAAGACTTGCTTTTCCAGAGGTGACTGCTACTACATCTAGAAATTTATGGGTGATTACAAAATTATATGCAAAATTACATGAAAGTGTGTTGGTTACTGATAGTTATATTCCCTTCTGGAACTGAACGTAAGTCAGAGTAGCTGAGGTGGTAAGGATGACATAAAAGACCTCTATGAATGAGAGAATCTTTTGATCCTTCCCTTCCAAAAGATATTGATGGGCCATGGTCTAAGAACATGCACAACAGGAAAGGTGCAAACAGGATGATAAGACGTGATCACAATTGCATCTGCTTAGAAATTAAGGAACTATGCATGAACCCACTTTCTGGTATTTCTTTGATTTTGAAATGAGAGTTGCATGACCTGCAGGTGAGGTATGGAACTTAATAGATAAAAGTCAATTTCATTTGACAGACCAAACTTGGAAGAAAACGAAGCACAATTCTGTCTGAGAGGATAATAGGATGTATTTTGTGAAAAGTTAAAAATTTAGAAACATTATTAACATGGAATAACTGGTCAGTCAAAAGACTATTAGAAATAAAACATCAAGGTAGTTAGTAGTAGATATAGTTGAATACAAGGTTAATTAATCTCATTTGTATGATGTTAATTATTAAAAGTAATCAGCCCTGGGATACTTACAGAAGCACTCTCACTAAGTGTTTTAAAAATGAAACAGAAAGATGCTTACATTTTGCTTCCAGCAGAGCTTATGTATAAATGTTTTAAAGATGCACACTATCTTGGGATATTTGCATAATAAGATGCTTCATAAAATGAATGTCCAAAATTCTGCCCCTTCCCCCAATATTATGAATCATATTTCTAGAGCTGAATTTATTCTCTTTCTCCAGAACAGATCAGGGAGATTGAAACATTAATAGTGGCATGAGATTTCTGAATCGAAGCCTGTCTTGAAGCATAATTAAAGGAGGGTGTCTAATTATCTGAAGTAAAAACTGTATCATCCTTTGCCCTTAATGCACATAAGATAACTTAGATGACATTTAATTAGAGGCAAAGCATGGATTAATAGTTATTTAATATCTACTGTAGTAGCTTCCCTCAGGTGCTAAGAGATTGTCCAGTGAATTGGGGCAAATATTTAGCCAGTGTCTGCAGCTAAATAAATAAATAATTTGTAGCAAACAATTTACTTAGCCAAGTTTCTACTGTTTCTGCAGCAAGAATGTGTTTTCTTCAGGCTTAGCAGCTATCTGATGAAAAAGCTTTTTATTTCTAATGCTCATTTGATAAATTAAAAATGTTAAAAATACAAAAGTTTGAACACTATTGTTTAACTGTATAAGGAAGGATTAAGTCGTATGATTTTATTTGCTTTCTTGGTTAGATGGTTATATCCATAGCTCTAGTGGAAGTAATGAAATTCCTTTTGGACTTCCATTCTCGTTTATATTGGTCAACTGTCTCTCTCAGGACTTTGTAGAAGGTGGCTACAAAACAACTACAAAATATGATAAAATATGTTCTTTTTAATGTGAGTAAATATTTATGAGGGAAAAAAACCACAACCCTTGTATTTATTGTCAGGTCTTAACAGATCTATTTGATCCATGCCTAAGTTCTTGTAGGAAAGGAGAGCAGCAGGAAAGCAAGCTATGCTGTGGAAACAATGACATCCACACTCAGCATTATAAAACCTTATGGACCAGTGCCATGGATATAAAACACCTTTACTTTCCCTGCATAATACCAGATCTAGAAAAGGTCTCTCTCTTAGTCTCTGTTCTTTAGAAAGGTGTAGAGGGCAACAGCATATCTTTATGTTCTAGAACTGCTACATCCAGTTGAGAAGAACAGATGGATAGTAGCTTTCTGCCTCGATCCATTCCAACAAATTTCAGTCATCTAGCAAGATGTAAGGGAGGATGTATCATCCCCTGGAGATGAATCTTTTTCTCTCTTTAAGCAACCTTAAGTGCCTAAAGTTAGATGAGTTGGTCTTAGTTCCTTTTGTATGGCTTTTAGTAGGAGTACTCCCCAGTGCTGTCTGTGTTTGCAGTGGGGTGTTGGCTGTCACTGACTTAGATCTCAGTTTCTACTCAGTGATCGTGTGGGTTTTGTGCTACACTTTTTTTTAGGAAAGTGTGGGAGCTAATAGAGGGAGTCTTGTTACCTGGAGATGAAGAATGAGTTTCTGAGAATACAGAAGAAAATAAGGATAATGAAGTAAAGGAAGATAAATACTCAACACTTCAAATATACTCTTAACATCTTGAAGTTATGCCAGTGGAATCCAGGATTGAATCAAATATTATAAAGCAATTAAAAATCAGAAATATGATTTAATTTTTGCATGCATTATTGTGGGTAGCTATACTATTTGCATAAACAGATAATTTCATATAACATTTTTAGAAAATGCCTAGTGCTAATAATTGTTATATTAAATAGCTGTGTTCTTCTATACAGTTTTCAGTAGACACTGCCCTCTTTCCATCATGTCTCCTTTCCTTATGGAAGCACCAGCAGATATTAATTAAACTTTCAGGACAGAACTCTCAAGTGGAAGTTACTTAAGTAAATCAAAGTTGCTTCTAAATAAGATATGTATACTAGTCTTGAATCAGGCCTTGAACTATGGTGGTACATACTAGCATATGAATATTGCTTATGTGAGTCTTTCCAGGATCCCCAAATTTGGGCTTCTTTTTATGAAATCTGACTATGGCTGCATAATTTTTTCGAAAGCATGGGTCAGTTTCAGATCAAGTGGAAGCATCTGCCTGATGTTGCAGAAAGCCTGAAAAAAACAGGTCAAAGAAAGAACTAGTCCTTTCAACTGGAAGGGGTGTTGTTGTGAATACCCATAATTAAACTTTTGCTATGAGGATTGTTTCTGTTTATTGTTATGAAAGGATGTGAAGAAAAGTAGGAAGGACACAGATTATGCCAATTGCATAGCTGTATCCATGTTCAAGGAACAGCTTATTTTGGCCTCTTCAGGATCAACTTGGGGACAATGGAATCTTTTTTTTTTTTCAACAGTAAGTATTCAAATGGAAAGGGGATGTGGGAACATCCACACTTCACAGCAAGCAAGACAAACCCAGAGACGTCAATGTGTCAAATGGATATATTTGCATTCATTGGAGTAATGCTCAACACAAGACTGCATATCCCAGTTTAACCAAGGTACATAGTCTACTGCTGGCAACCTGGGAGAAGTTTGGGGTTTTTTTAAACAAAAGAATACAAACAAGAAACAACCAAACCCACCATTTCAAAAAGAAAAAAAAAATCCTACCCTAACCAACCACCCTTTCCTTGAAGTTATTTCTTATTTTGGAAAACTAAAAGGCTATTTCAGTCATTGTTTGCTATTTTTTTCAATAAGATGATTTCATCAATTTCATTAACAGGTTGTCACTGTAGTAGATGACATTGTAAGACATCAAGTTGAAGAATTTATTTCATGGACCTGACTTGTTAGGGTTTTGCCCTGGTTTAACTGCAGATCTAGAAAAACCTGTAGCTGTCAGAAGTAAAATATCCTTAGTCATGTTCCTCTAGCTTTCTTCTGGCTCAAGCTGCTGTCCAACACAAGAGATACATGAAGTCCAAATTCTGCAGTAGTACCTGTGGTCTCACAGCATTTCAGTACCTCACTTGCATTGGACTCTCATGGGATCAACCAATGGGGCATTACTGCCCCTATCTTAGACATAGACATCTCAGAGCATGATTCCTGCTCAGCCTAAAAGATGTATTTTGAACTATTTTTAAAATTTATTATTGTAGTTTAGACCTGTAGCCCCTTTATCCTGTCTTTTGAGGAAGAGTACGAGAACGGGAATGATCAGGGGAAATAAGAGAATTGAGAAGGATAGGATTTTCTATGGATAATAAGAGTAGCCAGAATTATAACAGTTACTGTTTAGAACAGAAAAAAGAGTTGAAACTAAGCCAGAATTCCTCAGTAATATCTAGAGTAGGAGTAGGAAGGGAATGTCATATAGCACCATATGGTGCTGCTTGCTGCTGGAGACATCAGTCTGTGGAAAATGTTTTCTGATTTAGGGCCCATGGTGCCAGTTCCCATGTCCTGTTTTAGAAATAGAAAATGGAGAGTGACTACAATTTGTGATTGCCCAGGAATGTATTCTATGAGGGTAACTTAAAATATCATAGTCACAAAGTCTCAAATTTCACACTTAAACTCTCTCTTTCCCTTCCCCCCTTACCCCCCTCCTTTGTTAGTTTGGAGCCTTTCTGATCATTTCAGTGAAATCAGTGCAAGGGAAAGTGATCTGAACTTTCTTCTGGGGGCAATGTATGCATTCATCTCACAATATAAAACAGCCATTACCCAGGTCTGATTTATACTCATGTATGAGTACTGATTAGTATTCTGTGAACAAGAACGTGTGTTTTGAACTCACTAATTATTACAGCAGATTTTTAATAATTCTCTTTTTGTAACCCTCAATTTATCTTTATTGCATTTATGAAATAAATGTAGGAGCTCCCAGAAGGTGAATGTAATATTATTTTGTGCTCACCTCTCATCAGGGACTCTGTGAGAAGTTTACAAATATCAATTAAGTTTCCCCATGCTGCCATCTGGGAAATAACTTTTCTTACACCCGTGCTACAGATGGATAAACAAACGGGAGCTAAATAACTTGGCCTGGATCACATAGCAAATTGGGAATAGAGTTCTCGCACTGTCTCCCAGTCCCTCACTAGGGTCTAACCAGTAAGCATGCTGCCACAGAGTTTATTTACATTTTGAGAATGCTTTTAATGATCTAAGTTGCCAATTTTCTTCTGAATCATCCAAAACTTGCCAACATTTTATTTTAATAAAGCTTTCACATACTCAGGCTAGTATTTGTATTTAAAGATAGTGTTTATCCTCACCTTTGGTTGCTTCTAACATTTGTGTACCCTGCTAGCACAGCATGACAGCAAACAAAGCACAAATAATTTTTTGTTCTTCCTTTTAAGATGTGTTCCCACTGACAACAGTGGGTTTTGGATCAGTTCCTCATGTTCTTACTATAAATTGATCTCTCCAGTTTCTCAATTAGTTTTATTTTTCCTTGCACAAAAGAATGCTTTCTATTTTATAATGTTTGTACGGTAGTTGTTGATAAGGCATGCCCAAGAGGATGAAGAGCTTCTTTTTTTTCTGTTGTGGATTCTTATGCACTTATTCACTCAGGTTTGACTGATTGCAACTTCTTTTTTTTAAAAAATTTTTCATTGTAGAGTTTTTCTTTCTGTATTGTTGGTAGCCCCTTTCAACCTAACAGTGACATATCTAATTGTGAGTGGAAATAGAAAGCTCCTAGTTGTTACAATTGCTTTCCTTCCATTTCCTGTCTAGGTAACTCAAATTTATTTTTTTTTTTAAATAAAGGTTGTTGTCGTCTTTATGTTTGATGTTAATTATAAAAGCAGGAGGACCACTACAACAGTAGTCACTCTACGACACTGGAGGATTTACTTCCATGTGAAAAATGGGTCATTGTTACCCTATTGGAAGTTCCAAAAAGTGTACCAAAAAAACCCTTGGTACATTACTGTAATAACAACTTCTAAATTTTAGGGACTTTCTCTCAGGAGAAGGTTATCCTTACTAACCCATGAGATTTAGAATTGCCAACTGGTTCTTTCTGATTTTGGCACTGAGATGGACAATCATTAGAACAAGTGGGTAGGTATACTGTGATAATTCTCTTTGTAATAAATAGCAGTATTACTTAAAAATGTGTCAGATTATACCTCAAATATTATTTCAAGGAGCAGTCAGTGGAGGTCTGTTATTATTCTGAAGTGACTGCTTACTGTTAGGGCTGTTCCCATATGAAATCTAGGGATATGATGCATACATTAATCCCAGCAGGGTGACTGTATAAAGTATGATTAGCAAGGTTACCTGTGTATAAAGGAATATAACATGAAGAAGATTCATTGAAACTGCCCAGACTGGCCTTTATGTTTCACAAGGGGCTAACAGTCTGTCAAGCACCACAGCAGTCACTAGCTGACTGCTTGCCATTTGGGCAAGTGATAATCACATCTAATCATGCCCAGGGGACATTAATGTTTTCAAAGCAGATGGGAGCAACCAGGCAGTGGGAGATCAAAGGATATCTTTGAAGGAAGAAGTGACTGGAAGTGATTGGAGAGAAGGGACTGGGGAGAAGCAGAAAGTAGAGAATTCCAAATAAAATAATCTTCATTTAAAAATCTTATTTCCTAAGCAACTAGATGCTGGGACTTGAGCTCTGAATGCCTAACAGTGAGTTTTATGTGAACATTTAGAGCTGAGTAAAGTAGAAAGCTTTCTTTTTGTCTTTTATTATTTTTTTTTCTATAAATTGTATGACTCTCTTATCTCTTTAGCTTCTGTCAATAGATAGCTTGAGTTTAGGTTGTTTTATGGTACCAACAAATGCCGAGATCAATTACTTCTTCTGGGTAGGGAACCTTAAATTTGGTTGCAGGATTTTTTTTTTTTCTTTGCAATGTCCAGCAAATCTATTGCTCTTAGTTTCCAAAAGGAATCTCAGCACCTGCCCAGCTGCATGGGCCAGTTTGCAAGCTGATGATAGAGATCTCTATGAAAGAAGTCTTTTTTTGATAACAGCATTAATTAAGTACAAAATAGCCTTACCCTCAAAGAATTTGGTAGAATCCAACATTTAATTTATAAACAATTTTACAAAATTGAGTAGGTGATACTCTTTCTCTTTTCTGGAAAAAAAAAAAAAAAAAAGAAGATATTATCCATGGAAATTACAAGACAAGATTCATGACATCAGCTAGAGAGGATAAGCTGAGGAGAGGATTTTCATTAAAGAATGGAATAATAAACAATTTGTAGTCAAGGATATTAAAAAAAGTATTAAAAGAGAAAGGACGCTGCTCTGATGCATTCTGCAAGCAAGAAATCTGTTCCAGAGCTGGAAACAGTTTAGCGGAAGACAGCCTGATGCCAAGTGTTAAGAGTTTAAGGAACAGAGATAGAAATCTAATCCATGACCTAAAATATGGATGCAGCCACAGTAGATACAGTTCCTGTGAAACTGACTATCATTTAGGATATGAACAGTCAGTAAACCCATTGTTTTCTAGACAGTTTTCTTTACCTTAATGGTGAGTCAAGGAACTACCAGGAAGCCACCTTGGCTTGGACATGGCACTCTTCTCTCCTACTGTGCTTATGGTGTTTATAGTAGTGTTTGTGATACAGATTGCTACTTCCAGGATGCCAACTTGCTGCGAAGTGGAAACTTGATAATTTTTTTTCTTTTGCATATGCTTGTACCTTTTACAAACTGTCTTTAATTAGGTCCCCTTTTGCCTATATGGTTCATGTTTTTTACTAGTGAACACTCAAGGTCTTGGTAGAAGTTTCCACAGAACCCTTAAAACAGAACAATTCTTTCATGAAGCCCTAAGAGAGCAGATCTTGTAACTGGATGTAGAGATCAAACTGTCATTATTCAGCAAGCTCAAATTGCAAAATTTTAAAATCAAAACAGGGAGTTGGGTGCCTGACAGAATCGTAGAGCTAGGAGACTGCTCGTGTAACTTACCTGAGTCCCAGCACCTGTCTGGTCAGCTCTCAAAAGTTTAAAACTACAGAGGGCTGTCCTGGGTTCGGGTAGGGTAGGGTGGGGTCCATAATCAGCTGGGAGAGGCCACAGCCGGGATAAACAACCCAAGCAGCCAATGGGGTGTTCGATCCCTTGTGACGTCACGGACGCTCTGTTGGGAGGGGGGAAGAGGGGCGTGCCGGCCCGGGAGGCGGGGCCTGTTTTTAGCGCGCGGCCGGAGCCGGGCCGGCGACTGGGGACAGGTAGGGTCCCGCGGGGAGCGTCGCTCGCTGCACAGATCCTCCCGCTGGTGTCATCGGCACTGCGGCTGTTTCTGCTCTTCCAGTTGTTCTGTTAAACTGTCCTTAACTCACGGGGTTGTCACGTTTTTCCCCTCCCGCTCCTTCTCCCACAACGCGGGGGAAGGAAGCGGGGTCGGGCGGCGGCTGCCTGGTGTTAACCCCCGACAAGGGTGAAGTAGATTCTCACCCTCTCTAACTTGCCTCATTTTGTGCTTTACTTTCCTGACTGTTAGACAGCTAGAGTAGTTTTCTGAAAAGCAACTTGAGGTCTTTGTTGGAGCGCATCTGACTGGTTTCTTCTTGCAGTCTTTGAAAGGGGAATTACCTTTTAATGAGGTTTTCAGACATGCAGTTTGATGGAGGGGAGAAAACTGTGTCCTTCACTAAGTGAAATATTTAAATCATAAAAAGGACTAAGGCTTCATGAGAACAGTTTGTCTTAAAAGCAGAACTCTTTCAGTGACAAAGCTCTTACTAGCATACGAGCAATACTAGGATTTCATTTGCAATTTTAGTATCATGGGACGAATGATGCAGAGAGAATACTGTGGTTATTACCAGATTATGGATTATACAGGTAAACATAGACGATCATGAAGATCATCTGCTTCCAAAGGGATGAACCTCACAGAGAGAACTTTGGAATGAGGAACACCTTTGTGGGTAGAATTCATTAGAAAGTGAAGAAAGTCTCCTTGGATGGCTCATTCTGTACAATTATCAACTCGTATCCATTTTGTAACCATCCAGGAAAGAGGGGTTCTTATCACTTTCATGTTAGATGTGCCCTTATATGTGCCTATGTGATGTCACAGATGGCTTTTCAGTTCTGCAGTTCTCTTGGTTTGCTTGGCTCATTTATCTCAGGAGAACTTTGTTTCTCACTCATGAGGGAAATAAAGGTAACTTTCTGGATGGCAAATTACCATCAGCAGGCAAAAAGGGCTTACTATTCTCTGATGTCTTAAAGCAAATAAGATCAACTCCTTAGATCTTTGCAACACCCATCTGTCCCCTGGTAGGGACCTAATCTATATGATTGTGACTTCAGCACAATATTGCTTTAAATGAATAAGTAATTCCCCATTATTAGCTGCCAGGAATGGGATACTTACCTCAAGTCATTACAAAATCTGGACATGACATACAATCAAAGCGTGGCATGCATTTCTTCTATGTTGTTTTTCTAGTTATTTAAGCTATTATCCAAAGTGGTTAAATTATTCAATCTAGAACAGTTGGTGTATTCAATCTTTTTTATTTTTTCCAATAAACGAAATGCAAGAAATGGGTAGTAGTAGTAGTAGTAAGATATTGTAATTGACATTTAGATCTGTTAATGATAAAAAAAAGAACCCAAACATATGATGATATTCATCAGTTACCTAAGTGAATTTAGAACAGAACATATAAAGCTGCTGGTGTATGCAGTGAAAAGCTAGTTATTAAGTTACCACCAGCTGTTTGATGATGTGAACAAAGTGATGCACTTGTGTCTACATTGCATGATCTGTCTAATTAGGATCAGATTCAAGTGTCTAAAATCTCTGTCATCCTCAATTCTTTGTTTGTTTTCATAAAGCACAGTATTTTGGGCTGAAGTGTTGACTAGAAAATACTAGGGCTGACTAGGGGATACTACTCTATGTTCTTCAGGATCCTATGGAGCAGAGCCACTTCAGGACACCCTGACATAAGGATAACAGCTGGGAACAGTCTGGACATTTCACAACCTATGGGTGGGTATGGAAAAGATTGGTGTAGTGCAAGAAGGCTTGGTGGGGGAGAAGCTAGTGATATTTTATGAAAGGTTGAGTATATAAGAGTAGGTTATACAGCTTTTAGGAAGCTGTTAGAAATCATATGGTTTAATAGGACCTTTGAGGTCTGTGAGTTGTCTCCTCCTTCCTTATTCTCTTCTCTTAGCTTGTCCTCCCCCTTTTCTCACCTCCAACTATTTGGGGTTTAAATCTTTGCTCTACAGCCCCTCACAAGCCATCCCTTCTACAAGCAGACATTTGCTTCTACCATCACACACTTTCTGCTTGCTCTGCCCTTCCTCCCCCCCTTTCAGGGGTTATGTAGGCAGCCTTTTATTCTGCCTACTTGCTGGGGCTGCCCATACCTCCAGCTGGCCCCTGGGCTGGGTCTGCTACAGGAGGGTTTCCTTTAGAGAAGATGCAGCTATGTCAGATGAAAGGGCACCAGCACCTGGGGAAGATGGTAATGCGGAGGAGGAGTCATGTGATTGCTATCAGTGTTTCCTAATATCAGGCCTGCACAGCATGTATTTAAGGTTGTAATAATGTTTTCCCTTGAATTATGTCTGGCAGATGTGATCTTGTTATGAAACAGGACCAAGCTGGAGAACGACTTTGTTCAGGAGGTATGCTAATCCCGCAAAAAATATAATGAGGAAAATATGCAGTTGTCAAGAGCAGGGTGCACTAATAAGAACATCCATAGCTTGCTGAAGCAATATAAATTCAAGGTAGAGAGCTGCTTTTTGGAAGAGATGGGCTTTTATATAGAATAGGTACACTTGTATGCTCTACTGTTTTAAAAAGAGTATTCATGCATAATCCTGTCTTTCTTATTTTTCTTAAGTGGAGGTGGGAGTGGGGAAAACATTCAAATCCAAATAAGAATCCAAAAATGTTCTGAAATCTTTGTGAGCTAGCTGTATTCAGGTGCCAACGAATTACTGAGATTTTAATTAGAGATGTTTCTTCCCATCCCCAGTACCTTTAGAACAAGTTAGAAAACGAAAACCCATGCAAATAAACTGTGGTGTGCTTCAATCTGCAGAACAGGAAGGAGGATGACAGCAAATGGTGTAAGCAGAGCAGTAAATGAGAAGCCCTCACATTATGGGGATGTCAGAAGCTGCTTGCAAAAAAGCAGGCAAACCTATTTTTTCACTTTGGGGTTTGTTTTTAAGTTCTCAAAGTGGTTTGCTGGTGGCTTCTGTGAATGTTTTCAGTGACTGTATGGGGGAGGTGGTGCTGCACCATTTTATAGTTCTGTGTGTAGTATTCAGTTTGATGTGCAGGAGTTCAAACCCACCTGGGCTGAATTGTAGCTCTGTACTGGAATTCTGCAAGAATATGGGTTTCAAGAAGAGCTCTTCCCTGTGTATCCTCTTGTTAATTTGTTTTGAAAGACAGCAACTCCTATCTTGCTTTGTCTGTGGGGCAGAAATTTGTGTGGAAGGGCAAATCTGTACTGGCCACAGTGTATTGCTTTTGACTGGTATGTAGTGCTCCTGGAGGGTAGCCTTTTTTAGGATTTCTGTGTGTGCCTGCCACATCTGATCATGCTTACTGATTTCCTTGGTGCTTTCTTGTCTGCCATGAATTGTTTGCGCCTTTTGGCAGCAGCAGAGCTGCCACAGTCCTCTCTGGGCAGCCGAGTGGCACCCTGTAGGGTGCCAAGGAGCCCAAGAGCCTCCTAGTTCTGCTCTTGGCTGCTGGTTACAGTGGATAATACTTTTTAAATAAGTGTTTCAAGGTGAAGTTGTGAATAACATTGAGTGGAAATGGACGTTTAGAAAGAATAAAATCTCTTAAAAAGTTATTGTGTGGTCTGGGTGGTTGTCTAGGCCCTAACCCATGACTATGTGGTTTGGTAAACCATGGCTATGTCAGTTGTTTACCTAACAATTTAGTTTGTGGTGATAGCACGATACCTTTTTCTATATGCTACTGCTAACACTACCACTGGATGGAGAAATGCAGATGTTGTTTTATTCACTGCTTTTATAAGCTTCAAGCTAAGATCTGATTTCTGTAGCATGCAAATGTGCACAAGTATAATGCTACCATCTGTATATAGTTTTTTACTCTTCTCTCCCACACTTGGTGAACGTTTCAGTATCTCATCAAAGAGAAGCAGCATGCACAGGAGAGAGTACTTCCCTGGCTAGGGCACACTCCTGTGCTATGTGTGATGCCACCCTGTCCAGGCAGAGGAGAGAGCTTACACCTGGCCTCCAAACTTCCTCACCTTGGCCTGTAATTGCCTTTTAGCCAAAAGGCTGCTGCTACCCAGGGTGCTTCCCCACACATCTGTGTTGTGAATGCCTGTTGGGTTGTGTTTCTCAGGTGTATGAATGCTCATTTGTGTGCTTCTAATGTAAATAGGCATCTGCTTATGCAAGGTGGTGGTGTCATCAGCTTGCAGGGTACCACAGTCTCAGGTTTTGCTTGAATTTCTAGAAACTGGTGTCCTAGGTTTCTAAGAGAATTGTTGAGAATTTTTGGTTACTCTTTTATGTATCACCTACTAGTTAACCTATATGGCACCCTTGGCATTCAAGTGTGTAATGGTATTTTCCTAAGGCTGCAGTGACAGTTGGCGCTGTCAGGCACTACCCTTTGATTCCAGCAAAAAAAGCTGGAATCCTTATGTTTTGTATTTCTTTACTTATAATCTTGTGGATAATAAGAAAAGAGTAGGAAAAGGAGTAGGGTAGGCATGCCAAAATTGAACTTGGATAATAGTAATGTGATGAAATGCACTTTAAAACTTTAGAAATATGTAAGGCTACAGGAACATGTAGATCATCTTCTTTATTTTGTGCTTTCAGGCTATGTAACTCGGTTGATCCTTGCAAACTGAGTTAAGCTAAACTGTTTCTTCGATCAGAAAACCAAAATACTAGTATGGTCCGGGGCCTACACAGTAGCAATCAAGGTACTTCATGCCTAAGATCACTTTGATATAATGAGGTTGCTTAGTATGATGTGAACACAATTAACTTGGTGGGTTACTTCTAGCTCTGCAACTGAAAAATGTAGAAACCCACCATATTTCCTACTAATATTATCATTTTGGAGGCTTCATCATAGCTATTTTGAACTCTTTCACCTTGCAAAAAAGCAGGCTGGAGAACATGTAAGTCACAAACAGTGGTATTGCTACTGTAACTGCTCTAGCTGATTTAGCATGGGATAACTGTCTCTGTGTTCTAAGAAATTCTGTAAGAATTATCCTCTTGCTTCAGATTTTTTTTCTATGGAAGCTGTGTACTGTAGTGGTATGGATATTTGATATTGTGCATGCAAATTAGGTTGATTAGTTCTTCCAAGAGAAAAAAAAATATGCAGTGCACAATTTCTCTGTCTTGGATGGGAAAATTTCTCTATATTTTTCTGAAGTGTGTATATGCATGGAGGCAAAGGGGTATTAAACAGGATGCTACCATTGTTAAATATACAAAGTAATTTATTTCTTAGTGTGCATGTGTTGTGCTACACCATAATTGTGTGAACTTAAAAAGCACCTTATACTCTTTGAAATACATCCACACTGTTATCTTAAAAAATGTTGCTCTTTGCGGCAAAGTCAAAATGTATTTGAATATAAGAGCACTTACAGCATATTTATATCATCTTGGGGCAACCACAGAGAGAACTTCTAAGGTTGTAAAGCCTAAGCAACCAGCCACCATCCATAATTGCAAACTTTCATTATTAACCCCTGTGACCAGAGTACTGCTGGATGTGGAATGAGGCGCATAAAGTATTTATTAGGAAATAATAAAAATGCATTTTCCAAACAGAATTTTTATCTGCAGTCTCACAGACTGACTTTGTGAAACAAAGGAATGGAATGATCAGCCTGTTGGAAACTACTGGCAGTAGGAGGAAAAAAAAACACAATAAACCTGCAGCTGAAAATTATTGTCAGACAAAAGGAATTAGTTTACAACTCACCTACATTTGTATAAGAAAGTTTAAGTAAATTAATTGCTTTCTTAAACATCTCACTTCCTCTAGAACCGAAGCCCAGAACTAGGATGAAATGAAGTTTTGTTGTGGTAACATTCATTAATTTGTTCCAGCTAATTGTCATTTTTGTATTTTATAGATGGCTGGAGAAAACCTGCTCTTATGTCTAGAATCAGATGAAATATTTGCAGTGGCATATGAAACTAGGCAAAATTCTGTTTCTGACACCTTTGAAAGTAGGCCTCAAATGCAGATATTGCAACAAATATCTTTACCATCTGATACTAAATTGTACAATGAGACCACGGAGTGGTGAGGGAAAGAAAAGTGATCATGCTATAACCGTGAGAGATAATACAGGTGCAGATATTTTGACTGATATTGTTATCTCAGCTGAGGGTAATTGCCCATCTGAAGAGGACTACTATACTCAAAACTGATGCTGATGTTTTAAGTAGGCCTTTAGTGGTGTCCAACCATTATGCCAGCAGTCTGCACTGAGGTAATCTTGGTTTTCCTTTCTTCTGGAGACTTGACAACCGACTGAATGATTTCCTTCCACTCCTTCCAATGTTGTTAGAAAACCCAGGATGCTCTCTAGAAGATAATTTTTTGTTTGTGTGTGTGTGTTAGACCTAAGTAAATTATTTTTTAAAAACATGGTTTTGACTCAATTACATGTAGCTGTGTGAAAGGTGCCTGCTCTCAGGAGAAAACTTCAAGCTTTCTCCTCAAAATGCATTCTGTCAGCTAGAATGTTTCTATTTGACTACCCAGCAATGATGTGCTGGGAAGTTGTGATTTTGTTTCTCATTCATCTTTTAATCCAGTATGGACATTCCCAACAGGAGTAGGATCCCACACTTCATGAATGTCCATATACTTAAGTGTGGAAATGACAGGGCATGCTGGGAACTGAGGCAGTCTGGCCAAGGAGAATGGTTATCTGATGAGGATACCCCCTAAAGCACTTAATTAAAACTCCCAGCAGGCAACATCTGCATGAAAACAATTTCATCTTTGGTACAGACTGGAAATTTCAGCTTTCTGATGGATTTCATTCTTCCCTCCCCCCATTGATAAAAGTCTATTCTCTAGTATATATGTAAACAGACCCCATGGATTCCATTAAAAACTTGCAAATTTCCTTTATAAATAATGTCACTGTGGTGTTCTCACTATGTCTAGCACAAAGAGAAGTGTCAGAACTGTAATGGTGATCACTTGTGTATGCATGCGGGCTTTAGCAGCTTAAGGGCAAATAGCTCCTGCCTTTCGATTTCATTGAAATAAGTAGCATGTAGTAGAATTGGCCTAGCTCCTGGGGGGCAATACTGCCTGGTTAGTAATTTAAAGGTATTATGGGGGCAGGAAAAATGAAAAAGAAATGAAGCTCTGAAGGCAGAGCAATTACTAAATAGTATTTGGACTATTATACTCCAGACTGCTGGTCTAAGGTACGATTCACAAGTCATGATCATTTTTCCTGTTTTCTCTCGGTATCCCTGCCCTCAGCAGGCATTATTATTGACCTGGGAGTGTGCATAATTAAAATCTTTTTTCTGTTCATTCCCACACTCATCTTTAACTTCTCTGACTTGCATTTTTGATATTAAAAATCCCCATCAAGTTTAATGTTCTAAAGCCTGGGGTGGATGATTACATTTGCTGAAAATGAAGCTCAAAATGAAAGGAAAGACTAATTCAAGTAGCAATAATGTTTTCAAAGCATCTCTATTTCATGTCACAGGTGGCATAGCCTGCTATTAGAAGTCCCAAAGCACAGTTTTTTTTTACTGGTTGCAATAAATCACACTCCTGTGATGCTGAGGGAGAAAGAGAGATAAGTGAGGTAACGTGAGGAGAACACAAAAGCCTCAAAGGGATAATGTTGTGAATGGCACTGACCTCCCTTGGGAAGGGAAGAAATACGGGAAGTTTATCTGCTGCTTACTGCTGTATGGACATACTTGACCAGAAAATAAGTAAAAGCCCAAAACATTAACAATGGCAGGAGACCCTGACAAAAAATACAAAAACCACCTACAAGTGGTTTTGTAAGGGCCAGAGAAGCTGAATTAAAGGGAAGGACCAAGCTGTTGGACATGCAGAATACTTATAATGTATAATCAAATAAATGAAGTACTAAGCAGGGCTGATAATTTACCTTCTTCCTCACATGAATAGTTTTTATAAGGACTATCCACATGACTGAGACTTGTGGAGTCAGGCTTTGTATTAGTGAAAAACTGAGGCAGAAAATTCCCTTTTCAATACCTGTGTGAGAGTATCTGGAAAACAAAGTTAAATGTAAGAACAAGAAGGTGATATTTCATTATGATGCCTGCTTGAAATACCTGTTTTCTTTTTCAAGATGCTTCATAGCCATAGCCCACCCCCACTCCACCAGTGTAATTTAATTGCATTTTTGTACAAGTGGAGGTTCAAGGCAGTATTGGTTTCCCTTTCGGAAATAATTATATGAATAACTACAGACCTTTCTGTCAATCAGTATATTGAGGATTGGAGAACCCTTGATGTTTGCTTTTTGCATGTTGAATAAAATTTTTTAAAATTTATCTTTTGCTTCCCAGCAAAAAAAATCAAAGCAACACTTTTTATGTAACAGTTTCTTTTACATAAATCTTGAAAATTATTAACTCATCTATTTTTCTAAGTGGAGAAATGTCTTCATGTCTAAAACTGCAGGTACTGGGGTGGGTGGTGTGTGTCAAAGAAATATCCATGTTATGGCTTGCCATCTGTTTAATTAAGTAGCTGGCTTTATTCACTTGTTAATAAACAGGATACTGCAAAATACAAGTTATTTAATTTTAATTGAGTGATTTCAAATTATGAGAGGTAGCAATGCTATCCTTTCAATGCAAGGCAAATTAGTAAGAATCTGAGCTGAGGAAACATTTGTAGCAATGAATCCTTATGAAACAAAAGGATATGTGTAAGCTAAATGATGGAGTGCTTAGAGGTCAGGAGAGAGGGCAGATTATTGGAAGAGAAATCCATTGAGGGCTGTCAGTGACATGGACATCACAAGTGGCTGGGAAACTCCTCCATAATGAGCAATGGGAAGGCATGAGAGATGCTGTGAGTCATATGTGCTTTCTCTTTCCTTGTGCCACTTCTGATGCATCTGCTTAACACCACTGTCAGTGACAAGGTGATGGACCAGGTGTACCTATGATTTAACTGAGAATGGCTATTTTCATACTTTTATGGGTGCCAAACATTGGTTTGGATCTAGACCTTTGGTAGCTCTTTTAAATGATATTCTGCCTAAGCAAGATAGCTGTTTTCTTGCAAGTGAAGACAAGTGTAAGCTGAATAACAAAGAAATATAACTGTCCTTCTAGAAGGCTCAGAGCTGGCTTAGATATCTCTGCAGAGGATGTGTGTGCAAAACCCTTAAGACATCTGAAGAACGGAGTGAAGAGAACGCTGCTCACACTTCTACATCTAAAGATATTATTCAGTTTTACTCTAGAATCACTCTAATATTCCGTATAGTCTGGTGCTCACATAAGCAGAAATCAGGTTTGCTGTTCACCCTGTGTCATCAGGGGACTTCTCTCATAGTCACAACTGAAAAGAAAACTCCAGCCCTGGTTTCACGGGAAATATCCCTGTAAAGGTTTGTAGGTCTTTGCCCTTGGATTCAATGTAAAATAATATTACATCTATTTGAGAAAATTGATTAGTTCTGGACTAGTATATGAAGTCCTAGAATTTTCATATTTCAACCCTTAGAAGCTTGGGTAGTTAGTGATATTTCAGTAATATTATATTTGGGTTTTAATTGTATTTTAAGACTTTATTGAAAACTATGTTGTAGCGGGTCTGTCTGAGCTGATTTTCCCTATACAGCCCTCATACTGCAGTACTGGGACCCGGAGGCTGTTNGTTAAAGTACTAGCTTGAATAATCAAGGAGAATGCTCCATAGATATAAATGAAATATTATCCTCTCCAGGTTTTCTTTTATTTGTAATGAAACAATCAAATAGTTCTGTCAAAATATTTCACAGCAATGTAAGCTGAAGATGTTGACTGAGAAGAAGCAAATGTTTCAATCCTTACTAACTAGTAAGGAAAATATTTTAGCTTTTATATTAAATCAACCTGAGTCATTGATAACTGTAGTAAAGTTTGTAGCCTATTACTATTGATTGATCCTGAAATGTGTAATTCTTTTAAGAACATTTTGCAATATTAAATATTGGAAATTGAAAATGTATTTTATTGCTGAGAATAGGAAAAACCTTTTGCTTTGAGTTGTGGTGAAACATCAGCATTTCTCAGAAAACAAGAATTCTGAGTTGATTGCCTCTATTACCCACACTGAGAAGGTGGTCAAGTATCTTCTTTGCAGTGTTGTAAGTCAACAGGTTACAGAGACCAACTTCTTAAAGATGAGGCTTAGGATGAAATAATGTGTTTGAACGACTTGTTTTATGGAGTAGCATAGTGAATTGTATCAATGCCAACTCACAGAGATCTCAGGTATGAAACTTCTATTTCACATTCAACAAGTTTAAATTCTTCCTCTTGCACTGGAAAACTCACTTCTGTGATTTCCCTTATCATGTCTTTTATACTTCTGATTGGACAGTAGTTAGCCACAATACCTTCAGAAGTAAACCTGTTACAGCATGGCTTTACCCATGGCTGCAGTCCCTCCAGGGGTGTACCTGCTCCGTCATGGACTTATCCAAGGACACACAGGTTAATGTGCTCCAGCATGACCTGATGTGCAGCCACTTTAAGGTGTACCTGCTGCAGCATGGACTTATTCTTGGGCCACAATCCCTTCAGATGTATACGTGCTGCGACACAGACATAACCATGGCCACAGATGCTTCAGAGATGGTGTGGACTCATCCACAGGTCACAGTCCCTTTGACTTGAGTTCACACTGGAATTCCAGTCTGTCCAGTACAGCAGTGCAGAAACAGCAGTGATGTCCTGGCCATCTAATACCCCAGGCACGTGGCCATTGCTGTTATCAAAATGTTCCTAGGCACAGCAGCGTAAGATGTTAAGCAGTACAGCAAGCAGTGAAAGCAAAAAGCAGCCAATGACGAGCACTAGACTAATATACAGTAAGGCAAGCAGGCCCCATGGTGAGCACAGGAGCTTGCCAATTAATAGCTAAACAGCAATAACAGCTATAAATTCAATGTAGTCCTCTCCAATCAAACCTGTTGTTATCGTGAATCCTTCAAGCCCCACATTGGACACCAAAAAGAAGTTGTGGTTTAACCTCAGACAGAAACTAATTCCTGCAGGGCTGCTTGCTCACTTCCCTCTGTGCTGTGGGATGGGACAGAGAATTGGAAGAGTAAAACTGAGAAAACTAGTGGGTTGTGATAAAGACAGTTCAATAGGTAAAGCAAAAGCCATGTGTGCAAGCAAAGCAAAACAAGGAATTTATTCATGACTTCCCATTGGCAGGCAGGAGTTCAGCCATCTCCCAAGAAAGCCAGACTCCATCACATGTAATGAGTACTTGGGAGGACAAACACCGTAACTTGAAACGTCCCCCCTTTCCTCCTCCTTCCCCTCTTTTGTAAGGAGAGTCCAAGGTTTATTCACTGTTGGGTGCTCAGGAAGAATAAATGCAAAAAACATCTAACCAAACCCCTGCAGTTTTACTTCATATTTCTTCTGTTTTCTTTCTTTGGAGGGCTTAACTGAAGAATTTAAAAAGATCTCTGATGAATAATCATAGCAGAATCTGGCTTTACAGTGGCAAATTCCATTGTAAATCCCTCTGAATCAGTCTTTTTTTTTTTTCCCCGGGTTTATTATTTCTCTCTTTTTTTCTCTTTTCCAATGCAGCAGTGATCTCTGCTTTCATATTCTACTTCTACATTTGAAGAATATGAGTACTGGTTAGAAACTTGAATATATTTTTTAACAGTGTTTTTCTATTTTCAGTGGCTTTCCTGTTCTGTAACCTTCTCTAATGATGGGTGATTTTTGTGCTGGAGTAGCACAACCCAGACAGTGATCCTCAAAACTACTTGACAGTTCTGTACACACTTTGGGTTTTGTGTTTTATGTTTGTTTTTTTTTTCTTTTTTGTTCCTTCTCATTATTGCTTATGATAAGGAATGTTTTCAGCTTCTTTTAAAAAGAAATCTTTGTGTTGTTATACTTTTCAATTAAGCGGTTAAGGGATTTGATTTGTAAATGTCTATTATCAGAGATTTGTGTGGGTTGTGGTTATGGAAGCATAAGACACTTCATCACTGGTGAAACTGTATTTATAAACTGCATTTCAGTGAAACTCCCTGTATGTCTATTAGCTTGTATTTGGTAACTAATGCCTTACGTTTCTGTGGATAAAATAGTTTTGTTACTTATATTGAAAGCATGTAGACTTTTTTTTCCATGTGTTTAACATCCTAGGTTTTTTGTAAATAGGCTGTATTAATTCATCCACTAATCGTTATTGTTATTAGAACTATTTACTTCTGGTGTCAGCCAGATTGTGAGGCAGCCTGTATGACAGTTCATATCCAATAACATTTCATTTTGCTTAGAAGTTGTTGGGCTTTTCCTGCTCACCACCATTTTGGGGAAATTTTACTTTTTCCTCCCCAGAATTTCCCTTATGTGGGTGTGACAGCACAGGAATCTTCAGGAGAGGGCAGACCTAGGTTCAGCCATTGGGAAACCTGGGCAAGAGGGCATCAAAGCCACCCTCTACTAGCACCGTACTGCCGGGTGAGGTATAGCAAGGCAGTAAAGAAATAATTCCTATTATGAGTTGTCATCACAGGTGTTTTTCAGAAGAGCAAAGGCAGCAGGATCTTTTACTTGCTAAGAACATAAGGTGCTTTTAGTGGAACAAGTTGCATGCATTTAGTTAATGTGGTGGTGTTAATTGATATCTGGATGAGAGTTAAACTTTCCTGTTTTTTTGACATATAGTAAAAAAATTGGTTAAGAAAATCTGTATGCTTTGGCCAGAATCCTCATTAATGTTTTTGAACTCCATATCCATCATGACATAAAACCTGAAGTATAGCGTTTGAACAGTGTATCCATAAAGTACGATGTATGTAAGATTTTCATTAACAGGAAATTCCAGTCTGCTTCTATACAATCATTTTTTCTAAAGTACATTACCCCATATTTTCTGCTTATTTACTAAATTCCAAGGCAATGAATTGCTGTTGATTACATTATTCAGCTATCAGCTTGTTTTATTCCTTCAGAGAGCGTGTGGGGAAAGCTCCAGAAAAGCCTATTGTAAAGCAGCAGTGCTCCTCCTGCATTTACTCAAGCTCAGGCTGATTTTTACTGGACTGCCATGAAATAGTGGTGCTGTGGTACTTAGAAGAGCAAGGAAAAAGAGGAATCAGCTTTTAGCCTGGGATAAGAGAGTTACTGCAGAGTTGCATTTTGTTTCTCTGTCTCTTTTTATACTGAAATCTGCACTCCTTGGTATAGAGTCATTTAACTTGAGCCTCCTTTCCCTAGAAAAAACTACTTCTTTCTTTTCCCTTGAATTGCTCTCCCTTTTCCATTTCAAACTATTTCCAAGAATCCTGTTTTTTTCCCCTCACATTTAGGATGCAACTATATATTGTCGCTGCAATCATAATTTGTATTGCACATCATTTTTCATCTCCCGTTCTTCTCTCTGTGTCATGTCAAACATAAGCCATAGCTTTTCTCTTAAGGCCTAACTATCCGTCCCAGCACCGAGAGCTCAATGTCCACCTTCAGTAACCACTTGGAAACAGAAGTGCCAGATGCTTTCACCTGAACTTTTTCATGTTGTCAAGCAAGTACTTTTGTGCTGTCTTCTCTTAGCACAGGTGCTTGTGAGCAATTCCAGTGCTTTCCTTCACAACTGTGAAGTGACCTCATTGCTCTCTTTCAAATACCTTCTTGCAATTCTCCTTAAAACACCCCTAATACCTACCAGAAACTTGATAAGAGCTGGACTGCCATGTGTTGGGCTGCCAACAGGCTGAATCAGCTGTGATGCTAAGTGCTGGTTTCTGTTTGCTTTCAGACCCTTGCCCATTGCTTGCATTCAGACCCTAAAGCTTGGAGTCTGATGCTCTGTTTGCTTGTCTGCCTGTGCTATGGGCAGGTGTGACCAGCAGGTTGGTGTGCAAAGGCATGCCATACCGCAGCTATTGGGGAACATCCCTCCTTTGCCTTGTTGTGGACCTAGCAATTTAGTTTTGTTCAGTGTTCTCAGTACATAGGAAGCATAAAAATGAAACGGAGAAAAAATGAAAAAGGCCCTCTCCTTACCACAGATTTCAGAAGAGACAAAATAGACCAGTATGTGCTATTTTAAAATAAATTATAATAAAAAATCTCTAATAAAAATGACTTCTCAGTCATGTACTTCACAAAAATGTTAGGCTTTTTCAAAGGACTTTTATACTTTTGCCATCTAAATGTTAGTCAAACTCTTTAATAATTAAACATGGATGGCTAGAAAAAATATATTAATTATGCATCTCCTAACCCACAGAAAGAAGCTATTTTATCAGGCTGCAAAATGATTTAGTATGCATAAAATCCAACATTTAATAATACCACCAAGAACATTTATTTTAAATGTTTTCATGCTCTCCCGTCTAATGAATATTTAAGTGTTAGTGCACTAGTTATGCTCTTCTGTTTCTTACTTAGTGTAATGGAAGGGTTTTTTTAGCAGGCCTTGGTTGAAGCTTCAATAAACCATACATACAATGGAGTAAACAAGCTGCCTGGTGTAGGCTTGAGGATCCTGAGATACATCAGAAGCAAGGTTCATGAGGAATGGTTATGAGGAATGTTTTCTGTTGCAGATGAACATGAGCTACTGGGTATCACCAAAAAATATACAGAAAAGAGTTTGGGAAGTATTATGTGGGTCAAAGAAGGCTGCATTCCTCAGACCTGCATTTTCATACATAACTACAGAAGCAGTGAAGGTTATTTTGGCTTGACTAGCATTTGAATTGTGCACTGGAGCAAGTTTTCTAACTCCCTGTTGAATTTTGGTTCCTGAAAGACACGTTGCACATGACAGCATATTAAGCTATTCAAGAGCAAAGCTGAAGGGGAAGCCTTTAAGCTGAGCAATTGTTGTTGGTTAAAGTGCAGAAATAACGGTTCTAAGCTAGGCAATGTAAAGACAAAATATAGGTTGAGCTAGATGACATGTTCTCAGTCTTGTCTATGAGTTTAGTCCTTACCAAAATAAGACCCAACATTGTATTTCAAGTGCCAAACAATGACATCTGTATGGAATAGTAGTCCTGACAGGGGTGACTGCTGCTTTATCAGTTAATTTACTCTCCTCCTCCCTTAGTGGCATGCAGACTCTGTGGCAGTCTTTCACTGGTAGACACTGGTTTCAAGTAGTGACGACCATCAGGGAGCCTAAGTACCCCAAAGCAGTGCTAAGCTACTGGAAGCTCCTCTTTTATTCCTTTCTGAAACTCTTGCACAACCTTTTCTTTCCCTTCTCTGTTTCTTCACTGTTTTATCTTTTCCTCCTCTGCAGACACCTTGGAGTTGTGGGAATTCACAGATACTTCACCAATTCATTTGTTCCCCTCCTTCAGGTGTAGCTGAATGAATAACCCACACAGACTAAATGAGGTGGATTCTCCTCGGAGACATCACCTTTATGAAAAATACTTATTGGTTAGAGGAATACAGGTAAAAGCTTCTTGTGTGATAGCTGCAAAATAGCAACCTCAAATAACTGAAATTCCAAAGGCAATGTCTGGCAGCATCACAGACAATGACTTGCTAAATTGTCTAATAAAGAAGTAAACATGGAATTCAAGTGAGAGTTGTGTAGAGTGCATGAGGTCTAAGCGTCCCCTGTAAGGAGAGTTGAATTTAATGGTAACAGCCACAAGAACAGACTTCCCTTGCGTTAGACCAATACTGAAGCCTTGTCTGGAAAAAAAAAAAAAGTAGTATAAGAAGGAAAACTGTCTCATTTGAAAGGATAATGTAAAAAATGTGTCAGGAGAGGCCATCAATATGAGGCAAACTCATCTTTACCATATGTGCATTTGGTTGCTCTTGGCAGTGTTTTGCATTGGAACATGGAAGGGATGGAAACTTGCTAGACTTGAGTAAAGCTTGTGTATGATCAGCTGGCACTTTGAAATGTGAAGCAAGCACTTCAGTGCCAACATTTCCCACCTCTTTTTGGTCACAGAACCCAAGGATAGCTGAGGAGGTGACTTGGTTCTTTCTTAACTTTCTTCCTGGATCCCTAAAGCTGTCTGTGTTCTATATGTGGATCTGTAGTACCTTTCATTCTGCTACCTACCCTCACCAGGCCAGCAGGGACTTGCTGAGGACTATGGGCCTGTGCTGATATGCTGACCTGCCAAACTGGGGCAGTAGAAGCACAGCTCCTGCCTCATTCTGCTACTGTGGGGCCAGTGACTCAGCAAAGGGGCCAGGGGGAAGCTGAGGTAGCCACTGAGCCCAGACTCACCAGTCCTCATTCCCCTTCTCCCTGGTGAAGGTGGAAGAGATCACAGATCACTTTTTAACTTATTTTTTTTTAATCAGTTATACAAATAAGAACATTCTCATGGTCAGAGGAGGAAAACCACAGTACTAATTAAGAGGAAATATAATTCCACCATTTTCTTTTTTTCCTGCCTCTGCTAATGAACTAGTATCCTTACAAAGTCTTTGGCATTATAAGAGGTGGTGTGGAGTCAGGGTGAAAAGGGGCTGAGAGCTGGGTGGAGCTGAGAGGGGGTCCTTGGGAAAAACGCAAGTGCTGTTGCTAGGGAGCGGTCTGAACAGGCTGTCTGCTTTGTAGATCCAACTGCAGCTTGGAGTTGTCAGCCTCTGAGTCAGTTTTTGACATGCTTGGCTTTAGTGAGTTTGCAGTTTGCGTTAGGCACGGCCGTACCCTTGAGACAACAGATAGCAGTTCTGAGCTTGATTTCACTTTTTTTTCTGATGGTGTCTGAGATGTCTGTGACAAGAAATGCTGTGCCTCTGTATGTGCTGGTTTGGAAAGAAAGAATTACAAGAAAGACAGCTCTTCGGCTTGAAGTCTCTGCTCTTTCATTTCATCTCTAAATCCAATATTATTCTAATGCTTTTTAGTGCTCTGCAAGAAAAACAAAGTTGAGCCACTGATAAGATTTTTATCTACAGGTAAACGTTTCCTTTCACTGTAAGAAAACTAGACTTTAGGGGCCTGTGAAGAAATTACTTCCTTTCGTCTCTACAGATTTGATGGGTTTTTAGTAAGAAAGTGGTGGTGAAAAGCGAGTTGAAGAAGAGGGAGCAGAGAGAGACCACGTACCTATGTGCAAATACAAAATGCATTTAGATTTAATAAAGACAGTGAGCAAAGGGATGGGACTTGAGCAAGTGGAAAGCCTTGATGGCTTTGACAAGCCTTTTCTTTATTCTCTTGAGCTAATTGTGTCACTTGACAGGCTGGCATCAGGGTACAGTCAAAATCTGACAGGTTAATTTGAGCTTGTAGTTCCAATGAAATATACATACGGCACTCATTATATTTAGTGACAATCAGTGTCATTTTCTACTTAAATGCAGACAGCTCAATACATTTATTCAGCTGCCTATCTGTAAATGAAACAAGCAACCCAATGATGAAGGTGAAGCAAAAGAGTTAGGTCAGGGGATCTATTTGTACTCTTGATAATGCTTGGGGTCCAGAAAGAGGGTGAAAGATTGACTATCAAGCTGGTCCGAGTGAGACTGGAAAAGGGGGAGACAGGAGGGTAATTGTCATAACCTGCCATTTGATGTGGTAAACTGAGAGGAATTTTCCTTTCTACAGTGATTGAGTGAGAGATTGAAAGGACTAGTGGCAAAACTATCACTGCTTAGCAGAGGCTGTCTCCTGGACACAAAACCACTCATCGTTGCGTAACCTTAACTGCTTGTTGGAAGGTATTGGGAAAAGCAGCCAGCTGGGCTGTGCACTAGTAGAAGATGGCAGTGTCAGCCATGAGTTGCTCTTCAAAATGGAGGAAGTTGAAGTGCGTGTAGGCTGTCATCCTGGAGCAAATGATCATTAGTATTAAAATTCTGCAATTAGAAAACTAAGTGATAAATAACTTTTTTTTTACTCCTAATTTGTATTTGCTTAATGTCACCTTTGTACCCATTCTTCAGCAAATTTGATTTGGACCCCAAAATTACCAGATAAATGTCTTGTGAGGGCATAAGAACATGATTTTTCAATGTTGACTCATGTTTGTTAAATATATTTAAGTTCTTGTAACTCGAGGTTAAGACTGATCCTCTGATTTATTATATCATCTTTGGTTAATTCTGTAATCTTAGCGCTCTTGTGCTATAAATCTAGTGAAATGAAGACTCCAAGGCATTTTACCTGCCCTTCTGTTCATGTCACATAGCTGTATATTGTATATTGAGGAGAGCTCTACCTTTTTTTCAGATCAGCAGAGGCCCAACACATGGCTAACAAAGATGCAAGAAGTCTGTATTGAGCTATATTGTGGTGAATTCCAATAGCATGTCAGACTCTGGCTTTAACTTCCAGTCTACTCTTAGTCTTGGTTTGACAAATCACAAAATTCACTTGTTGCTTCAAGGGAAGGGGAAGAGAAACTTGCATTGAAAGCCTGCAGTTAGATTTCACTGAAGCTACTTGGATCTGGGGTCTGGCTTTAAACTGCTCTTACTATCAATGGCAGAATCGATAATTTGACTTTCTGTTTGTTTATTTTCCAAAAGCCATTCTGCTGAAGAATGACCATTTTATAGAAGCTGAGTAAAAAGTAACTGGTATCTTATCTGGGGAATTTGCATAATTTTCTCTAGGCTTTATTCAATTTTAATGTATTAACATATTTTTTCAAGATGTATCCACCTCTTGCATCAACATAATCTTGCATTTCTCTACAAAGTTATGTTGATTATGTGCTAATGTGATGATGCTGTCATTCAAAATGAAGATCAACATTTTAATGCTAATGTGCTGATTTCAACTTTGGAAGGAAACCGGTGCTTAGCTCCATCAAGGCAACTTTGTGTGACATATGTCACAGTTTGGAATTGATCCAACTAGGTGTTATGTTGTAAACACCTTCTTTTCCCTCTAGTATACAGAGGCTGAGATGTAATTTATTCCAATCAGGATGCACTTTGACAAGCCAGCTGCATGGGATGCAGCTGCTCTTGTTAAATATTTCCATCTTCCTCTGCTTTTCAGGTTTTCACAGATGTCATAATCTTCAGATCTCTCCATGCTAGCATTGCAGGCAGATCTGCCAAGGGTTAGGAGGAAATAGGAGCGGGATGAGCTGGAAGGAAAAATAGCCCATTATGCTCATTATAGAAAGAGATGGACAAAGGGTTTTGATTGGAAAAGCCTTCTGCACTGATGAATAAGTAATTCACTCGGATACTAAATCTGACACTTATTGTGCATTTGATGAATGCTTTGAAAATTCTATATGTGGAAAGACGTTTCATAATAACGTGACTCAGAAACAGTGAAGCAATAAGCTTTTTAAAACACCAAGATTCTACCTGAGCTGAAATTATGTTGGTTTTGCTTTGCAATACAAAAACATTGAAAACCAGTGTATTTCCCCCTACTCCACAGACCTAGCAGGTAACGAGCACTGGAGTAGGCTTCACATATCAATAGAGATGTCTGTCTCCTAAACCAGTCCTTCCAAGGTAGGCAAATTTTTGTTGGATAACTTTTTAGGGAAGTTTTTGTACAGTTTGTCCTTTTGCAGTGGAGTTATTCCACGAGGTCTTTTGAAAGTATCACTGTGTGGTGGGTTTACCTTGGCTGGGTGCTCGGTGCCCACCCCTAGTCCCTCTATCACTCCCCCCACCCCCACCAAAACCTCCGTCAGCAAGGCAAGTGGGGAGAGAGTTAGATGGAAAAGGAAAACCCCGTGGTTTATGATAAGAAGCAGTTTAATAAATAGCAGAGAAAGCAAGGCGGCGCGCACGCGAAGCAAAAGCAACAAAGCCGTTACTCTCTACTTCCCATCCGCAGGCGGTGTCGGGCCTGTCCCGGGAAGCAGGGCTCCAGAACGCGTACCGGTTGCTCGGAGGACCAATGTCTTCCCCCTGAATCCCCCTGTCCTCCTCCCTTTATAGTTGAGCTGACTGGTATGGAATGGAATATCCTATTGGTCAGCTTGGGTCGGCTGTCTGGGTTGTATCCCCTCCCAGATCTTGCCCCCCCTGTACCTTTGGTGCTGTGTGGGTACTGATAGTCATAACAAGGGTGTGTGTTATCAACACTCTCTGGCTCCTAGTACTGCAGCATGAGGGCTGTATGGGGAAAATCAGCTCAGACAGACCCACTACACACTGTGAAACAGTTGTATAAAACTGCATCTTTTGAAATTGTGCCTCTCAAAGGCTGAAAAAGGAACAGTAAGGCTTATCTGTATGTAGTTTAGCCACAAGTGTCACATAAAATACCACATCCTTAGCCAAACACGTATGCTTGGGGGCTTCTGTGCTATGGATTATCTGACCATCTAGTTGACTTCAGCAGAAATCTGACTTTCTCACTCATTTAAAATTACATCAGAAATAATTTCTCAACCATTTGCTTTCTCATACAATGGCTAGTTTTGTTTATAGTCTTGCTCTATAATTTTTTTTTCTGCAGTCAATATTTTTACTTCAACAGTGAAGTAAATTGGGAGAAAGGGAGACAGAGTTATACCTTTGTTAAAGTGAAGCAAGTTGAATTAGAGTTGGATCTTAGATTTTATTGACTCTTGCAGCCTTTGTTGCTCTGATTGCTAGGGCTAGGAAATAAACCTCAGTCTCTGAACTCCACTCCATGTATCAAACATTTTTACAGTGAGAATACTTCCTTTGCTATTCTTTCCATGCTATTTAATTGAAGGAAAAAGTAAAGATTATTGACAGGGAAAGAATACTTTCTCTCTTAGAGATCAAGTTGCAAGGAGGAAAAACACAGTCTGTAGGGAAATCTGATATTTAGAGGCCTTTTAAGTCGTTCCTAGGGTTCCATAGACCTGGGGGTAGATTAGATTAAATTTACAGCAGTTTCTCTATGAATGCTCCATCTATGCAGATGGTCTTCTCAACTCCAGCGCACACTGTATTACTGTTTTTGGGCTTGCTCTGAAAAAATCTTCCATTGATGGGTTTTAGGCATTTATGGTTTGTATAGTGTAGGGCAGTAGTAGAGAGAGTAACCTCTGTTTTTGTGATAAAAATAACATATTTTAAAAGTTTGGCCATGAACTCTGAGTAAACATAGCATAATGCACTGCAATGGAAAGTCCTTGAGGCTGCCTACATATTGCACCCAAAGGGGCCTGCTACTACAGTTCACAAGAGGATGTAACTATGCCCACGTGGGTAAAGGCCAACTGGCTTGCTAAACTGCTAATTTGACTTGTAATGGTAGCTTCTGTGATTCATACTCTAGCTTGCTACAGAGCTGATTTGAGCTATCTATTAATTTCACACAATAGTGGAAAATAGTGAATTGACAGTAACTTCCTAGCTTTGCATAGCCTTCAGGCTCTATTCAAAGTAGAAGATCTATGATCCACTACCAGTTTCTTGGCCCTTCTGTTCATCTTCTAAAATGTGTCAGCAAAATGGCCTGGTGGAAACCACATCATCTTTTAAGTCTGCTAGTATTTATTAATTTCTTGAGAAATTATCTACCTGCTTCTCGTTTGCGTGGTGGTGTTTTTTTCTCTTTGTTTCTTCCTTCTGACTTTATAAAAATGAAATCCTTTTTATGTAAGGAAATGATGAGAGAATAAGTTTGGTCATACTCTTATCATCCACTGATTCTGTTTTTCAGATCTGGCTGAATTATGCAAGTGACAAGTTATGGCAAAGTTTATAGGCACAGAAAGCACTGTTAAGATCTAGCTGCCCACATCAAAAGTGAACTTCTCCTGAATGCTGTCTCCTTCTTACAATTAAAATCCAAAATATTACCTGCGGTGGGTTTACCTTGTCTGGGTGCCAGGTGCCCACCACTAGTCCCTCTATCACTCCCCCTCCCAAGCCTCCGTCAACAAGACAAGTGGGGAGAGAATAAGATGGAAAAGGAAAACCCGTGGATTATGATAAGAAGCAGTTTTAATAAACAGCAGAGAAAGCAAGGCCGCGCGCGCGCAAAGCAAAAGCAGCAAAGCTGTTACTCTCTACTTCCCATCCACAGGCGGTGTCGGGCCTGTCCCGGGAAGCAGGGCTCCAGAATGCGGAGCGGTTGCTCGGAGGACAAGCGTCTTCCTGACAAATCCCCCCTGTCCTCCTTCCTTTATAGTTGAGCTGATGACATATGTTATGGAATATCCTATTGGCCAGCTCAGGTTGGCTGTCCGGGTTGTATCCCCTCCCAGTTCTTGTCCCCCTGTACCTTTGGTGTTGTGTGAGCACTGCTAGTCATAACAAGGGTGTGTGTTTTCAACACCCTCTGGCTCCCAGTACTGCAGCATGAGGGCTGTATGGGGAAAATCAGCTCAGACAGACCCACTACATTACCTCTACAAATCCAAGGTGTTGATGTTATGAACTTATAAGCAAAATCAGCAGCAGCCTTTATTTTTCTGAATACTGCCTCTATACAGAAAATATCAAGGGTCATAGTTGCTTACAGCTGTGATCCCCTCAGATCTTTCATCAGGATAACTAGCTTCTGTTTTACCACAATTGATTTTGATTTCTCCTTTCTTAGTGCCCAGTCCTGAAAAATGAAGTGTCTACCCGAATTAAGTGTGCAGGGTGGCGTAAGCTGAGCTGAAATCTTCATCATATGGTTTATTTCAAGGCCTATTTACTTTGAATGTGGGGAGCAAAATAAGCATGTGTTTTGAGAAAATATCTTTTCTATATTACAGTAATTTAAGCTATTTTTAAAGGAAACTTTTGGGATGTTTTGGAGTCGCTTGAGAAATAGACACTGAAGTATTTCAAGCATGGAAAAAAGATACCCCAACAACCTTTTTTTTTTTTTCCATCTGCAGTTCTGTATGCAATTTAAAAAATATCATGTATTCTTCATAGGATCCTGCTAATTCATAGAATTCTATGACAATCATCAGGCACTTTAGAAAAAGGCCACTAAATGTGGACAATTCAGCCAGGATAAATGACTTTTGTGCTGTAAATACACTATGAAAATTATATTGTGAAGGACTAGTTTCTGAGTTCATAGACAGTTGCTCTGCTTAAGTGCACATGGCATGCAGTGACTTCAGGGTTTTTTTTTAGTACTTTCTGATGGGTTAATTTGGCCAGAGAGTCTTACTGTACCTTTCCTGAACCCTCATGTAGGGAAGAGCCAAGCTGGAAGTGCTCCTTTGCTGTGCTTTTTCCACTGATGTACTAAGTTTCCCCCAGACCTTTCTGGGCATAAAGAGCAGTTTTTACTGACAGTCAACATAGATTTCACTTCTGAGTAAGGTGTGTAAACTTCTGGTGCCATCGTTCATGCTCTGAAAGGGTGGAAAGAATAGTGGTGAATGCTGAATACCTTTTAGTACAAAAAATGAATATCCAGAACAAAAGACACTTTCATTTCCTGCATGACAATTTCACAGACTGTACAGTGAAACACATTCTTAAAAAAAAAAAAAAAAAGTGTGGGACAATGCCGATACCTGCTGAAGAGTGGCTTTTTACTAAGCAGAAAGAGGTCAGCTCTCCATTAATATCTTGGCAATCAGAACATTGATTTAAAAAATGTTATTTGAATGACCAACATTATTTTTCTATCTACTTCTTTTTGTAATGGATATGCTGTTTGACTAGCTTGGTGATTCATTTTTGCTGCCATATGATAATCAGAAGTTGATATATATTTTTTTACATGAAAACGAAATTCATTTTTGATCAGCAATTAATGTCTCCAAGAAATTTTAGACTTTTTCAGTGTCTTTTGGAATTATCTTCATTATTTTGAAAGTAGTCTGGATTTAATAGATAAATTTGTGAAACCTGTTCAGCACAATGGTTAGGGCTGGCATATCAACAGCTCCATGCAAACACAGTGATCTGTTCCTCCTGTTCTGCCTCCCACGCTTCAGTGACCAGTATGCCATCAGTCATCAAAGGAGACTTAACGGCAATGATACAGCCACTGTTGAAGTGGGTGGAAACAATATAGACATCTACAGCTGTTTAACAGTTAAGACCAGCTTTCCTTGTTGATATCAGAAATATCATATTCGGGCAGATAATTGTGTACTTTTAGGTGTGCAGATGTGTTTTTGCAAGAGCAAGATGAAGTGTTTCCTTCTCTTTCCTAGGCGTTCTTGTCTCTGGCATTTATGCCCAGATAAAATAGACATAAATGTTATTTTTAGAGCTAAATATAAGGGAAAAAGTGGGTATAGTTTGGAATATTTCCACTACCTGACTTGGAATTACAATGCTTAAACTTACTGGTATTTTGTCTGCTTTATTTCTCACACCCACTTCTGTTTCTTCTGCTTCTCCTCACCTGAGTCTCATTCTGCAACACTAAGCAATGCAATAACTAACTTGTATTGTTCTAACATGAGAACTATTTTTCACTTCAAGAAGGAGAACTGGGAAGATGGTGTTTTTCATTACTCACTACTCTTTTCCCATGCTAGCCTGGACCATCAATGCTTCTCCTTACTTTTTTTTCTTTTTCTCTTTGTGATTCCTCCTGCAGTGTGGTAGTAGCTTTTTGTGTATACTTTTGGTGTCAGGGTTACCACAAGCAGGGCTTCTACTGATGGCTTGCTGTAGAAAAGTGGAAAAAAAATGGGTAAAAATATGAACATGGCAAGTTTCTGCTGGTCCAGACAAATCTAAACAATAGGACTACAAATGGACTGGCATGCCATGTTGTGGAGCTGTTGTCGGAAAAAATGTTATCCAAGGCTTTACACATGGAGGATTGAAAATACAGGCTTTCCTTCAGAGCACAGTTTGCTGCATGGAAAGGAATGGAATAAAAATGGGAGTAAATAATCTTTTCCTAGGACATAAAACTTTAGGACCAAGTAGGGAGGAGGAGGAGTGCTGCTTGGTATTCTGAGGCAAATACAAGTATCAGGCATGATATTTATTTATAGGTATGTGGGCTTTTATACTGCATTTGCCAGAATGTTATTTGACGTAACACTCGTTTTCAAGCTAGAGTCTAAATATGTATACTGAAACAGTTCACATTTATTAAAACTTCTGCTGATGTTGCTGTGGGATTGGGATTGTTCAAAGATTGTGTTGACACTTGTGTTTTTATTACACGTATCTCTATGAAATTTGACTTGCCAGTGCTGGATAGAGCACAGCTAGCAAGATGGGCCACTGTCTTTTGTAAATGACATGTCAATCACCGTCCCACTGTTGGTTCACAGATCTCCATAATTGTGGCCTCCCTCCTCTTGCTTCCGTGTTGTTTTACTTATTTACAAAACCACATGAAGCTGCAAAACAACCTACACAGAGATTCTTGAGACCTCATAGTGGATTTTGCCACGATACATGATGTCAGTCAGTTGTGTGGAGTTGCTACTAAGTGGTGCTAAAAGGCAAAGTATCTTGTTGATCCAAAAGCTGTAGATTTGCATGAATAGATGTTTTAATGTGGTCATTCAGAGTGGCTCCACTGAAGCAATTTTACTGCTTTATCTGTCTGGGAGCTGTTTATGGTGTTAATAATGTTGCAGGTTGGCCCAGCATCATGTTCAGTGTTGCAGTGGACTTGTGTGATAAATGGATGGTTGAGCTTTATGAAAAAATGTCAATCCTTCTAGTTCCAAAATATACAATAATGTTCACTGCTTCTTAAGAGTCCATTATGTGCTCTGAGGCATTTTTTATCAAAGCAGGCATAGTACAGCTTCATGTTATGGATTCTTTTTTTGCCCCTTTATTGTCTCTTTCTGGTACTTCATAGCTATGAAGCTGCTTGTGATTAACACAATACACTTGTTCGTGCATGCCTATTATTAGTCTACATTTTTGCTATTAGGTTAATCCTCTAGAAAGTGGTGATCCTGTGTTTCATAATTTGTTAGAGGCTGCT
>VYZX01018796.1:84210-121596 GCA_013401335.1 Brachypteracias leptosomus
CCCCCAGGTGCTTTTATAACTGCTTTATAACCAACCAGATCTCTCCTTATCACTTAGTTATTTGAGTTACTTCTCTATTGCATTATTTTCTTTTCCTCTCTTTTTTTTTTTTCTCTTTGTGCTGTTGGTAAATTCTTCAGTAAATCTGGGAAGATGTTTCTGCTTGTGATTGTAAGGGAATTTGGAATTAAGTGTTTACAGCAAATCTACCAGAGCCTGTGAATCCATTAAGAGAGTTAGACCTGCACGAAAGGTCAGGAAAAGTAACATTTGTCAGCTTTACCACTCCTTAATCTCATTAGGTACCTCAAAAATTGTGCCTTCTCTTCTGGTGGAGGTAGCTGTATTATAATATCTGTCTATAAATAGATCTTAAATCAGCTACAGGTGCATAAAGCATTGTCCCTGAGGGCACAAAGACTTCATGCAATTTCTGGAACGTGTGTTTTGACCAGTTCTCGGAGTTGGGAGTAGTGGAGAGAGGGACACTAATGAGGCTCAGTTTACCAGCTGGTGATCCAAATCTCTAGTGTCTGACATCTTTGCAAATTATCCCCTCAGACATCATCTTTATGTGGTTTCATCTTTATTGAACAAAGAACAGCATTTCACAATATAATGCATCTTTCCTGAAAACATGAAACATTCTCTAAATGTAGGGCTACTTGAGTGGAGCTACTTAAGTTAAAGCGTTATTTACTTGTTCTTAGGCTAGGCTTTCAATCTGTCCTTGGAACATCTAGTTTCTTAACATCTTTCATTTGTATGTTTTTGCTTTTACCTTTCTTGGGTTTAGGGACTTTCTGCAGAAATACAGTCTAATCAAAATAAGAGGATTTAAAGTAGTAGCTGAGTGCATTTTAGTGTGATAAGATATTAAGCTTACCTTCAGGTGATCAAAATCTGAGGTCAGATTTAAGTTAAGGCTCCGTCTACAAAGAGCCTCTTCACTGACTCTATTTTGTAGCACCGGTCAGATTTGAGAGTATTTTGGTGGTGGTTGTTGTTGAATATTTGGGTTTTCTTGTTTCTTGTTCTATTGGGGGGTTTTTTGGGGTTTGTTTTTTTTTTTTACAGATAACACTTAGCATGGTAGCATATTTTTTTTAAAAAAAGCCTTGACTTTATCTCAGAGAAAATCAGGAAATCAAGATGTAATATTTCATTTTGTATCTACCATTCCACTTGCAGAAAAAATGTTCTCCATCATGCGTAAGTCCCAAACAATGCTGTAATTAAAACAAATGAAAAGCTAGTCTGTCACAATGGTGAGAAATATTCACATGCTACTAGTTCAAAATACAGTCTTCTATTTTCTTTGGCCAGATCTTCAGCTAGTGATTTGGCTCTGATTTAGGTAGGCTCTTGGACAACTGTATTATTCAGAATATCTGAGTTCATTAAACAACATGATTGTTGTCATGAGTTGCATTTTTCGTTTGCTTTTTTAATATCATCCTTTCTCCAGGGAGACAATTGTTTGTGGAGAGGATTGTTTTTGGAGATTCTGTTTTGATTATTTTATTTATATCAGTGCTATAGCTGTGTATTCTAGTCTTCCCTATATCTGGAAATCTGCACCTGTTTTAAATACTGAATGTTATTTAGGTGTGGATGTCATCCTTTATTCAAAACCTTATTGCCTTGAACTTCCCTTGCAGAGCTGTTTTATGAACATTTCACATTTCTTTTGTGCAACAGTAAATTAGTACAACTTTTACATGAAGTGCAGTGTAGTGTAAGTGCAGGTTTAGGAGTATAATGCCATTCAAGTGATATTGGAAGAAATGGTTTAGGGGCTCTGACTTGGAACTAGCTGACAACTCTGCGCTAGAAGTTGAGGGGCTGTTCTCATCTAAAAGGTTATTTCCACTGAGTTCAGTGAATTTATGTGTACTTCCTATTAACTAGGTTCTGGAGAAGATTAATCGGGTTCTGGAGAGGGATCTACTGACATGTAAATTCTGATGTTTATTTGGAGCTGGGTCTGATTATGTTGCTTTTTGCCCTGAGGTTTCTGATAAGATCACAGCCTAAAATAGGAGTGGAAAGAGAAAGATGCTTGTGTGACTACAAGTGAAAATATTCCTCTGAATAAATTTAGCACTCGTATTTGTGAAATTGCATTTTTACATCAGTTGAACAAGTAATAAGGTATAACGAGGATCAAGACTTTCTATCTTTGTCACTGCAATGCTTTTTAAAATATTTTGTAATAAAAGCCTGGCTGTTTGACTAAGAATAACAACTGTGTTGTGCAGTGTGACTTTTAGAATTCTTGCACAGAAACTGTCACTCAGCATCCTTCTGCTACTTGAAATGTAGGGCTGTGTATAACAAGATTTGGATCACAGCTTACTCATGTGAAGGACTTTTAAAAATATGGTTTTAATATTGAAAGAATAGACTGATCATGAGTTTCAGATGTGTTTATATCTTTGGCTTCGCTGCCTGCAACTTCAATTACTTTTTAGAAAATCAAATACATGGGATATTTTAAGCTCTCAATTTAGATTTCTTAGGGAAAAAAAAAAGGGAAAGAAGGGAGGATAAGGAAAGAAGTATTGGATTGTAAAAAGCTGACAGAGGGCAGAAGGGGCTCATTTTGATTTTTTCTGACGTTATGAAATGTAGATTTTACAAATATGTGGGATTTATTTTGCTGTATTAAAAGAAATAAGATCCCATCAGTTACAATTGACCTATATATTTCAAGCTGTCTGCTGCCATTAGCAAAATGCAAAGGATTTTCTCTTGCTACTAATTTTATAAAACTCTTTCATCAAGTGTACATGTTGAAATCTCTTTGAGATCCCAAATACTCAAAAATAATAGCTATTTATTTCAAGTTCTTAGTTATCTTTACTCTTTGTAGGCCAGTGATGAAAATGAACAACTTCTATATAAAAATGTAAGCATTGTTTTCTGCCTGCTCTGTCATACTCTGCCTCACAGTATCGTGTTTAGTAAAGCCTACGAGAAAATATCTTATCTTTTTTTTAAAAAAAAAAAAAAAGAGGAAGAAAACAGTTTTCAAGAGTAAATGTATTTTTTCATCTTCTCTATTCTTTCGTATAAGGCTTTGAAGTAATTCTCACATATGCCCAAGGCTTCTGACAGTAAACGTTGTCTGAGCTTAGAGAAACCTACCAAGTGGTCTCTGCAAAGAGACAAACGTATGGCAATATTACAGAGAGCTTGTAACTGCAGGAACAGCAAGCATATGTGATCCTCTAGACTTGGTTCATTACTCTATGCTCAGGGCACAGTAGATGTAAGCTTTGTCCTTTTTATGCTGTCAACCTTGGCAATCAACTAAGGATCTGGCTGTTGCAGGATGGATTTCTGTAAGTTACAGGTTGGATGATAGACACCTTCCCCAAAGTCACCATGTAAGGGAAGAACTGCTGTCACTGCAGCCCTGCTTGTGCACTGCGTGCTCCATGTTGACTATTGCTTAGGTGTAGGCACTTATTCTGCAGGGGATGGGAGTGGGCAGGGAGGTCTTAATTATCTGTCTCCCTAGATTTTTTGCAGTGTCAGATCAGTGCAGATGAGGAGACAGAGTCCTGGCTCTGGCTGAAGACAGCAGGTCCACAGTTGTAGGCCATTGTTTTTAAAGGAGAAGCAATCTTTCTGTGTGGTGTCAGTAAAGCAAAAAGCCTGTTTTGCAGGCTAGCTCAGTATGTTTGGCATAATAAGCCCATGATCACAGCTGACATTACATCCATTCAAGGACAGGGATGCACACAGGAATTAGTTATATCTAGTACAGTACCAATCAGATCCAGATCCTGAGGCTGCACCTCCTTCTGAGCAAGTCAGAGGAAGGAGGGGGAAGCTTTGTTTTGTTCCACTGAAGCCACCAGATGATGAACAGTCTTCCTCCTGCCAGAAAGCAGCATAGGAGGCTGTGTTGCAATGGGCACGCACAAATCACACACTAAGGTCAGTGATGACAATGATTGCCTTCTTAAGGGGTGTGTCGGCTTTCATTTTCTCTTTTCATAAACACAGAAGAATCAGATTAGAGCTTGTCTTTTAATAGCTGAGAGTTTTTCCCCTTTTTCCTTGTCTCCCAATCTATCCCAATGCTGCCACAAGCCTCACTCTCTGGCTGTCTCTTATTAGCAGAAATGTTGCTGATCGCGGAGAGATTCAGATCAGCAAAATATCCCATTTCAGGAAAATTGTGTCTTCAGCTCTGCATTGTGATGCACAAGTGTCATTATTGCTTAGCTACAGGAAAAGTAGATTTTGCTGTGACATTTCTATTCAGCATCATGGCCAGCTGGAAAATGTTAGGGAATGGTAATAGCAGCCTTTCTAAAAAAAAAATTTAATTGGCATCCCTTGGTCTTCCATCTTCTCTTTCTTTTTCTTTTGGAAGATTGAATATGGTAAAGGAGAGGCAATGAAAATGCTGGCTTCTCCTCACAGCAGCCTGCCCCTGTTGTGCTGTCAAAGGGTGATGGGTCACTGCTTCTGGGGCCTGCACTTGGGTCACAACAGCCCCATGCAATGCTACAGACTTGGGGAGGAGTGGCTGGAAAGCTGTTCAGTGGGAAAGTACCTGGGGGTTCTGTTTGACAGAACACTGCTGAACATGAGCCAGCAGTGTGCTCAGGCATCCAAGAAGGCCAACAGCATCTTGTCTTCTATCAGAAATAGTCTGGCCAGCAAGACTAGGGAGGTGATTACACCCCTGTACTCAGCACTGGTGAGGCTGTGCCTTGAATACTGTGTTCAGTTTTGGGCCCTTCACTACAGGAAGAACATTGAGGTGCTGGAGCATGTCCAAAGAAGGGCAATGAAGCTGATGAAGGGTCTAGAGCACAAGTTTTATAAGGAGCTGCTGAGGGAACTGCGGTTGTTTAGCCTGGAGAAAAGAAGGCTCAGGGGAGACCTTGTTGCTCTCTACAACTACCTGAAAGGTGAGATGGGAGTCAGTCTGTTCTCCCATGTAGCAAGCAATACGAGAAAAGAAAATGGCCTCATGTTCCACCAGGGGAAGCTTAGATTGGGTATAAGGAAAAAATTTCTTCACAGAAAATATTGTAAAGCACTGGAACAGGCTGCCCGGGGAAGTGGTGGAGTCACCATCCCTGGAAGTATTTAAAAGACATGTAGATGCAGTGCTTAGGGACCTGGTTTAGTGGTAACCTGGCAGTGCTGGGTTAAGAGTTGGACCTGATGATCTTGAAGGTCTCTTCCAACCAGAATGATTCTTTGATAATGCTGTATCCCAGCCTCAGGCTGTATCATAGGCCATAGGCACCTAAAATCCTCAAACTTTCTTGGGAACCACAAAAGTCAAAGAGCATGTATAATTCAGGGATTATGCTCTTGTTCTTCAGAAGATGAAGAGGACGTTACTGCTCTAGACCTAGCAGTGGTGATATGGAATCAGAGATCTTGGGACTTTCTAATGTTTCCAGTAATAGCAAGTTGGGTTTTTTTGTTACACCTCTGAAAAGAATATACCAAGTAGATAGAAGAAAATGGGGTTCCTTACCTGCTTTTCAAAATTTCTGTTGAGTAAGAAGTAATGAATGTTTTAAAGATGATCTTTTATACTGGGGATGACTTTCAATTTCTTGTTCCTAGACAATGTAAACTAACACATCTCTTGTGTTCATGATGAATTATTATGTTTCTACCAGGCTCTTTGGTACTCTTTGCTCTAATAAGTCTTCAGGGACTTATGTTAGAGCATTAGCCTTTCTTTTAGCCTTTTCTTGCCATGTAAGAGGGATAAGGACCAGAGAAACCTTTTTCCTCTAATTTAGCCTTCTTTCTAAGAGTCTCCTTGCATAGGAAGCTAATGCAGAGTGGAGGGCTGGAGAAGGATGGGAGAGTAAGAGATGCATCGAAGGACAGAACTGAAACACTGAAATTATTCCAGGCAATGTTCTGGCCTATAAGAGAAAGCAGGTTAGGAGGCTGATTTTGGGGAGGGGTTGGTATTGGCACAGGTACCTAGAGGTCTCTGAGAAAGCATTCTGTTTTTGGGAACAGCTCAGAACAGGTATTGCACAGAGGACTAAAAATAACCTTAATTTCCTTGCACCCAGGAAAAGGCTAATGAGCGGTGAAAGTCTGTATTGTGTACAGTAGAAAACGCAGACCACAATTAAATTTATGAAATAAGGCAAGCAAGTATAACAAACACACAGTTTACATTTGGTTATGGTGCTTGTATTTGAATTGAGAGCTGAAAAAGTTCAGCCCAGAGTATTCTTTCTTCCTTCCCTCTTTTCTATTTGCTGGGATCTGGGAAGATGGTCTAAGAAACATCTAGCCGTACTTTCTTCTGATCTTACCCTCTTCCCTAGCCATAATAGAGACAGAACTGTGGACCAGTTGGATGTCGACCCTCAGTTGGTAGGACCACTTCTGCATTATTGCAGTGGAATACAAATATCAAACTTGCAAAGCCACAGTTTAGACCTTTTTCTTCATAAGAACAGGCCAACAGAAGCAAAATGTCATGAAAATGTGACTGAACTAAAGCATCATTAATAATCTTAGTGTTAGGTGAAACACAACTTTTTGAAAATGGAGGAAAATAAAGTATATCCTGTGTTGTTGGTTTTCCTAGTGTACTTCAGTACGAATGAGTTTAAAATACTTCTTTAAACTAAAGAACCATGTCTACTGTAAATGAGGGAGATTAAAGTCTTTGTCAGAAATGCTTAGTCCTAGTCCCATGAGAATTCAGAAATAGGTAAGCGGAACAATAGTTTTCTGGGACAAGTTGGTGGACATAGCCTAGCATGTTGATTTAACATACAGCATAAACGATGCATGATTTCTATTGGAAGAATATTTGAATGTAGTTCAGTCTAAATTCCTCTCCCTGGATTTTGAAACAACAGAAGGAGGGAAGAAATGTCAACAGAATTTGCAGGAAGACACTGTAGGATGTAGTTTCTGGAGCAATTTGAATGAAAGGTGTGGGATTTGTGAGTTAGTTCAGAGCAAGGAGCTGCTCTCACAAAGCAAGCAATCTGTGTCTATCACAGAGGGTGAATTGTGCCGGCTGTCAGTTCCAGAAGCACAGTCAGATTTGACCAGAATTGCTGTACTGTGTCTGACAAGTGGATTTAACAGTTCCTGGGAGCACGTTTTTAGTACTCTAGTTGCAAACCTGACAGACTGCAAGGGAAGAGCCATCACAGCTTCTAGGAAAGAGAAAGAACTTTCCAAGGGGCACCATGCATGAAAATATTTATATAATTTCTTAGAAGAGGAAATTGCATCCAATTTTTTGAGGAGTTGAACATAGGAAGAAAGCATGTACAAAAGATCTGAGCCCAGGTCTTTGTTCAGAATTGTGCTGGACTCATTAAGGTGCTCTGTGCTATATGTAAACCAGGAATGGATCAGGACAGTCTAAATCAGAAGACATGACTGGAAGTTGTGTTTCTGTCATGAACTACTCCATCATTTACTGTGACAAGATTATATACAATAGCTTCCAGATGGTCTGCTCACTTGTGCTGCCTAAATTCATTGTTGAGGCTGTAATTCCCAAGGCCAAATTTGGGAGTTGAGATTTGAGCTCCTACTGGGTCAGAGAAACCCCTTTCCCTGAACGGCTTCTTGTACTCATCCTACTGGGGACTGCTATATTGACACTGTCAAGCACAGAAAGATCCCCGTGCCACCGCATTCTTAAGCACCTGTCTGCAGCCTTTACATTTCTATCAACAGTCTTTTGCTTAAGCAGCGCTCATCTTGTGTCTTGTGCACCAAGGTCCCTTCTACAAGGGTGGCTGGTATTGGTTGCCCTTCAATAACGACAGATGAGTTTCTCTTTTGCCTCTTGCCATATATGCAACTTTACTGCATGCAAAGTCCTTGTAGTGTGGCATCTCTCAGCAGCTGGGCAGTGCCTCCCAACAGGGTCCCTGGCTCTGCCTCACTAGGGCCCTGCTGTACTCTCAGGAGTGTGGTGACAACCTGCCAGCTGGATGACCAGGTAGGAATACTAAGCAAGTACTACAAGCTCCCACTTTCATTTGAGTAGACATCCCTGTTGCTAAGAGCAGGATGTACTGCCCTCTCCTTTGCCAGCCTCCCTGTGCTGCCAGACCCATAACTGGATCTTTAGAGTGTCAGTCACTTATTTTCTTTCCTCTGACAGAGATACCACACAGGTCATATTGGAGAAGGCAACTACATCCACAGGCGTAGCACTTCTGAGTGCCTCTATTGAGGTGGTTCTCCTCACCCCCACCCCCCTTCCCATTCTGATAGAGCTGCCTTGTGAAGTTTCCACAGCAGAAGGTCTGTGAATACAGCTCTGTTTAGGGGCTAAAGCATGCTCCATCCTTGAAGGAGCTGAGTACGGAACTGCTGTGTGGTGGTTGCAGTGCTGCCTTGGAGGTTTTGATTCATGTGGCTTTTAGACTGAAGATACCAGGAGAATTACATCTGCTCAACAAGGGGCTACATCACAGGACTTTGTGCTTCTGCAACAGACCCCCATATGGAGCCCCATCCACCAGTGAACCACTAGTTCATGTGACACCCTGATAAAATGTGATCATTTGCGCAATGGGATATGGAGAATACTGAAGGCACCATGAGTTTGTTGGTGTGGACACAGTTCAGATGGTGTGACATGGCTGTAATGCACAAAGTTTAAAAATGGGCCTGCTGAGCTGCTATGTAGAAGTGTAAGTCCTCATGTTATATGCATCCTTGTGGGTTTACATGGCCTTCTCCTTAATAAGTTTGGCAAGGATTACTATTTATCTGCAAATATATTGCAGAAAAAACTAACACTAGAGGCAATGTAGGCCCACTGTTGAATGAGGCGGGTGCCCTGGTGACAGAGGATACAGAGAAGGCGGAGGTACTGAATGGCTCTTTGCCTCTGTCTATACTGCTGGAGGCTGCCCTGAGGAGCCCCAGGTCCCTGAGGCCCCAGAGGAAGTCAGGACAAAGGAGGAGTTTGCCTTGGTTGACGAGGAGTGGGTTAGGGACCAATTAAGTGATCTGGATGTACATAAATCCATGGGTCCTGATGGGATGCACCCACGAGTGCTAAGGGAGATGGCAGAAGTAATTGCTAGGCCACTCTCCATCATCTTTAGTAAATCATGGAGAACAGGAGAGGTGCCTGGGGACTGGAGGAAAGCAAATGTCACTCCAGTCTTCAAAAAGGGCAAGGAGGACCCAGGTAACTATAGATCACTCAGCCTCACCTCCATCCCTGGAAAGGTGATGGAACAACTTGTCCTTGGTGCTGTCTCTAGACATATCAAGGATAAGAGGGTTATTAGGGACAGTAAACATGGCTTCACCAAGGTGAAGTCATGCTTAACCAACCTNTCTCACCCATTTCTGGGCCCCTCAGTTCAAGAAGGACAGGGAACTTCTGGAGAGAGTCCAGCGCAGAGCCACAAAGATGATTAAGGGAGTGGAACATCTCCCTTATGAGGAAAGGCTGAGGGAGCTGGGTCTCTTTAGCTTGGAGAAGAGGAGACTGAGGGGTGACCTTATTACTGTTTATAAATATGTAAAGGGTCAGTGTCAGGAGGATGGAGCCAGGCTCTTCTTAGTGACATCCAATGATAGGACAAGGGGCAACAGGTGTAAGCTAAAACACAGGAGGTTCCACATAAATATGAGAAGAAAACTTCTTCATGGTAATGTTGACAGAGCACTGGAACAGTCTGCCCAGAGAGGTTGTGGAGTCTCCTTCTCTAGAGGCATTCAAAACCCACCTGGACATGTTCTTGTGCAACTTGGTCTAGGTGATCCTGCTCCGGCAGTGGGATTGGACTAGATGATCTTTCGAGGTCCCTTCCAATCCCTAACATTCTGTGGTTCTAGAGTGGAGGAGAAGAGTCTGCCCTCCTTTGTACCATGGGACATGCTTTCTTCTTGAGGTAATTTGAGAACTTTATCTTATCAAGCCAGTTGTAATTATGGGGACTTGTGACAGTTAGCAACAGAAACAGAGTTGTGTCTTCCAGTGGCCCATTGCAATAGGCATTCAAAAGCCACAGTAATGAGCTTTGTATTTGTTAGGAGGTGGTAGGTAAAGTAGCGTGGACTGTGGTAACATGTAGGAAAGGTGATTTCATGGCAGTTTTTGAGAAAAAAATTGTTGTACATTGCTTTCACTTGTGGGAAACTGGACTTGATGATTCACGTGGTATTTTCAAGCCACACATCTCCTGTTCTGAGTACTATACTGCTGTTAGCTGCAGGCTTGTCTGCTCTAGACAATGCTTAAGCCAGAGGACTTGTAATGCGGCTCCAATAACATATAGTGGAGTTCCAAATGAGAATTTCACACTATAAGGATAACTACGTTGGTTTCATTGTTCTATTTTTCCCTGTCTTGTATCTTCTTTTTCAGGACACTCTACATTTCTCTGTTGTTCTTCTTGGTGTTGTTTGTTGTGGTGAGGTTTATTTATTTATTTTATTTTTTTTTTAAATCTTCTCCAGTGCCTTTGGCAGAAAAGGATGATAGGTCAGATCCCGCAGACTTCAAAATTCATTTGATCTTCAAGAGCTCTTTCTGACCAGTTTGTGATTTTCGTGTTGCCCTTAATAACCATGACAATGTTTTAGGTTCGGTAAGATGCATCTAGGGAATTTTGCAGGGTTCTGCTTCAAAATAAATCATGCTAATAAATGAGAGCAGTTGCAACGTACAATGTGGCTTTGCAAATGTACCAAATAGGTATGGAAATGTGTCTTAAGGGAGTGCAGTGTCATTTTTCTTCTTTTCTTTGAGCTAGACTGAGTGGCAGGTTCATCAGCTGTTTCATGTGTTTTGATAGAGACAATGCAAGCAAGCCTTTCTAAATTTCTGATCCCAGTAACACCGCTATTCCTCCTTCACTTGAAAACAATCTTGCTCTACTGTTTTTTGTTTTACTCTATGCTGTTATGCCCTGTTCTTTTTTTTTTTTTNTTTTTTTTTTTTGTCACCTTATCTGTCCCAGGAAATTGTAGCTTTCTGTTTTATTACATCAAACAGGAATATTTCCAGGATATGTACAGCTATGCTCTTGAACTTGTGACATTTAAAGGGCAATAGAATGCTAATGTGACTAATAAAACAGAAAAATGGCTTTATATAAGTCAATGTGAAAATGGCTCAACCTATCTTTTAAAAGGACTAATTCAACAACGTTCATTGATAGGGGCCTGGAGGGAGACTGCAAAGCTTGGGGGATTGACGTAGAACTGTAAAAACAAAGAAAGCTCTTATTGTTCTCTTTTGACACCCTTAGAAGAGATCCAGCAAATTTTTCCCATTATGGGGGCTTTTAATCTTCTGTTTTCTGCAGATGATAATTCACAAGGGTAATTGGCCATATGTTTTTGTTTTGTTTTCGTTATGCTGTGAAAGATATTACAATGTGAAAGCAATTTTATTGGATTTCTTTTAACAATGATTTTTGTATTTTTATTTGAACATGTACAATAAATGTTCCACATTTTATAGTTCAGTATTCCTAGCTAATGCTATGAGGCCTAAAACAACGGTATCTATAATATTTGCAGGTCATGAGCTTTGTGAACAGTACTAAGTCTATATTGGTTCTGAGTATATGCCATGGGAGCACGAAGTCATGAATTGATGTGTATGGATACACAACAAAGGAAAACATCCATCAGTTTTACCTTTTTGACCTTATCCTTTCTTCCTTAGAAAAGGTTTCCCAGTTAACATGAAAAACAACATGTTTCCTGGACTATTACAGTAGTCAAAAGACAGCAAATAACAAGAACAGTTTGTGACATACACCAGAGTAATTCTGAGATAGGTTGTTGTTCTAAATAGGATTGATTTATTTGATTAAGAGTATATCTATAAAGGAATTTAGGGGTTGAATGATGGGAGTTCCCCATGTATATTTGCTGAAGTTTTCTACCTGCAGTAAGAGAATTATGGGTATTTTTTCTGGTTTTTTAACAAAAAACCCCAATTACTCAGAGAATAAGCAGATACAGATCTTATATGTCAGTTGTTTAAAAGTACTTTTGACTAATTATCATTAAAAGCTTATTAAAATATTGTTTTCTTTAATGCAAGTTATAGTCTTTCATCTTTTCCAGTAATGCATCATCTATTAAAACATTTTGATGTGGAAAATTAGTGCTTCAGGTCTGAAGAGAGTGACAAGAATAATGTTAAGAGGGTGACAAGAATAATTTTCGAGTTATAATTTCAGGATTAGTAATGCAGATTCACCCTTCCTGGTGGAACAGAAACATAGTCACCTAATGAACACTCTGTGCTATAAGTTAAATTTTGTCGTAACTCCAAACAATCAGTGACATTGATGGTTTCTTAGACTTTGATTTTACAATATATAGAAAGCTATATCATGACTCATTTTGCCCCAGTACCTCAAGCTTCTTCCTCCCCTTTGTGTGCCCTCTTCTTGTTATTGTAGCTTAAGTGCTTCCTGCCCCTGAGAGAGATTGTTTTGTTGGTCTTTTCTGCTTTGCTAACCTTTGTGGTCCCATGGGGTTTGTGGATGCAATGCCTTGCTGGCAGGATGAGTTAACCTGACACATATGCACTGGCCATCCTATGTGAGCTAACTCAGATACAGCTGTTCTGTAGCTCAGGATCTTGGAGCTTTGTAGGAGGACTAGTCGTCTTTCTTAAAAGACTAGTATTTCTAAAGCTCATTTGATCACATATGTGATGTAGGGCACCTCTTCACTGGATCATCATGTACAGTGTAGTCATTTCCCTGAAGAATTTCCTTCAAATTGGAAACTGAATCCTTTAATAAAGCTAGTAACTGAATATATTTATTTTTTTTTTGCTACAGCTGTTTGTCACTTTGCCCAGTATTTGTTACATAGGAATCCTTTCTTTTAGTGGACAAATACCTTTTCTTGACTTCTCCCTTCTTTTGATAGCTATGTGCAGATTGTTTCCCCTCCTTACTGTAGTTCTTTTTTACTCTTTCCCCTTGTCTCCAGCCTTTTCCCTGGGAACAGGAAGGACAGGTGAGAATGATTATCTTGTGCTCGATTTCGAGGTTCAGAGCGCTGTAGGAGATTTTAGTACAATCTGCTCTCCAGTTGAAAACAGCTGGCATAAACTCTCTGTAGATGTAGTGGTAATTTAAAGATTGCATGTACTTGAGGATCTGAAAATCCTCAAGGCTTTTGCAGGAAATTTTTATGGAACAAACCAAAGCTAACAAAAATTCAATGTTCTTCAATAACGTTTATCTAGGAAGACTAAATGTCTTTCCTAAGATGGGTGCAACTGCAAGACTGCAGAAGAAAGGAGGCTTTCTCCCTGTTGCATTATAGGAAGGAGAAACATATTCTGAATTCATATGGGACCTTACAACTTAAATCCTACTTTTTAATGTCAAAACCAGTTATCTTAAACTCCCCTGGCAAATCTTTTCCATGAAATCTGTTTTGTATCTGTATGCTTTCCATCTTAGTATGCCGTGCACTTTCTACTTCCCCCACCCACAGCTTCATGATGACAGTCCAATCATGCTGCAGTCCCTTGAAAGAGTTTTTAATTTGTCTATAATACTAGAACATTTCTGGTCATGTCAGATGCTTGGTTGCAATAAAATCAGGTCTGGACCATCCTTGTAACTTTGCTGGAAATTTGTACAAGAACTTTTATTCTTCTTTTTCTATGGTAAAAACGATAAATATCATCTGTTTAAAGAGAATTTAAAAGAGTGCCAACGTTAAGAAGTTAGGAGGCTTTGTGACCATCTATGATCTTACATGTGGGTGGAAGTGTTCACCTTCCTATGCCTGTTTCTCACATCTGATGAAAGCAAATTGCCAGTTCTAGAAACTTAGTGGGAGGAAAGATTGGACCTTTTAGCCTTTGTTTATGTGGCTGTAGACACCGAAGGAAAACGGCAAACTCAGCCATATTTTAGTTAATGTGTATGACTTGGTGTTTTTTCTGTGGTTTTTAGCCACCTAATCATAAATTAGTGTGGTCTTTGGTTCTACAATGTCATAAGAAACTACAGCTAGTCATTAATTACTCAGTATCTATTTTTTTTCAGCCATGTAGCCAATATTAATGGGCTCAAAATTGTAGCATACATGGGTGATTATTCATTGTGGTGGCACCTTTGCATGAAATAAAAAAAAAATCACTGTTCATGAAATAACATACTGATTTCTATTAATATGATAATTAATGAATTTTCACAGCTGGTTAAATTTCCTCAAAGAAGAAGAAGAAGAAAATTAAGGGTGGTTTGTTTTCCAGAACATGAGAAAGGTCCAGAGTATGCCAGCAGCTGAGTGACAGGAGGTCATCCTCTGCTTTGTGCATACCTTCATGGAGTCTCCTAATGGAGAGCAGCACTGGAATTTTTTCTGCATTTAATTCGCACTTACCCTTGAATGGCATCTCCTGGCTGGAGTTAGAGCTCAGAGAACTGTGTGTGGGAAGTGAGGGAATGGATGTGGGAGAGTTGTCAGCTGCAGTAAGGTGACACGAATGCACTAAGGTCAGGTGAATCATAATGCCATCTTCAAGGGATACTGTCCCGAAGTCATGTCTTCTTATGGGGTTGAGAGACGTGGCAAGAATAGGGAAGAAACTGACCACATAAATCTGATCTTTAAGTAGCTTCGTCTGGGTGCCACGGACTTTTTGGGGGATACTTTGTTTTGAGGAAGTTGCTGTATACTGTTATTGTGGAAGACTTTAAGGGGGGATGTTAAGCCTGCTTGGTATCAAGGCTTCTAATCAAACTGAGATAACCTCATGATGCTGATAAACATGGTTACATTTCAGGGCACTTTTCTCCAAAGGAAAGTGGAAGCATAACACTGTCACTTGAAAGGAGCATGTATGGGGGACAGGACCCTAAAAAAGACATCTAAGCATGGTGAGAACTATTGCTGTACTGAGATAATACCTCAGCATTCAGAAAAATCCTTTCAGGAATGGCCTGATGAGAGAATAGTACATTTAAGGCAAGGAATAAAACTCCTAAATGCACAGGTCTTTTTACTGTACCATTTTATAATCAAACATTTAACATTGTTTCTGAAGTGAATTAGCTTCCTGCAAATAAAATTAATCAGAATCTGGGGTTATTACAAAAGCAAATAAAATACCTGAATATTAACTTTTTTTCTACCTTTCCCCCAAAGAATATAGCAGATAAATGTGAATGGGTACTATGTGTGTAGCAACTAGTCTTTAGCTCACAGTAAGGAAAGAGCTCACTTTAACAGGGTTCGATAAAAGCAGTTGCATCTTGCTTTAATGGACAGAGAGGGTTTTATGCTCCTAGAGTACTCTGACGTGCCAGTAGCAGATGAGGTCTCATGTGGTATCCTGCTTGCCAGAAGTGCGGTGGAAAAGATATGCAAAAGATAAGTTTGGAGATATTGTGACAAAGCATCTAAAATGATAGCATTAATGTTATCACATGAAAATCCATCCATAAAAGTTGAACTTGTTTGTGACTGCTAAGAACTTAAGTATAAGAAATTTCCTGCCAGTATCATCTTATGGAAGCCAAGGTAAGCTCTAGGAAGAGGTTTCCAAATAGTAAATGTGGCTGTGGTTGGCAGAATACGCTTAACTGGAGCTCGTCTGGCCAATTGTTTGAGTAACTCCAGGTGGACCTGCTGGTAGGGCTGAGAGCATTCTTGTCCCAAATGTTCCTCCATTCCTTGCTCCAACTTGTTAATTTATTCAGTCCTTAATTTGTATTCAGTCAGGACCTTTAGTGCATGTATGGTGTTTTGGAACTGGAGAATGTCTCCGTGCCCTTGTTGCAGGATTTGGGATCACAGTCCACAAAGACAGAAGTTATATAATTTAGGTGGAAATGCTTTGAGAACAAGCATCATCTGTGCCAAGCTGTAGCTGTCTGTGGAAGTATGCATACAGATTTGTATGTAAAGACATATAAAGCAATTGTTATGAGAGACATTATCTACCAAAGCTTGCAGGCTTGGAAAGAAAAGAAAAATTTTCTTACAGAAGAAGTGTATGATGCAAAGAATAAGATTTTTTTTCTTTTTTTACAAATGTTATGTAAGTGCACTTAAGAGAAAAAAAACAAACTACAAAATCAAGCCTCTGAATAAACAAGAAAGCATAATGCTTTGTAAAGCTTTGAGTAGCATGAGCTGTAAAAAAAAAAAAATGGCAACACTCTACATAAAAAGGAAATAAATTATGAATAAAATGTTGAATATCAATGAGTAAGTTAAGTTAGACAACATAAGGCAAAAAGAAAAATCAAGCAAAGACAAATTAAAGTTCTGTTAATAAAACAATGTCATTAGAATGCTGCAAACTACAAGGACATTCTAAGGAAAACCACTCATGCTGAATATTCACACTGCATAAGCATCATATGAGATGGTTCTTTCAACCAGTGTTTCTTTGGCTCCAATTAACGATATTAAAGCCTCACAAATGTTTCATAAGGCAGTGTTCTTGTTTAGATTTTATTTAGAATGGGGGTCTATCTGACGCATCAATCAAACTTATTCAGAAGTTTTTGTTTTGAATAGGAAGGACTATGAAATGCCATCTGCTGCATGTCTCTGCCCTGACACAGGGCTGGCAATACATAACCTGAGATATTTGCCTACCCTTGGTTGAAAGGCAGCAGTGACATAGATGCCACGCTCTTGCTTTGCAGCCCAATTTACTACTTGGTTATTCTTGTAGTTAGAGGTTTTTTCATATTATCTGGTCTAATAGTTTTTGACTGTGAGTTTATTTCTATTTGTCATGATCACAGTAAACAGAGGGGATCCTTGCTCTTTTTTCCTCTCTTTAGCTACTGGAAGACTGTTTCCATGCTCTTCAGTGTTTTTTCTCTCTGGTTCTCCACAGCTCCCCTCCCCACTCCCCCTAATTTCTTTGTCTTTCCTAACAGAGTATATCTCCAAATTTCTGTATCGTTTTAGTTCCATTATAGTATCTCCAACCTGTCTCCATTTCTCTTACTATTTGGTTTCCCAGAACTGGACTCAAGGGTGAGTCCAGCTGAAGTTTCACAAGTGCCAAGCACAGCCAATTAATGTCTTTCATGTGAGAACATTTAAATGGGAGTGTGGTGGTTTAAACCCTGCCGGGACCGGGCCCCACGTGGCCGCTTCCCCCCCACCCCCCGGACGGGAACGGGAGAGGGAGCAAAATACAAACCCTGCGGGTTGGGATAAGGAGAATTTAATACAGCGATGCAAAAGCAACAATCACAACAACAGTAACAGCAACAGGGATAACAATGTACAAAACAAGAGGTATAAAGGTACAGACCGCGTGGATACAGCTACAGACACAGAGCGAGGCAGCCCGGGTGAGACAAAGCCGGGACTGCTCTGCCCGCGCCTTGAGTACTGGACATGATGTCAGCATGGTATCGAATAGCAACTCCTGGTGAAAATTAAGCCCATCCTGGCTGAACCAGGACAGGGAGAAAAACTGCGGGGACCAGACAGTCAACCCTTAACACCAATGAGGAGGTGATCAAGAAGGTGAGAGCCAGACTCTTCACAGAGGTGGGAGGATGGCATACGATGGGTATATGTGGAAATAAGAAAGGCTGAGACTGAATATAAGGGAAAATTTTCACAGTGAGAACAGTGGAACATATTGTCTATGACAGGTTGTGACTGCAGTTTCTTCTCTCTCCATACTTGGCTTTTACCAGTCAGGTATTGGAAACCTTTCTGAGCAACCTAGTCTGATCCTTCGAGCAGGAAGCTGGACTAAAGATCTCTTGAGGTCCCTTCCAATCCAATTTTTTCTATTGTTGTTTCTCTGTTTCTTAAAGTCATTCTAGATACTGACTTGCTTTCTGAGGTGCTTACAATCCTTTTCAGCAGGGGACTGCACTAAATACTTTAAATATCATTTTATTTCATTTTAGGTCATTATTGAATCTACTGACTAGCACTGGATTCACTGCAGATCCCTCCAAATTTCAGCTTGAGACTGAAAATTCTTAATTAGTATTTGAATATGTTTTAAAATCAGATATTCATGCACTGACATTTCCTTTGAATCGTATTTTCCTGATGTGAGAATATCATGCAGGTGTGTGAAAAAGTTTAAATGTCATATCTGTTCCTTTCTCCCTAACGTCTAGGCCAATAATCCTAACAAATATACCAAATTAAACTGGCATAATATAATTTATTCTGGTTTTATTATTGCTTATTATTACCTTATTATCATCTCAGTCCTAGTAACCAATAATTTAAGTATTTCTTGCTGGTATTTTTCTAAGCACTGGAAATAATTTGATTAATATATATTGGAATGTTATTTTAGACAGGCACAGCTGGTGCTGCTTTGCTTTTGTGTGATTCTCAGAGACACTTTTGTCCTCTGAATTTTTAGGGATGGCTTTAGCTGGTTCCTGAAATTCTTTAAGGTGAACTACATTGGGTTAAGCTGTCTTGAAACTATCTATCTTGCCTTCATACTCTTAAAATGTCCTTTCCTTATTCTGGTTCATATTCCTCTTGTCTATTATCAATTGTGTCATTCTAAAAAGAGAATGGAAATGTTAGTATTTCAGTCTTATCTGTGTCATGTCATTTGTTGTTCTTCCACAATATGCAGTGCACCTAATTTTTTATATTCTTTCCTTTATATTCAGTAAGTAAGATAGAAGTGTTTTTGAAACAATCAGTGAACTTTTTCTTGGAGCGTTTTATGTTCCTTGATAGCTGTAACTCATTTTATGTCTTCCTCTTTCTGATTTTATTCTGTGTTTCTCTCTCATTCATTCTTAGTTATATGTCCTTCTCTCCACTTTTGGTGTGGTTCCCCTCTAATTTGCAGATTATTAAAGAGTAATGTATGAGTCACAAAGCAGAGACTGAAAAGAATTGGCGAACAATCTATAAAATAAAGATTTACAAGTATTCATGTGCATCATTCTCCCTGACTAGTCTGACACCTAGGATAAACCCCACCTGTCTTTCAAGGTTACTGGAAATATCATTTTGAGTGTATATGGTGGCATATATAGATAGCTGGGTTGTCATGCTTAGATGACAAAGAACTCCCTTTTTTTTTTTTCTTCTTTTCCCCAGGGATATGTGTGACCATTCTGGAGTCAAAGTCTGCCTCTGGGAACCCAAAGGGGCCATATACCAGTCAAACTTGACCAAGCCTTTCAGAGATCGTAGAATTAATTGCAATTGCAGTTAAATTAAATTGCAATTAAATTAAATTACAATTGCCATTTCATTTAATTGCAGTTAAATTTTATGTGGGCCAAATAGCAAAAAGAAACAATGAAAATACAATCCATTCCTAACAGACCTTGAAAAAAAGTAGGAAATGACCTTTCCACTGCAAATCATACAAACCACCTCATTATTACAGGCTGCTCTGTAGACTTCTGGGAACTGACTGACTTCTTGGTCTTGGAACTGTTGCAGATAAAGAAACAAAATATTTGGTCAGAAATGGACTATCAAACAAGACAATTTAGGATAATGGACCTCAGCGTATTCGCAGTGGGTCTGTACAATTTACTGTAAAATAGAAATTAAGCCATATTTTACTGCAATACAACAACGGGCAGTTGCCACTGTTAAACTGTGAGTTAAAACTGTTAAGGCTTTATAAAAAAAAATAAATACAGAAAGCAAAGGAAATATATGGCAAATCATTATGGAAGTGAGAAGAGATGCTACCGAAGGCCTGTTTCATCTGCAGCCTACTAGAGTGGCGGACACCATGTTTTTCTGGTGTGCTCCAGGGCTGGAAAGGACAGTAGAAAGAATTACATCCAAAAATGTATGAAAGGCCAAAGGCTGCTGCTTCTACTAGACTTCATGAACTAGACTGGTCAGGTTCAAAATGATTTTTTGGGTCAAGTCAAGTGTTTGTTGGGAAATAGTATCCATTTAATGTATAAGCACCCATTCATATTGACTTTGAAGAGAGTGAAAATACATGTTTACTTAAAGGACAATTATATTGAACAATTGGGAATGCAAAGTGGAATTCTAATTTTGAAGACAGGGAAATATTCATTCCACTGTGACTTAATGTACAAGAAGCAGAAGGAATAGGTCAACAAGCCATCATTAGACATCCATAGAGATTTGTAAAATGCCTTACAACTAGAATAACATGGGGAAAAAAAATAGGAGTATCCCTCCATCACATGAAAGCCTGTTACTTCCTCCAACTGTTTAAGCTGTCCATCAACTTGCAAGGCCAGCTGGTTTTATCATATACTTGGGACACCTGAGGAGTGATAGGACTATAGATTACCAGTCAATACATCACAAAAGGATTGCAAAGCATCATTTTAAAGACTGTATCAATGCTATTTAACATGCAAGGGACCAATCATTTAAAATTGCATAGAGAAAAAAAAAAGCTCTTTCTTTAGTCCGGCAGCCTGAGATTGCAAAAAGGTTTTGGGGTTTTTTTTTCTCTTCACACAAATGATATAAAATTTAAAACCATATAACAGAAAGATAAATATGTAAGTAGGCCACAATATTCCTGTTTAATTATACTGTGCCAAAAGTAATGTTCAGGTGAGTAGCCCCTCAATAGGTGCATTTTAGTGCGATCACATATTTATGTACAAGAGGTGTCTATAAAGTGCTTAATAAGAGGGGACAGTCAGTGGAGGAAGGAATAAATCCTGAGTGTTGCAGTGGGTTGCCTGTCACTCTCATTTATGCTTGAATGCTGAACGCTGTCTGTGCTGTTCTTGGGATGGCTTGGCTGCCTTTCCAGTTTTGATTCATGAGCAGTGCCCGAAGTGAATCCACATGCAATGGGAAGCTTTATTCCTCGTCTCAGGCTTAATGTCACTGCTGCCTTATTCCAGCGAGGCTCATGCTTGAGAGACATGTGCAGGTCTGGTTATTATTATGCTCCCTGAACTTTGCCATTGTGAGCTGGTGCTTGTGCACACAAGCTTAGTTTGCAATCTGGCTGTGTGCAGCTGGATATTGGTATTGTATTTGGCAACATTGTGTAAACCCCATCCATTTGGTGAAGTCATCTAAAATAATTATACTTTTAAATCTACAAGGCTGTTGCCAAACCATGTACTCACAAAAGACAGATGCTGTGAATTTTCCATTCAGTTCTGTAGCAAATCCGCCATGGCCAGAGAGGGAACGAGGTGCATTATAAAACTTCCCCCATGTCTTTTATAATGCAGGAAGGCTTTAATTAGACATAAATGAGTTTGACCAATGAATCATTAACTTCCATTAAACTTTAAGTAGACTGCTTGACCCAGCTACTTCATTCTGAATTTAATCTGGTATACCCTTGATAATTAGAGTTAAAGGGACAAGGGCTAGAGGCAATCCGTCTCAATCCTTCACACAAAATGGAGTTGAGTCAGCTAATAAGTTAATTTTATAGTCAGTGTGTAAGGACAGAATTGGGCATAAAATGTAATTTTCCAAGAAAAACGGATCAGGAAGCAGGTTGTCACTTTGTTTTGCTTTCAGAATTACCTCGGGATTTACCTGCCCAGGGCCTTCAAAGCCTTCACATATCCTGTCCTGCTCAGCACAGCAGCTGGAGGATTAGGTTGCATGAAGATACAGTCAGAAACCAGGTGACAAAGCAGGAAATCTTCTCATGGCTTAGTAAAAATGCTGGTGTAGTCATCCCTGTGCTTGAACAAATTGTTCTGGCTTGTCTTGGTCTATGGGCACTGGAAGGAGTGAAAGAGTGCTGCTTTCTGGCAGCTTCAAGCTTAGGAAAGTTAAGATCTTTGATCTGCTGGCTTTACCAGCACCTGCATCTGGAACAGCAATTGGCATCTCTTGTGTGTGTTTGTTGTTTGTTTTACCATTTGGAAGTTGCAGGCTTGCTAGCTTGGGCGTCTCTGCACATCATTATGCTTTGCAGCAAGGATGTATTCTTTGGAAGGGCTGTGTCAAATTAAGTTTATATGTGAAATGTTTGAATCATCAAAGCTGACTTAAAGGACTAGAAGTTCACTACTTGCCTTACTTCTACAGAAGTGAGTTTTCTTATGCCCTCCTTATGAGCTGTGATCTTTTCTGCTTCTTGGGTTCAGATGACTTCACTGACAAGTGCCAGATGATCCAAAAGTGGATTTCCTTTATCTGGTTCATCATTTGCCTTGTTCCATCTGAAACATATGTCTGAAAGTACCTGAGGAAAGAACATAGCAGTCCATGTTGAGGAAGATGCTGTAGGAACAAAAAATGATTACGCTGACACATAAAGTGCTATGATATCCAAGTGTTCAGCCATTGTGGTGGGCAGTCCTATTGCTGGTTTGTATGGTTGCTCACAAAATGCTGATTTGGTGGAATGGAAATGTTCCCCAAAGATGCGCACAAACATATTTAGTGAAAGAATACTTTGAAACCCAGGGCTCTTCAGCCTTGAGGTGAATGCTCTGACCAGTGTGCTAAAGAGTGTGATAAAGGAGAAGGCAGGCACACAACCTCTCCTTCTGGCCTTTGTAGTTATTTATGAGTATATTACCACAGTGGACCACAGAGGTCAGAAAAGAGTAAATATGGGATTTCTCTTGGAGTGTAGTTATGAGATGGCTGCTGAGAAGCAGAGTGTTGCCTGGGCACCAGCTCTTTCGTGTACATCTAGAAGCAGGTGCTGTATTACTAGTAAAGAATTGCAGGCACAATAGGTTAAAAGTGATGATGCAGAGGTTCCAAGTTTTGGACGTGGACTCTTACAATGGGGATCAGGCTTCTAAAAGGCTCTAAATATCTGGCCTGTGCCTTTCCTATTTCTTCAGTCTCAGCCTTGAGATACTGAATTCCCTGTGAGTGCTGCAGCCTAGGGTCACCGAGAGCATTGCTCTGGGTTTGTAATGACTTGTAAAATGACAGGCAGTTTTGAGGCTGGGTTTATGTGGTATGTGTTAGCTGCTACTCTGAGATACAAGTCGAGCAAGGGCAAAAGTAGAAGCTGATTAGCTACCTATTTAAGGACCCTTGTCCATTCTCTGCAGTCACATAATGCAACACTGAGGGAGGTTGAATTAAAGGTTGCTGAATTAAGGTCATGCAAGCAACCTTAATACTGCCATTTTGAGAGTTTTGAATGCTGGATTATGCGACCTTGGTGGCATTATTTTTAAAGTATTTTATTTGGATGTGATTTTGTATATTTAGGTCACATGAAATTGCTAGCAATGTTCTACTCTGGCTTTAAAATGCACACATCTATTCTTTTTAATAGCACTGCCAGTATGCAGGGGAGAATTCTGCTAGAGCTGATGAAGACCTTTTAAAAAAAGTCTCTTTCCAGTATTTTAATGATGCTATACTGATAAATGCTTTCTGGTATGCTATTATTTATCTTTCAAATTCTCCCCTGCCAGGCTCCCATTACAAATGACAATAGCTGCCAGGGTCTGGTGGCAGAGGGCTTGGGGTGCCCTGTTCCCATGCTGCCTGACTCACCTTCAGCCCAAGTCAAGACTAAGCAGCATTTCTTGCTGTCGAGTGTTTTATGTTGCCTGTATAGTGTGAGGTGTTTGGTTCCATGTTTCTGTAAAACAAAATTTCTAGTGCAGCCTGGTATTGAAAAAATGCTTTTCCATCAAAGGGCACCTAACTTTTGCTCCAGGAGATGGTGGCTTCTGGTGATATATTTTTTTTCTATAAGAGATCTTTCCAGATGGATGTTTGCTGCACATTTTGAAGAATGTCATGGGGAAAACATCCACTGATGATGACCGTTTTTTGCTGTACTGAGCTAGAAATATGAAGGCTTAATTCTTGTCAGTGAAGAATTGCTCACACCAGGGCTCACAGGGTTATGCATGCGAGTAGCTGTTTGCCATTGGCAGTAAGGAATTTACAGTCTGGCTTTCTGGGAATTTAGAAACTTATTCTCTCTAGGGTGTTTCATCCTGAACCTTTTTATAAGCATTTAAAAGTCAATTCAAGTGATAAAACCTGTTATTTATTTTGAAGAAAACATGTTTTAAGGCATCAAAACTGCTTCATTATTTGAAAATACATTTAGAATACATACTTGCTTTCCACAGAGCTCAAAAGACAAATTTCAAGTAACAAAAGCCTTCCTAGCAGGTGGTGGATAAACATTTTATGTTTCCACTAGAAGCCAAGCTTGTCTCTTGCTGCTATAAGCAGTCTGAACAGATAGTTGTTTACCAAAAAGATTCAGCAGAATTTGCTACTAGCCAAGTCTGACAATCAGCTACATCTGTCAGAATGCAACTAAGGAGTTCCATAGGTGTTTAATAAAAACAAACTTTTCTTAACTATATTTAACTTTCCTTAACTATCTTCCATCCTGCCATGTCAAACTTACAAACACTGTCTCACACAACTTCTGTTGAGTTCATGGCTTCTTTTTTTTTTTTTTGCCTGTGAAGAGATGTTTCCAGAAGTGATTTGCTCAAAATCCAGTCTCTAGCAGAGCAATACCTCAAACCCACCCTCACCTGAAGCTGCTATTACGTGGGTCTCTACAGCAGCTGTATCCAGCTGGTCTGTACTTGTGTGATGTGTGCTAAGCTTTGCAAGAAAATGAAGCGTGTCCAGTTCAGACAGAATCCTCAAAGGTTTTGCTCACTGGGTTTTATCTGAACGTATATGAACTGTGGCATTTGGAAGGCTTGTAACTCACCCAGACTTTGGCAGTCTTTCAGAAGGATAGGAAAAAGTATTTTTTTTGACCCAAAGCACACCCTGTCAAAATTTTTCAGGTTGGTTGGAATAATGTGTTTCTACTTGTGTGTTCAGAAATGGCTGAATCATTTTGACTGAAATTTTCCACAAAGGTTCAGCCTGAGACAGATATTGACAGGGGAAACTAGCCCAAGAGCTGCCAAACAATAACCAACTTAAAAAACCCCCAAAACCAAACCAACAAAAAACCCAGGAAAAAAGAAAAATAAGATAAAATGGAAGTAGGAGGCAGCCTTATTAGATGGTAGTATTACTCCCAGCTATCACTTTTGCAAGATTTGGTGGATATTGCCAAGTTTTGAACACCATTTTAGGCTTCTTGTGGGTTGAAAGTAAAGGTAGATAACATCTTTTTAGAGCACAGCCAGCAAGCCAAAGGAAGTGATTATTCTCTTCTATTTAGTGCTTCTAAGATGGCATCTGGAATAGTGTGACCAGTGCTGGGCCCTCTGGTACTTTACCAAATTGGAAGTAGTCTAGTAGATGGCCACAAGGATGGTTAGTGGATGTGTGATAGCAGGCTGAAGGAACTAGCTAGGTTTGTGCCAGGTGAACAGATGCAGAAAGTCTGCTCTTTGGCTTATTGGCAAATGCTTTTTCTTGTAGATGAAACAAGATGACATTTTAGCTCTTGTATGTTTTTTGTGGTGATGTCTACATAAGTATGACCTGGGGGAAAAATCCTGTGTGCTAAAGACTTCAGCATAAGAAGTCAGCTTTTGAGCTATGTCCACATACCAGTTCATTTCTTTGATCAGAAAAGCATACATCCTTTTCTGGCCACGTTGCAGTGCAGCAGTGTATTGCCTTCATTTCTGGCTATCAGTTAGTTGCAAGTAACAAACCACCTGCACGTGCAGTGACTGCTGGCTGAGAGGCCCTGAAAGGTGGTGAAAGGCCGAGGTACGAGAAGCTCTTGCGTGTGTGCATAGACATATTGAGATCATATTGCAGAAAAAGCTATTGAGGGACAAGGCCTTTTGGGGACCTATCTCATCCTTTTGTTTGTGAGACCTCAGTCTCAGTCCAGTAGAGAGGCTGGAGTCCTGGATTTAACCCCAGAGCTTAAGGTTTTCTACTTGAGAGCCATAGCTGTGCTGTCTCACAGCTGGCCTGGAGGACATGCCTATAGATGAGTGCTGGTGGCAAACTGTGAGTGTGGCCTGCAGCCTCCTGTCACTGCTCTTCTCTGGCAGCACCGGCACAGCCACTGTCACTGGGGAGAGTTACTCCTCACAGGTCCAGAGCTAGTTCTTCTGCGAAATGTCCATTAAAAGAGCAGTATTGAGGAGGAAAAGATGTTCTACAGCTGCAGAACTGAAGGAAGAGATATGGGCAGCTCCAGTCAGATCAGGTGGGAAACCTGGCAGAGTTGGAAGATGAAACCGTGTATCTTTGTTTTTAGTTCAGTGCCTTAAGTCTTAGAGCATCCTTTCTGATGTGAACCTGCCACTGTGTTAGCTAGAGAACAGTTTTTTTCAATCTTCTCTTTCAGCTGGTTTAGCACCCTTTCTCTCTTTCACTTGATGATTTTGGTTAGAACAATTCGTTCCTTTTTTTTTCCTATGACTTACCAACAGCATCCTCTTCTACCTTTTGTTGTATCTGTTCCCCTTAGGCTAACTGCTCCTCCACTTTCTGGCTCCGTAATTTGTATCTGAAGTTATGATGCAGCAAACAAGCTGTCAGAGTAGCCCTGGCAAAGCCTTCTTGTTTGAAAGCAGTCCAAAGTACATACAGCTGTGGTCACAAGTGGTAAGTAGAAAGCATGCAAGACACCAGAGGTGAGAGATCCCTATTTCCTTTTCACCCTCCTGCCCATCTGGCTTTGTCTCATGCTCCTCAGTAGACACCACCACTGGTAAAATCTCTCTTCAGATACAGTAAGCTGCTGAAGCAATAGACAGATGATTAGTAGCATCTGGTCTGAACCTGTGCAATGTACTCACCCAAGGATGAGAGCATGACAGAGCATGTGCATATCTTCTGCTTCACAGGTGAAACATCTCCCTTTGACATCACTTGAACTAATATTGCCATGTGGTAATACAGATTCTTCCTAAAAGAAAGTATCAGTCTCCCTTGCCCTTGGCAGAGATTATCTTTCTGTTGTATGCGAGGATAATGTACACTGTGTCACAGCATAGATCTAAAGCTACAGGATAAGAAAGTTGTGGTGGCTTGTGAGAGTGTGGGTTAGGAGACAAATGGTCACAAGGAAACAAGAGGCACCATGCAGGGAAGAAACCCAGAGCATGGTTTGACATGATACTGACGGTTGTTGGATGACAGGTTAGGACAGCTGGTTTTGCCTTCCTGTCCAGCAATGCTGAAGGCAGGAACATAGAGAACTGAATTGTGTGTGCAGTGCTGTCTGATTGCTCTTTTTTCCCTCACCAGACCTCTTCCTATCACATGTCAGAAATGCATCTGACAAGACCCTCTCCTCTCCTTTCTTTATGACTGCAACTTGGATGAAAAGGCTAGAGTAGGTATACCTACCTATTTACTTGTCATGAAGGTGTCCCAGGGGATTCGTAGGTTTGGTGTGGAGGGGCTTTGCTGTGTGACTGATATCCAGCAAAACAGTAGGTCAAAAAGGTCAAGAGACCCTATCAACTGTGGCCCTTCTGTGGCCCTGCTCCTTTTTAGTCACCGTGTGTTATGAGGGAGGGATTTGACAATGCAGAAGATGCTGCTGCTGCTGCTTTTAAGGTTCTGCACAGTTTGAAGCCTGTTGGAGGCTTGCCCAATTAGCAGGTTTGATGGCTGCATTGTTCACTGGCACAGGGAAAGCCTGTAGGTCACACTGTTGTAGTGAATTATGTGATGAGCCGATTGTCTGTGTCATGTAAACCAAAGCTCACATTGACTTCCTTTGGAAGGAGACACAGCATTTGTCCTCCAGCTCTTGAGTGAATAAATGCATGAAGCCATGGGGAGCTCAGAAGCAAACTTCCAAAGCTTTAAGCTGTCTGGTTTAAAAGGTATTTTCTTCAGTAAAAATTCTACAGAGCGCAACAATGTGTGGAACAAAAAGCAGTGCTTTGCAATACAGCAAAATAATTTCAGATCCTTAATGAAACACATTCTAATTTTTATTTCCTCTGTCAAATGTGACTGACTTGCTGAATGACTTCTTGGGTAGGTGTATTCTGCACATATGTATGTGTCTGCAAATGCAGGCTGAATTCCTTGTGTGTCCTATATTGCTCACTGACAGTATTCATTCACATGGCTGATGACAAGCACAAAGAAATCTTGCTGAGACCAGGATAATGCTGCTGTTTTACTCTGCAGAGCATTTCTGTTTGATGTGAGCTCTACACAATTTAGTAATACTAAATACTATAACTTACAGAAGGCAACAGTGTTGAATATATGATACAACCTGTGTTCCAGAGAACACCCTAAGATCAATAATATAGTGAAAGAGAAACTAAGAGGAGGATGTCAGGGAGAAGAAAGCTTAAAATTTTTAATCTTTTTTTTTTTTTTAAGGAAGTCAGCGAAATCTAGAGAAAACTCAGAGCTTGAGATAATGTACTGGTATTCGGAAGCACCTTTTTAGATGACCCTGTTATAGGAGTAGAATGTCACCTCTGAAAACAGTTTCAGAATATTTTCTTCTGAAAACTGTATTGTCTGGCCTCTGTTGCTCATTAGATCTATCAGAATATTGTGGCTTCCTGGAAATCAGGGTAAAAACTTTCAGGTGTAAGAAAATGACAAGTGATTTTGATTAGTGTTGGCCTTATTTGTCCTCTGCAATGGTTAGAGTTTTGTAGCTTTGAGTGGTGTTGGCAGAACAGTAGAGAAAAACTGATGGTAACTATTTTACAACATATTTGGAGCAAGCAATTTCCACCTTTTATCCATGACAGTAAATAGTATTATCTGGCTTTGGGAAGATATTTGCTCATTAACTAATTTGAGGATGGGAATGTTAGTAATCTGCACAGGGAGCTTTTTCTTTTAATTGTTGACACTGGTTTCCTGAGGAAATGAACCTTATGAGACATACTTTACTTGTTACATATCTTCATTTTACTATATATTGATTCTGTTGTAAAAATTTGAAGTCAGCTGTATTTGTATATGGTAGAAGTAGAGACCAAATAGGTATTTGGGTAGAAAAGAAACCCAATAGAGAAGAAGGGTGGTCTTGACTCTAAATATGCATTTGAGGAGCAGAAGCTACATACAGTCAACATTTTGAAATGCTTCAGTCATGGAGAAAGCATTGACTGGGGCCTTCACTTTTTACACCTAAGAAAATTGAGACATGAGGCACACCTTCGTAGGAACTTTGGCTTTGCTAGTTCTACTGCTCTCAAAACTAGTGCTTCTGCCAAGGGCATATCTTAGAGAGATATGACTTGATGTCCCTTCTGTTGCAACTTGTGACAGTAATACCAGTGAGCACTTCAGGAAATGGAACTGGGACTAGAATTTTTCCTTGTCTCTTCCTTTCTTCTCTCCCCATGAATAATTCTCTCTGCTGCAGTTAGTGCTACTGCTGTTCACACAACACCCACGTTCCCAGCTTTACTCTGAGCCCTTTTACCTGCAGGAAATGCCAAGTGCAGGAGAAACTGTTTCCCTTTTCCTAGGACCATGGTGGGTGGATTAAAAGTTGTGGCTGAACATGAAAGAGATGGTAAGAGAAAGGGCAACTGCAAGCAGAGGCGAGGTATTGCTAAGCTTAGCAGCTTACCCCAAAATGGCAGAGAAATAGTGCAAGAGGCTATGTGAATCAGCTGTCTAGAGAAAACAAAAGACTTGATGTTTCCTTTTCTGAATGTTGTCTCAGGACTATGGGAAATTTCCATGGTTTCTCCTTCCTTAAAAACGCTACTTTAAAAATCAACATCCAGATTATATGCGACATTGCAGTGTCACACTTCATCTTTTTCACATGGTGCAAAAGGAGAAATGGAACTGAAAAACAAGATCCCTCTTTCAACCCCCTCTTTTCTACCAGCAGTCATAGCAGTGCCGTGGCATTGGTGCGGGAAGCCATGACCCTATTGCATTGCCTGAGGAAAGGTAGAGCAGCAAATACACCCTGTTGGATACTTCTGCCTCGGGTGCTGGCACCAGAACTGACAGCGGTGCACCTGCTTCTGCTTCTTGTCTGCTCAGGGGAATAAAATGCACAGGAAGCAAGAGTATGTGGAGGAACCGAGGCAGCTGTTACTGGGCAGTAAGGGTCTAAGTGATTCTCCTAGAAGAGTCTGAACTCCATGCATACCAGCAATACGTCTGGAAATACTACAGGGATTTTTTGTCTTTTGAATTTATTACTGCTGCAAAGATGCAGCCGTACCAACTGCAGTAAGTTGACATCCTCCTTCCAGGTATAGTTTGGCCTTGATACGTGTGATGTTTATTAATATTGTGTTGCTTGGCATAAATGTTCCACTCAGGGTTATCCTGCAGCAACTACAGATAAAAATGCCCCCACACAGGTGTATCAGAAACTGTTTTTATCTCGTCTTTCAGACTGGACCTGAGCACACATGTTTCTCCTTACCCTGTATTGCTGTGACTCGGGGTTGTTGCCAGTCACTTTTGTTCTAGCAAAAGAGACGCTTGGACGTGGAATAAGATTTCCCACACAGAGACTGCAAACCCTGCAGCTTTTCAGAAGAGGAGATATAGTCAGCCTTAAGATCATTGTAAGATTGTTAATGCATCTCTAGAGCATCTTGAACAATAGACCAGGTACTGTACTACTGGATGAGAATCAAGGCGTTGATTTTATTACCTTGTTACACAAAACCTATGCCAATCCTAATGGTGTTTTCTAACCCTTACTCCTCAGGTGAGAGGAGGCTGCCAAATTATCCTGTACTGAAAAGTAGAAAAGGTCTTTTCCCATGGCACACTGCTACAGCTTTTCTTTCTCATTTCTCCCTATAGGGACCTCTTAGTCAAAGGACAGTTTTCTCCAACCAGCATCCTTTAAGATTCTGCTTGGTGAAATTGTGCTGCTGGGTTTTGCACTTGCCTCTATTAGCTGGAGACATAATTCAGATTTGGGCTGTATAACAGGTCTTGAAAGAGTGCAGCGGAACAGAGTGGGATATGGGAGACTTCATGTCTGCACGGAAGAGGTGGAGATCTTAATATGATCTATTTGGGGAAAGAGTGGATCAGAAGATAATTAAGCAGGTGGGAAATTGCTCCTTTAGCACCTTGGTGAGATCAGAGGGAAATGTAGATACAAATTCATTACTGCTAATGAATTAATGAGAATAGATGTCTTACTTTCTGTCCATGCTTGGAAAGGGGGTTTTCAGGGTTAATTGTGTCTGACTCAGTAAGTGGCATTAGCAATAAAAGATTAAATAGTGGCTTAAGAAATGTCCCTGAGAAAATGGTTCCGTATCCAGACCTTATCCCTTGACATATATTTCTGGCACTGTCACAGGACTTACGGAAACTAACTACAGTCATGGAAGCAAGCCCAGCTTTAAATGATTAAATTGCATAGTAGAATATCCTTGATTGCAGTACTTGGTACCCTTGTAATCGGGATGCTAGACAATTTAAAATTGGGCATGGGTCCATGGGTGCAGAGAAGCCTCTGTGACAAATGTGCCAATATTCTATGCCATCATGCACTCATTGCCAATGGTAAGTAATGTAGAACATCTTTCAAGGTGGATTGATCAAGGGGAAAAAAGTCAGCCATATATGTGAATATTTCATTTCTGTTGCATGCTGGAAAGGAAAATTTCTGTCACGCTAGTTTTCACTTAAAAAAAAATCAAATATCTACACTAAAAAAAATAATCCTGTTTAGGGAGAGCTGCTTTTTTTAATAGAAGAGAAAATATTCAAGTTATTGTCAATTGATTTTAACAGCTTATGCAATTAGGAGCAGTCTCCTTCTGTGCTCTGGGCTTGAGGTTTGGGTAAGGGGAGTTAGAATTTTTAACTTCCAAGACTGAGGGAACTCTTGTTGCTGTCTACAACTGCCTGCTTGCAGGACACTGATAGAGTCAGACTCTTCTTGAAGGCACCCAATGAAAGGACAAGAGACAATGTGCATCATCTGGAACATGGTAAATTCTGAGAGAGTTCTAGGAAAGACTTTTTCATGATGGGCATAATCAAATACAAGTTGCCACAGGAGGTGAGGGAATCTCCATCCTTGAAAATGTTTATGACCCTGGACAAGGCCCTGGAAGGTCTCATCTAGTTAGACCTGCTTTGAACTGAGAATTGGACTAGGTGGACACTGAAGGTCCTTTTTAGCCTAAATTATACTTTCAGTCTGTGGTTAGAGCTGTTTAGAATTTAACACAGTATTTACTTAATGACTTTGCTCTTGGCCACACATTACTTTGAGTATGTGTCAATCTATGATGGGCTTTTCTGCAGGTTGTTCCTTTTTGATGAAGACTATTGTATTCACTACTGGCAAGAAATGTCAATGGAAGCAAGGATCTAATATCATTCAGAAAACTGGGACAACTCAGCAGACACCCATCCCTGCCTTCTGTAGGTTATATACTATTCAGAGCAAAGTATGACTGAATGTGATGGAGATCAGGGGATCAGGCTGGGGTATGTTAAGAGGATTGCTCCACGATATATACTTCAGTCTAACCACAATATTGTGTTTGCATGATGCTAAGCCTGGGTTAATATACCTTTTCCTTGAATCAGGGTATTTTTTTCTTGAGATTCTTATTGTACACATTCAAGTTACATTGTCTTTGATTTAGAGTGACATCAGAGCAAGCTTATGAATATCTTCAGTGACTTTGTGCGGCTGTTTAGGATACTGTAGCCATGTAGTAAGTAGCATTCCCTAGACCCAGAAAATTAGACATATTGTTAAGCTTCCCGTTGATATGATGATCAGTCCTTGTGAAATGGGGTGATCTATAAACAATAAATGGTAAGAGAAAGGAATAATGAGTCTTGTAGATAAATAAAGACTGGAGGAATAAAGCAGTCTGCACAATCACAGAATCACAGAACATTAGGGGTTGGAAGGGACCTCGAAAAATCATCTAGTCCAACCCCCCTGCTATAGCAGGATCACCTAGATTGGGTCACACAGGAACACATCCAAGCAGGTTTTGAATGTCTCCAGAGAAGGAGACTCCACAACCTCTCTGGGCAGCCTGTTCCAGTGCTCTGTCACCCTCACCGTGAAAAAGTTTTTCCTTATGTTTACCCAAAACCTCCTATGCTCCAGCTTGTACCCATTGCCCCTTGTCCTATCACTGGATGTCACTGAGAAGAGCCTGGCTCCGTCCTCGTGACACTTGCCCTTTGCATATTTATAGACATTAATGAGGCCACCCCTCAGTCTCCTTTTCTCCAGGCTAAAGAGACCCAGCTCTCTCAGCCTTTCCTCATAAGGGAGATGCTCCACTCCCTTCATTATCTTAGTGGCTCTGCGCTGGACTCTCTCCAGTAGCTCCCTGTCTTTCTTGAACTGGGGTGCCCAGAACTGGATACAGTACCCAGGTGGGGCCTCACAAGCACAGAGAAGAGGGGGAGGAGAACCTCCCTCGACCTGCTGGCCACGCTCTTCTTAATGCAGCCCAGGATGCCATTGGCCTTCTTGGCCACGAGGGCACGTTGTTGGCTCATGGTCATCCTCTTGTCCACCATGACTCCTAGATCTTTTTCCCCAGAGCTGCTCTCCAAATGACGCACAGGAAGTTGGTGGAAATGCTGGACACTACATCCAGAGTCTTGAGTCCATATTCTGGGCTCTAACTGTTCCCTGGAAGAGAATAAAGTCCAAAATTTGGAATTACGTTATTATCACGAATATCAATATTGAAGTTCCCATTAACATAGCAGAGCAGGAAAAGACTGCAAAAATCAGTTATATTACTGGATTTTAATTATTATTTCATCAATATATTAATCTACAGAAAGCAGGTGTTGGGTTGTTTGATTTGTTGTTTGGGTTTTTTTCTACAAGATACATGAACATACACAAACTTCAAAAACTTCCTAATGCTTTATTTCAGTATTGTTGATTTTAAATAATTTATTTCTTGATTTTGCATCTGGTGGGGTATGTTTTCTGATGCATCTGATTTTTTTTAGGAACAACAAAGTGGCCACCCAAAAAACTAGCAGCTCTCCCTTAGATTCTACCTCAGCCTTAGCTCAGGTTAGATAAAGCTGATATAAATTTTGTCAACTATATATGATCTCTAAGGAATATACTTATATTCCTTAATATATACTGGCTAGAGGTTGCTACATTGCTATGTTAGCGAGCCCTTCACACACCTTTCTGGGCTTTTTCTTGATTTTCTAGACATCTCTCTCCATCAAAATATTATCTGTCTCTCAGTACCAGCTGCTGTAGTATGGAGAGTGTGAAAAAAGCCCTGATGTGTTTATGCCTTTGTGTCTAGTCTCTGCAATTCCTTGAGGAGCAAATGATTCTCAGCAGGACAGATTGTTATGCACACCTTAAATTGGCATTCAGATAAGAAGATGAAACATGATGGTTTGCATCTTGGGAATGAACACTTATTCTGTACATTTTTCTCTTTTTTTCTACTTCCTATTTTTCCTTCCTAACTGCAAGTTTGGCTAAAGATTGGCCAAGCCTACAGAGCTTAAATTCCTGCTCTGCAAGTATGGGTTCACCGCAGAAACATGAACGAAGCTCAACTGATGTTTGGTTCTGAAATCCAAAAATAAATACAGATTTATTTCTCCCTATAGTCTTTTAATTTCAGGGCCTTTCTAATTTGTGGAAAAGATCAGGGAAAAAACCCCAAACAAACAAATAGAACATTATTCTTTTCCCCACCCTTCTGCTGCTTTTTTTACATGTTGAAAAGAACCTGATTTTCAGGGTGTGGAAATGGAGACCTTGTTGTCTGCTAACTGCATGCATGGCTTGGTGATCAGCGAGATCAAGATGACTTCAGATAAACAGAGGGAAGCCACACAAGACATTTAATGGTGGCATGTGCTCCGAACAGGTAAACGTTTGGGCTGCAAGTAGCTGCTTACTTTGTTGAAGTGCACTGTGCTACCCTGCTTGTGATTTACTTTCAGGTGATACAGCTTTGTTGTGGAAGCTGGTAGGGTATAAATTCCATAGCCTCTTATATAACCTCACAAGGGTCTTTCCCGCTACTATTCTAATGTTGAATGGGCTGTCCCTTTTTCTGGTGAAGAACTGAATGGAAATCAATATAGCCAGAGGTGTCAACTCGTTGGATATGGCAGCATGATTTTATGCACCATAAAAGGAGAGAGGAAAAGGGCAATAATCTGTGAAGAATGATTTTAACAGAAGAAGGAATGAGAAGGATTAAATGCTTGTTATCTGAAGGAATGTTTGTGAAAGTCAAATGATAAAATTAACTAGGAAATTGGGTGCTTATGTTTTCTATATCCCTTGATTTTACTTGGACAAGGACCAACTGTTTCAAGTCTAAGTTTTGATTCATTCAGAAAGAAAATGTTATTTGCAAGATTACTTTAATTTCAAGGAAATTAATTAAAGGTGACTCTGCTACTGATCATAAGAAAGGCATATGTCTTGACACTTCTGCTTACTTACAAAGAGTTTAAGTTTCCATAATTTCTGTGACTATCAGATTTTTAAAATGCTTTCTGTTTATTATTTTGTTTGCTTGGGCAGAATGTGATAACTAGGGATAGATGCTGACTTCTAAGAGCACTGCTGTGACAAAATGTTAATATTTCATTGCTTCTGCCTCTCTTAAAAAGGGGGTGAGGCTACTTAATTCTAAACCCTTAAAGAGTTTTAAGCATCTGTATGTGCTACACTGAGCTGAGATGCTGTTTTGTTCTAAAATGAGGACAGGAACTTAATGTTGTAACATAATCAGTGATGGGTTTTGTCCTGAAATAGTATTGGATTGAATATTTTGGTCACAATGTTGCACTATGACACAGTCCAAGAGCTGAGGAAAAAAATGTTAAATTCTTGGGAGCTATTCAGAGGAAGAAATAGTCTCATTGGCTTTCAGGGGCACTAAAAGTTATTTTCTTCAGGGTGCCTTCAAAACTGCGGTCTATACATACTGCTTGTCCAAAGCATGCTCCCATATGGGTCAGCAGTGGACTATATTAGCACATGACTCTGTTTTTAGCTTTAGTCTTTCAGCAATAGACATGGAAAGGCTAATGCAAATTTTTCACTCATCCCCAGTGCTGTTTCTGACTACTACATAACATCTCTTGCAGCTGCTGAAGCACCCTTAGTACTGACCTGAAGGCAATGCAGCTTTTTCTGAATAATGGTAGTTGTAGATATACCCCCTTTACTGTTGGGATTATGGCAGTACTGTGATGCCTGTCTTCAGGAGAAATCTTGAGCTTGTCCTCTGGTGTAAGCAGAGCTGAACTCTTCTAGGGGACTGTCAAGTGTGCTGCAAACTAATATTCAACTGGAGATACTAGATCTGCGTTTGCCTTATTTGGTGTGAATACTGGTCAGTGAGGTAGTTTTGGTGTCATGAGGCAATGCTGGGTTGGCATATCCATACCAGGTAATCTGGTCAAGAAAGTTGCTGCTGGAGTCTGCATCTCTGTGACTTGGTGCACCTGAGTTAGGTGGATTAAAATTACTGTAGTATAGTTACAGCAATTACAAACTTACCTTTTAATTTTGATTGTTGCCTTTGTTCTCCATCCAGTACAGCATCTCCATGGTTTCCTAAGAGGAATGAGTAAGTAGATGTTAAATGAGGTCAAGACAGAGATTATTAAAAATTGATATGCTAAATGAATGGGTGCTAAGAAAGATGCTTCAGGTGTAGCAGAGTATGAACAGACAGATTTTTCAGTTCCTTTTATTTATTTATTTTGCTTTGGTCTGCATCTGAAGCAGAAGGTTGATAACTACTGCAAAGACTACATCTTTGTTTTTTAAGACACATATGTGTGTCTGAAAAATACCCTACTCAAACTAAGCAGCCCAAAAAACCACCACCCCAAACCCCAAAACTCCAGAAACAGAAAACCCCCAGATTAAAACAGACAGAAATGATAAAACCTGGAGTTTTGTCTTTGCACCATTGTTTAATCCTGGTATATAAGAGATTCTTTCTAGGGTAAGAGCACAGTTCTAGTTTCTGTGTCCACACAGCCTTTAGTCTGCTGCATACCTGAGCAGGGTGGCAGCTACTGCCATCAAGAAATGGTCTTTTATATGTTGCATAAAAATCAGGAACTAGGTGTTGCTAGTGACTAACTTCTCAATTGTTAGTTTATATGAAGAGTATGTTCTCACACTTTGTCACTTTTTACGTTGTCTGGATCCACTAGTGGTTTAGAGTCTCTGTATCTTCATTCTGTTTTCATTGTGTTCCCAGAAACTTGTTCTGTTTTTAATTTCCTCCCCCAACCCTGCCCTGCATCTTGTGCTTTTGATCAGAAAAAAAAAAAAAAGCCAGTGAATAACAACCATCTAATTTTTCATATATTCTAAATTTAATTTTTAAAGGGACGTGGTAGAAAATTCAAACTTTGTAATGTTAAACTAGTAAAATATTTTGATTTTTGCTTATGACATTTTTTTCCTTGTTAATTTCTGGTTCATTTTTGTTCATTTCTTGGATTAAGGCCTAACGTTAGTGCTTATCTCCCTGGCCATACACCATTAAAACAGAAAACTTTATTAACATAAAATACTTATATTTAACTCTATTTTTGGAA
>VYZX01018797.1:0-26126 GCA_013401335.1 Brachypteracias leptosomus
GGGCAAAATAAACAGCTGGTCACAGCCTCGCGCAAAGTTGGAAAATTAAGATCACAGCTTTTAACAGGGAGTAACAAAAGGGATATCAGAGGAAGGGAAATATACAGAGGTAACAAGGGAAGGTATATATACACAAATATATACAACACCGATCCTCAGATGTTGTTTGATTCCTCCCGAGCCACGTGGAGTTGTAGCAGTCACAGAGACATCCAGAGCCAGCAGCAATCACAGCGAGGAGGGGGCGAGCGGAACTTCCTGTGTCCTTTTATAGAGTGTGGCAGGAAGGGGAGTGGAATAGCCACTCCACCTGTCCCTCCCCTTCCCCAAACCTTAAACCACAACACCTACATGAAATTGCATAGTAGTGTAACCCACTAATAAGCAGGACAGACTAATTCAGCACACACTTCAGTGTATGCTGTTTCATTAAATATGTATCATTTAATTCATGTCAGCCGAGCAGCAGTTCTATCTTTTAAAAAAATTTTATAAAGACAAAGAACTCCCATAGGAATCACAATCTACATGTTATGCAGTGAACACTTTCATGTGTTTGCTTGAAGAGATGTTTAAAATTGAAATGGATAACAGCTATACACAAACAACTCTGCAATTCTCCTCATCAAATGAATTAAAGCAAATGAATAAAAGATAGCATATGAACACTTCATTGGACTAACAGTTAAACAAGGGAACATTTTTACAACTTCTTGAAGCTTTCAGAGTGAAAGCGCTCAAAGGTTGTGTTTATGCCTTATTTACTCTAAAGGTATTCCAGTGTCATTTTGTGATCCTTGTTAATATAGGCAACGAATAGGAGTGAAGTATTTTACTACATTTTATCCAACATTAATGGTAGTTTGAGTATATTTCTTGAACTATAATCAGGACTTATATAAAACTGAGATCAAATGCTATTGAAAGCCAGATATTAACAGTTACTCAGCAAGATGTTTCAGCAAAAGAAAGCAGACAATATCTACAGAGACTGGCAAGCAATTATTTCTAAAGAAACTGTTCCAGGTTGATGATTTTTAAATAGCAGTTTTCAGATTGTCTTTACTGAAAAGTTTTTCCCCATTAGCTAAGTCTACATTAATAAATTAAGCAATGCCAAAATGTGAGCCTGTGTACTGATGCTCAACTACTACTCATGCTGACTGCCAACATGGTTCTTAGCATGGTTTTAACCTGTTCCCACCTAGCACTCTCCCACACAAGGCACAGAAAAGTCTGAGGATTATCACAGACCAGGGAATGTCAGCAGTAGGCACCATAGATAATGATGTACCTATTTGGCATGCCTCCAAGGTTCAGCTGTCTGGGCTTACTGAGATGCCTAAAATGTTATAGTCAAAGGAATTCATTATTTCATGTGTAGGATTCAAAGAGAACACACTGAAGGTTTGAGTCCTTGCGGATTCTTGCATAGAATTGGGCAAAAGTAAAGGAGGTTTAGCATAAGCCAAGAGTCTCTCACTATTATTATCAGGCAGAAAGAAGCCTGGAGAGAGACATGGTGGCTATTAACACTCTGCCACAGCTTTGGGATTAGCTACATGACAGTATGCAACCTGATCCACTGCTCTAGTGCTATTCAGCAGTGTTGACTACATTACCAAGACTATCTTGAGAAGGGAAGACTTAAGTCTTCGGTGGACTCTCTCCACTTGAGACTGCTAAACCAACAATTCTAGGCTCTCTTTTCATATTCATCATAGACTGTGAGAGGCACTGCCACCTTAGATATCTGTTCAGGAGACCTCAAATGAGGGAGAGTTGTGCATGTTAGTCAGACTCTGGTGAATGAAAACTTCTCTGCTCCTGCAAATAAGAGAGCGTGAAGAGGGTGACATGTACCTATCTTGGGGTCAGAATCTTGCTGACCATGGACAGACCCAGGATGAGAGGGTGGCATGAATCTGTCACTGCAACAGGAATTCTCCCACAGCCACCGGCAGCACATAGAGCAGCATCTGTCAAAAATTACATGTGCATAGCAACTTGCTGTGCCACAGAGCAGGATGCCATATCCTGTGCATAAGTGCTGATACGATGGATTACAGGTATGCATGGCATGGTGGAGACTCCTGGGCTTTGTTCAGCATACTAGGTTGAGATGGCAATCACTCAGGTCCTCAGACAGCACAGATTCAGACTGCAGCAAAGGCAGAAGAGAAATGTGGATGAAGGGAGGTTTCTTCCGCAAACTTCCAGCATGGAACCTTTGTTCTCCAGAGTGAGCCTGCAAAACATAAGGCCATTCAGATCATGTAGCAAGGTGGATGTGAGAAATCATCATGTGTTGAGTCATAGTTGTAGTAGGCCACCAACACCTGTTATGTTACAGAAATATGGTCATATACATGCCACAGGCAGAGAATTGTGTGGGATGTGTTTTGAGCAATGATACATGTCTGCTAGTTTAGATCAGACATATTACTATATTGCTTAACCTAAGGGCCCAAGTAGAGTGCCAATTAATTAGTTAATATAGCTAATAGCCAGAAGTGTAATTAGTACTAGCCTCATGCTGTAAGAGCTGCTTCAAGAACACAAAGGCAATCAAAGGATTGAAGAAATGCAGCAATTTCATGAAAAAAACTGCTGCATTTCTTTGAAGTTGCACAGCACGCTTGGTTACCAGATTCTCCTCAGCATGTGAGCCTCACACCTCCTCAACAGAAATTATACATGTATTATGAAAAAGAAAGTTCAAGACGAAGTCTGACCTATCTAGACATTATTTAAAAAAATAAATAATAAAAAAAAGAAATGCAAATGAATAATTCAGGTGACAGTATTGCATTTCATACCTTTATGACACTGGAAAAATATGCTGCCTATTCAGTATCATCACAGGAATGAGCAGGGCTTGTTTATTACCATGCAGAATCAAAGTCTTAGGATTGTTTAAGGGGAGGAAAATAATGAAAGTAAATATTTTAGGTACAGCAATTTTTTCGTGCCCATGTACCTTTGCCATATATCTTCTCATCAGAAGTGCTAAAAACATATTGAAGTATTAAGACAGAGGCTGCTACTGTTTAATTAAAATAATAAATTATCTAACATTTCTTCCTAAGTACAAAGGGAATCTTAAAGCTGTGTGATTATCGCAGTCACACAATCACCCTGGTAGGAAAAAATATCGTACTTTTCATCCATATGGGAAGAATGACAGGTGTTATGCATGATATGACTAATACAATTATTTTATATCTTCATTAAAATAACAATAGAATGTGATTTACCTTACTTGCTTAGCATGACTCACAAAATGCAGGAATGTTTCTTGACAAAGTAATACACATGGTTGAATTAAATTGGATTAGTTTCAATCACATTCATGGCAAGTATTTCTCATTGCTCCATATGCAAAATAAAATAATTTCATTATCAATTTAAACCAAACTTGTTTACTTTTTATATAACAGGACTGAAGAGAACCCACAAAGTTAGTTGTACTTAGACAATTGAGCAGGCAGTACCTTCAGTTGGATAAGCAGTTCCTAAATGAAACAAGCAGGAACTTCTTAATTAACACTGGATCTGTAGGAGCCTCTCTGTCTACAGTATCTGCTTATGGATTTGATATTAAAGTTTTTCACTATTTCTACAATACAGAAACTGCACATAAGGTACTGCCCATGAGTTTTCAGTTCAGATCTAGTAAGGCAGTGCTTGGAAATACTGTTGTAGCATCTAGTAATCCAGTTTGCATGAGTAAAATGAGTAGGTTTGGTTTGATAATGTTCCCAGTACAGATGTATCTAAATTACAAAGACTGCAGTCATAATGTCACTGACTTGCCATCCACCTTGAGGGTCCAGACTGAGTATCTGTACTCTTTTTAGTTTTGGTGTCAAAGACAATAGTTCCAAGCTTGACACATACTGTAGAAAATAGTTATTTCTGATTCATGGAGAACTAGATAACCCCAGTCTTTAATTGTATCAGACTAACATCTTCTGTAAATGATTGGTCAATTTAGAAGGAAAAATCAAACCAGATTATATTTTATATCACTCAATGACAGGAACTTTAAGCTCCCTAAGTTTATAAAGTTTCTGAGTTGATTAAGGGCACCAGAGAAATGTAGATTGGCTTACAGATGTTGATTTTGTTATCTTTTGCCTCTCTTCATTCCACTACCTCTTTCTTCTTTTCTCTCTTGAATGTTAAGTTTTAAAAGTATACTTATTGCAGCTTAGAGAGGCAAGAATATGACCCCAGATAGCTTAGAACAGAAGAAGCTGTCTTTTCTCACTTTGGAGTCATCTGAAACATTTATTCCTTGTAGGATATTGTGATAATCATGTGGCAATCAACTCAAAATCAAGTGGCATGTCTTTTTTATTTTTGAAGATATCTTCTTATAATTTTATTTTTTGGCCGTAAAATTTTCTCCTAGTCTTTCTAAGAAGATAAAATTTTAAAACTCAGAGAGTGAAAACATCTAGAAATTTAGTGGGATTACAAGATAAAACTGGAACCAGTAGCAAACAACTCCTTCCTTACATCCCCCATCACTGATTTTATCAGTGTTATCTTATAAGCTAATGTATAAATCAAACATGGCATGACCTTCCCTGAAGTCACGGATATATTAATACTGTTGGGAGTAGATTTCTTTTACCCCTTCATGGTTTGGTTTCATTCTGCCACTTGTAACTGATGTGCCTAATATTTCAAGGAAGGTCACACCAGAAGAGTATTTATCCTGATCCTGCTCAGCATACTACATAGGAAGAAAACAGTCATTTAACATAGCATGCAAGAAGCAGAAAAACAGACAGAATGTGTTTTCTCACAATTTCCCCTAAATTTGCTTGATATCTTAACATAGTGTTAAGAGATGTGCAAAAATTTTTACCTGTAAAATCCCATATGTATTTTTCATTAGAAAACCCAATGTTTGCTAGGTAGTAAATTAACTTCTATATCAAGTTCTTTAATTTTTGAAATTTCAGTTGTCACACAGTGAAGAATAAGAAACAATATTCAGGTGTGATCTCTGGAAACAATCCAGACTTCTGTCACATACTTGCTAAAGTTTCCCATTTCTTTGATTTATTTGTCATGTACATATTTCAAAAGAGTTTGTCCAAAATTTTGCCATCTACTTGTCAACCTCTACCTCAATGTCTTGTCTATCCTCCAAGATCTCAGCTGTTCTATCTATCTTGTTTAAAATCACTCATAATTTTGCAGTCATGTCCCTTTCTCCTCTGTTCTAAGTGGCTGGAAAACAATGGGAATTCATCTGGGATTTGAGATGTTATTTTAGAAATAATTTTTTAAAAAATCAAGAAGGTTACAAATTAGATTAGCCTTCACAGTCCTTCTACAGTTTATTTCTACCATCTGAGATACGGAGTAAGCTAATATGCAAGTTTCACATGCCTACTTACAAATAATGACTGAATTGGAAGAATTACATTTAAATTCTCCATCTCTTTCCCTTCCATCTGTTCTTCTCCCATCATTGTGTCCCTTGGTGACAGTGAAATTTTCCTCTCTTGAGGCCAAGATTTTATTAGGCTAAAATAGGAAGACTTAAAATAAAACATATGCTCAGAATCTGAAAGATTGAAAAAATATTGTGAAAACCAAAATAAGAAGGTATTAAAGTGTGCACTAAACTAGACTCTTTCTCACTTCAGTGTTTCCTTGGCATTTCCTTTAACTCCCTTAACATGTGAGATTCAACAGACCCCCTCTGCAATTTACTTTGTTATGGATTCACAAACCTTCTACTACACCAGTCATGATAAGCTAATACTCCTATATGTATAAAGGCTTCAATATTGTGCTTTTACTGTTACACATCTCAAATAAAGATCTGTTAGCTAAACATGTAGACAAATTCCCTTCCCTGAAAAATTGCCTGATAAAAATAACATCAGATTTATAGCACAGGATTTTGGCCAAAAATCGGAATGAAGAATTTCCATTACTTTTAAAAATTTTTCTTCCTAATTATGAACAGTCAGAAAACTTGTGACTCTGTGTGTAATCCAATTTATGTTGCTTTGTTCTTTCTATATTTTACCCTGAGAATAATTTGTTCAAACCTAAGCATAAAATTCTATAAAAGCGGTACCCATATTCTGGTTTTCAATTTTGGGATTTTTTTTCTTTTTGGTAACCAAGGCTGATGAGATTTTGTGAGAGCAGTTTTTGTCATATAAAGACTTCATGTTATGCAATATCTCTTACAAACCAGTGTCTTACATGCTATTATTCCCATATGAACTAAGTCAAATTAAATAATTAAATCTAGAGCTTCAAATGTCATAATTTAATATGGCTTCATTAATTTTCAAAAGTTACAGTCAAGTCACACCCAGGAGTCACCCCTCAACCTCAGACTCAGTGACAACCAATGTCACTGGAAAGCCTAGACTCTACAGGGTAGAAGCCCTGAGAGTTCCAACATTGTTCAGGAACAGCACAGCAAGAAAAGGGCCTGAATCCCAGACCAAGAAAGACTGGAGGTTCCTGGAAGTTCATCAAATATAAGCAAGACCTATTCTGAAATTCTATCAGGGGTTTATTAAACTTTAGTCAAAATAGATTTTTTTTTTTAATGAAATCTCTAGGTTTTGGCAAGCAATATTTTAAAATGACAAGCCACTTAAAGAGGAAATTCTGAAGCAAATTTACATATGAACAGCATACCCTAAAATGTATTGCCCTTAGGCTAGTGTCTTCATAGCACCATGAGTCCAAACATAAAATACCTTCTTCAACATAATGAGTTAATACAAAGAGTGCCTTTAAATAACCATACTGTTTGAAAAGATCATGAGACTGCTGAAGTAAGAGAGAGAGAGATTAGCTAAGGGTGTACACTGGCTAACATTCCCAAGGTTGAAATCATCTATCACTGGGAAGATTGCTATAGACAAGGGTATTTTGGGAACATTGTAACAAGATTCCTTCCTAGGAGATTTGTAATAATATTGAGAATCTCAAAAGAACATGAAGCACATACATCTGTGTAACAGAATTAATAAAAATTACTTATAAAATAATAATAAATTAGGAGATTACATAACTTTCAAATAATTAACATTCTAATAACTGGCCCAGGGGTGGAAATACAGCCCTGTCATTTGCCATGAACTGATCCATACTGCACTGGAGAAAGGTGGAGCTCCAGAACAGCTGCAATACATTCATGACATCATTGTATGGGGTAACACAGTAGAAGAAGTTTTCGAGAAAGGTAAGAAATTAATTGAAATTCATTTAGGTATCAGTTTTGCCATAAAAAAGAAGCAAGGTCAAGAGACCTGCACAAGAGATCCAGGTTTGGGGAACTAAATGGCAAGATGGGTATCACCAGGTCCCAGTGGACATGGTTAAGAAAATAGCACCTAGGTCCCTACAAACTAACAGGAAAGACAAGCCTTCTTAGGTATAGTGGGTTTCTGGAGAATGCATATTCCTGGTTACAATAGGTTGTAAAACCTCTTTATGAAATGACTCAAAAGAAAAATAAATTTTATTTGAATTCTGAACAAAAACTGGCCCTTGGTCCAGTCTGATCAGGACAGGATATTAAAAATGTGCTCTATATCACAGTTAGGAATAATGGTCCTACTTGGAGCCTCTGGCAAGAAAGCACCAGGGCAGACTCAAGGTTGTCTCCTACAATTTTGGAGTCAAGGATACAAAGGCTCCGAGGCCAACTATATCCAACTGAAAAAGAAATATTGGTGACATATGAAGGAGTTAGAGCTGCTTCAGAAGTGATCAATGCTGAAGCACAGCTCCTCCTGCACCACAGTTACCAGTACTAGGCTGGATATTCAAGGGTAAGTTTCCTTCCATTCATCATGACACCAATGCTACATGGAGTAAATAGATTGCCTTAATTACACACAAGAGTTTGAGTAGGATATCTCTGAACTCTTAATTGTCCAGGAAACTTAGGAGTGATCATGAAGACACTAGAATGCCATCAGAAGAGGTAGTGACACATGCTGAAGAAGCCCCACCATATAATCAATAATCAGATAATGATAAGTAATATGATCTCTTTACTGTTGAATCTTGCCATCTTGTAGGAAATCGTCAGAAGTGGAAAGCAGCTGTGTGGAGTCACACAGGATAAGTCGCTGAAGTGGCTGAGGGAGAAGGTGAATTAAAGCACTTTGCAAAGGTAGAAGCCATTCAACTGACCTTAGACATTGCTGAATGAGAAAAATGGTCAGTGCTCTATCCCTACACTTCCTCAGGTTTGGCGGCAAATGACCTGTGGGGGTTGATAAAAAAGTGGAAGAAGATTAACTGGCAGCACAGAGTCAAATCCATCTGGGCTGTTACATTGTGGCTAGAGAAACTAGTTGTAAAAGTATAGTATGTAGATGCTCATGTACCTTAAAATCAGGACACTGAGGCACATCAAAACAGCCACCAAGTGGATCATGCTGCTAAAGTGTTCCAGATAGACTGAGACTGGGAACATAAAAGTGAACTATTTTTAGCTCAGTGAGCCCATGACACTTCGGGACATCAGGGAAGAGATGCAACATACAGATGTACTCATGACCAAGGGGTGGATTTAACTATGGACACTATTGCACAGGTTATCCATGATTCTGAAACACACGCCACAATCAAGCAAGCACAAGTCACCTGTGCTTAACAACAGAGGATCCCTCAATTGAGTCAGTCCTGCTCAATCAGACTCTTTACAGGTAAGAACTATTAATTAGCTTTAGACATGGACAAAGTCAAAGAGATTAGCATGGGCCTTTATGATCAGCAAAGCTTAAGAGTTATTACCTGAGGTATTACCACCATCTTGTTTCCCATCCCGAGTATGTTTCAAGGGTGTCAAGGTTTAGGGTAAGGGCTTATCAAATATTTATTCCTAGAGACAGAATGGAATCATTGATTACTTTTAGGTCAAAGAGACGAGATGGTAATTGAGACTACTTTTAACATTTTTTTCTCAAAGACTTAATGACCCAGTACTTGAAATATCCTATTCTTAATGAATGAACTCTATGATTCCTGTGTTGCAACTCAACTGTGAAGTATTTACTGTTGAATATTTCTTGGATTATTTCAATGAGTAGTCTCAAAAGAAATGTTGTTCTGCCAGGAAGATTTATGGAAGAGGTTAGTTGTTGCTTTTAATCATTTCTTCTACAAAAATATGCAAGAATGATGCAAAGTATCAAAAGACAATCTGTTCAAGGTTATATCAAGAGATATTCCTATACCTGGTAAACTCATGTATCAAGATTACAATTAGCCGTATAAGCATTAAACTTGGAGTTTCTTTCCTAGTGCTTTGCATAAACATCACACTTCTTCCTGGGATCTGACATCAGGAGGTCAGCAGTGAGAAAGTTGCTGCAGGGTTGACTCCATTTTTGGAGAAATGAATGACTCTAGCTACAGAAAGTTACTCTCTGCTGTGTGCTAATATGACTAAGCCAGGGTGACATTTTATCAATCAAACCTGAAAACATACATTATTCACAGCTCTGTTAAGTACAAATTATTTGTGAATAATATCTGCATAAACTGTATTTGAAAAAGGATCAGTAAGTGTATGTACTAATTTGCTATTGACTTATTTTTTCTTGAAAAAAGATATCTAGGTTTTACTTCATTATGCACAACATAACTGTGACATAATCTGACAGTTTATTAATATACATAAATGCAGCATTATTTGCTGATGAAGACTATGAATATACATAAATACAGAAGGCATGAGATTTAAAAAAAATAAATAATTGTTGGGCTAACAAGTCTTGCAGTAAGGCTCTAACTAACCAGCTGCCATGTTACTAGTCATCGAAGAACAAGCACAATAATGCCTCCAAACCATTTTCTCTCTTCCATGTTTGTGTTTCCAAATACAGGAAGGTCTCATTTGTACATTTAATCTACTGCCCTCTCAGTAGAAAATCACACTTGCTTGTTAGCTAATTTTTTTAAATTAGAAGTATTATTAGAGAAATATGAAAATTTCATTTATGTTAGCTAGTAATACAAGGATAATGAATAAACTACTTAATTGGAGTTTGAAAATTACATTAATAATAATGACAATAGTGTGCAAACTAGGCTAACTCTCTTCACCATATGATAAGAACATAAAACGGGCAACAGTTTAGTTGATGTATAGATAAGTGTCTATGCAAATTCTGGTACAATCTAAAAGTTTGTATCTGTGATGCAGGATATTACTACAAATGAACAAATGCATTACACCTTGTGAAAGATAAAATATATTTTCTGTGAGGTAATGGTTATCTCACAAGAATACGTACCAGCTTTTTGTCTGCATTCATTTTATCCATCAATTAGCACAATCATTTGCAGTAACTGGTGGAACATTTCCTTCATAATTTAACATATCTGTTACTAAGTTTATGATGTTTTAAGAAAACTACATGAAAGCAGGGTGAAAGAATGCAAGCTGTCTATGACAACATTTTTTTACCAATAGCAAAATATTCCTTTTTACACTACATAGAATCATAGAATGTTTCAGGCTGGAAGGGACCTCTAGAGGTCGTCTGGTCCAACCTCCCTACACAAGTAGGGACATCTCTACCTAGGGCAGGCCACTCAGAGCCCCATCAAGCCTGACCTTGAATGACTCGAGGGAGGGGGCCTCCACCACCTCTCTGGGCAGCCCATTCCACTGATATATCACCATCATGTTAAAGAACTTTTTTCTAATATCCAATCTAAATCTATCCTTTCCTAGCTTAAAACCATTACTCCTGGTCCTATCATTACAAACCCTTTTGAATAGACCTTCCTCTGCCCTTACGTAGGACCACTTCAGGTACTGGAAAGTTACTATAAGGTCCCCCCAGAGCCTTCTCTTCTCCAGGCTGAACAGCCCCAACTTCCTCAGCCTGTCTTCATACGAGACATGCTCCATTCCCCTGATCATTTTGGTGGCCCTCCTCTGGACACGCTCCAATATTTCCACATCCTTCTTGTGCTGGGGGTTCCAGAACTGGACGCAGTACTCCAGGGGAGGTTCTCCCCAGGGCAGAGTAGAGGAGAAGAATCACCTCCCTTGATCTGCTGGCAGCAGTTCTTTTGATGCAGCCCAGGATGTGATTGGCTTTCTGGGNACAAGAAGATCCTCACTGTGAAGGAACTATGTAATCCTTCGTGGTACATTTCCACTGCACAGTCCCAAAGAGATCTCTTTGAAGAGATCTGAGAATTAAGCTGTTTCTTAGTTTCTATCAATATGTAATGTTGCAGTCTCCCTAAATATAGTTAGTGGTCAGTACCACTACTACTGATATTACTTATCAAATTAACCTGTAGTTATTTACAGTACTGTACTGAGTTTCTATAAGCATTAAGCCGTTCTGTTTCTACCTGCCATTCTGTAGCACCAGATAACACCCGTATCTGCTGGAAATGGTCTAATATTTTTGATTGCATTTCTTGGACCTTACGAATGACTACTTGAAACCCTAAAGTAAAACTCAAGTTTTTCCCCTAGTCATTCTTTTTTGAGTTTAGGAGATACTAAATTAAATGGCTAAATTCTTTCTTTGTTCTTTTGGATCACTGAAGAAAGGGAGAGAAACCTGTGAGTTCTCCTGCATATTGTCTCTTGTTACTGTCTGAGAAGAAAACTATGATTTGTGAACTCCTATGGGTCCTGTATATTAACTGTTGATTCCTTACAACACCTATCTTGCATCTTATCTTCAATTTGCCACTTGATTGCTGACTTAAAAAGTGATTTGTGTGATTTCAAGATCCTACTAACAATGAACAAATTTCAAAAGCAGTCAGTTCTTGTTCTTACCTTAATCTCCCTTATATTATTTTGTGCAGTCCTTTTTACAGTGCTTTCAAATCACTTCAGGTGATAATTGAACCCTGTGGACCTGTACTCTCTGTATAAGCACCAAAAAAGTTTTGCATAAAGTATGTTCAAAATATTTTGTCATCTTCCAGTTAAGTAAATATGCTAACAGAGTTACACTACAAGTTAGTTAAATTTTCATTTAGTGGTCTTATCAGTTCACATTAGAGTCACACACATGACCAAGATATTTATGAACTCATGTTTTGCCAATTACCCTGCACAACAACAACAGGAACACAGCCAGAACCAGTAGAATACAAATCACAACTTTATTATCTGTCTCTACCAAATGAAAAACTGATGCCGTCTGGCCAGTAACAGAGGCAACAAACCTGCTGGCTACAGGAGACATAATGAATGGGAAAACAAATCTCATCATGAACTCAACGAAAGAAGGAAAAAGAAGCCAGGCGGCCAACTCAACTATGGGTGGTGAAATCAACCATAGCCTGAACATCACCACAACCATACACAAGCCTCCCCGACAAATGCCAGAGAGGTGCGTCAGCATAATACGGAAAAGAACAAAGAGATACATTACCAGACCACGCCCTACCCTGAAGGGGTAGACAATTAAACCCATGATCCCTATTCCTTCTGATGTCTTTTCTGAAATCTTCCTTGGTCCCACTGTCACTGGGGAACTCCAGTTGCAGGAGGAAGTCAGAAGACTTTTCAATGTTGGGAAGAAAAATCCTACATGGTGTCTCCACCCGTAGAATGGCTTCCAACTTCCCTGCAAGTGGGACCAGCTTTTATATCATTGAACAAACAACTCAGGTTGCATAGGCAACCTCGAAAAAAATTTCAACAGCGGGACATCTGCTATTTTTCCTCCTCCTTGGATTCCATCCACGGTTCGCCAGACCCGGGAAAGAACAAGGAGGCACTTTTATCTTCCTTGAGTCCTGCACACCCTTATCAGGCTAGCTGTGTCTGTTCTCACAGACAATCAGCTAGTTTCCCAGCAAAGGACTTTTCTCTCTGCTTCACTATGCTGTTTGGCTGTGGAACTCATCCATATGTCAGCTTCAATTCAGGGCCTGCTCAGGCCCTAGCACTTCACTCAGTCCCCTGACACATGGATGAACCACAACCTTTACACCACCCACAGGGTTATACTTGGTCTGGCTTTCACTCCTGGATGGCTCTCAGAGGGGGCCATCCCTCGTGTCAAGGTCTGGCATGGCATGTTCCCCCACTGCTCAACACCTACTGGGTTGCAGACAGCAGTGGGAGCTAAAAGTTCTTCTTGGTGGCAAACACAGAGACCAAGCCAGTCTTGCCCTTGACCCTAGTAGGAGGCTTCGGGCCAACCTTAGTCTTTTCACCTGGTTGTGATATTCATCCATATGTCAATTTCAAATCAGGGCCTATTACTCAGGCCCTAGTGTCTCAACTCATCAGTAATATCCATCTGAAATGCTGGTATTCAAGTTCATAAAGGGAAGCATTTTAAGTAAAATTGAAGTCTACGAAAAGCACTTCCTGGAAGATACAGACAGAAGGGAAGGACTCTATTGTTGGTTGACTTTGTTTGTATTCGCAATGATGGAGTTCTTCTCCATGCTACACTAAAGCAATTGTTTAGAGGAATTGAGATAGCTTATGAAGAGAATGACAAGGGAGATTATTATGAACCTTAGCCACAGAAAAATCACCTGGCACTTTGTTCTGTGGAATTATTTGCCCAATTCAACGACAATACAGAACTGGGAAGGACTATTTAGAATCAGTGTTAAATCTCTGTTCTATTGTTTCGATTTCACGCTACAGTAACTTCACTGACATTTGAAAAATTATGTTGGTATAACACTAGAGTTACAGAGCAATGTGTCAAGTTCTAACTGGTATTCTGTTTGTGGTTTTTTTATCCAAAAACATTTACTGTAAAAAGAAAAGAATTATCTCTTCTTAGAGAAAAGTGAAGGATTTGTTGCTAACGTATTTCATATCAGTCAGCTGAAGTGACGGAGTAAGCATCCTGTAGAGGTGATAAGGAATCTGGAATACATGATCCATCAGTATGTACAAAAGTATAAGCACACATGTATATTTTTAAGTTCCTTTCCCTTCCTACATTGCCCAAAACTATTGCTTTGTGACCGTATGCAAAACCAAGAATAATCTACAGAGAAGAGAAGATTTTTAGATTTCTTCTGTCTAATTCGTTCATACCTTGTCAGCAGATTCACGATACAACAAAGGTTTCCTCTGCTGTAGTGCTTGGGAGGCAAAGAAGGAAGATAAAGAGGTACACTTATTTCATGCAAAAGATGCTCCAGAGGCAGTAATCCAGAAGGTCAGAACAGACTGATACTGTTTCAGTACAGAGTTTACCCGCAGTGTTACTAATTGCATTAGTGGACACACCAGAATCTATATCTTTGCTAAGAAAATAGCCTAGAAAAAATGTGGGATTTATTTCATATTCATCAATTACATTTTAGTGATATTTTGTACCAACAGTATGCTACCTTTAGTTAGTGATGACAGCAATTTTGTTTCAAACTAGTTCATCTCAGACAAAAAAAAAAATCAGAGAAAATCTAATCTCAGTTGTGATTGTATGATGAAATGGAAAATTACTACAAACACAGGATACCATCCTGCCATTTAGATTAATTCCAGATGAAAAGAGGCAGAATAACTAACAATAAAATGTTCACTAACTACTTTCCAGCTGCTGAAAATTTGCATAAAATCATTAACTGCATTTGCATTACTCTAAGTAGTTCCATAGCTAAGCTTCTAGTTTTTACCGGTTTCTGACCAAGTAAATTAAGTTTTCAATAATCTATGTTTGGTTGGGTTTTTTTTTTTTAGAAACTGAACATGATTTCATTAAAATGTCAGGCACTCGGGAGGCTGGAGGTGAAAAAGCCAAGCAAGTTAGAATTCAGCTTTTCCTGTTATTGTAATAGCTTCTCTTTGAGAGTTTTATCTTTATTGTAAGTTATTAATGTTCTATAGCCTTTTAGATTAACTTTTGGTCTCTTAAAAGCAAAAAAAAGAATACATATTCTCACTTTGGAAAAACTTATCTTACTTGATTAAGCTTAGCTTTCTTTGAACAAAAGACGGATTACAGAACAAAGAATCAACTATTGTTGTATGAGCTACTTTGGTTTACTTAGTTTAGTCAATAGAGTTCAGTGTCAATTGTTGAAGAAACTAATTTTTATTGCACTTACGATACATTGAAGTAGAACTTCCCTAGTAACAGTTAACTCATTAAGTGCAAATATGCATACTAAAAGGCCTGTTTGGAGGGTTGTGTATTTGTTGGAATTTTGCCTAGCTTAATGGTCCATTTTCAGAATAGTTCTCTGTAAACTTTTACACATTTTCAATATCTTATTAAACCAATGCAGTAAAATAATTCAATGCCACACTGAGGTCTCATCTTTGCATCCCTTCCCTGTCTGCTCCTCCCGTCCTTTGCACCCTTTGTACCGATCATGACATGCCTTTTTTAGATATTAAGGGCTGAAAATGAGCCTGAATTTAACTTTTGATATATCTAATTGCAAAGTCTATGGGCATATACCAGCCTACATGTACTCAGAGACAAGAGGACCAATATGGGGTATATGGTGCAAGACAAACATTAGTAATAACTTAGAAGACGGAAAATATACTTTTTAGTTATTACTACACCAAGTTCTGAGCATGCTTGCTAAAAGAAGTTGGAGAGAAATGGAAGATTATACTAGAAATTGTATAATTATTATCAGAACCAGTGATGTTACAAAAGATACCACTTTTTTTTGTCCTGATGTTGTGTTTGTAGAAGACACAAAGGCATACATTAATTTAAATTTATATAATATAATTTTTAGTTATTAGAATTAAATGTATTAATGAATGAAGATACTTCAAGATATTGCCATATATTGCTAGGAAGTTTAATTCAGACCTTTACAAACTCATCCACCTTCATCAGGTTCAATAGTCTTTCTTGCATCTCATAATTTGGCTTTCAGTAACAGTAAAGCACGTATCTTTTAACCTGTTGTTTTTACAGTACTAAACTATATATAACACATGCTAAAAACTTTATGTTTAAAAAAGAGGCTACAGATAATATAGGTCATCTCTTGGCACAAATTAGGCTATGTCATGGAAATAAGTAAAAAAATATCAGGCATTTGTAAGGAGACAATGGAAGCAAGAAATGAGCCAGTGCTTGATCAAATCATTTTGACCACAAATAACAAATGAGATGTCTCTGTTTAAGATGTGTTTGCCTTAAGATAGAGCAAATCTTTTTATTCTTGAAAGTGGAACAAAAGGGGAACTCTAGCCCTGACTCTGAACTTACTCTCAGGTAAATATTCTCACCTGGCAGGTTCCCTAAGAATTTTATTTTAAAAGTTGACAGGTGCTTTCAATGCTAGACAATCTTTTAGTTTATTGTTTATATCAGGCAATTTATAGCAATTACTTACACCCATTTATTCATTTACTATGTTTTATTGCCTTTGAAATTGTTTTTTATTCACTGTATTATAGTTAATTGCAATTAAATTTATAATTAAAAAATGTTTTGAAAACCTTTTTTCTCTGCATCAGGATATTTGAACTCACTTGTTTCCTAAATCTTTCTAGAGGTCTACACAGTCCAGTACCTCAAAAATTAAAATTCTCAAATTCAGATAGAAACCATTTTAGATTAAAGTTAAACCTGTAATTTTGCCTTCAAACTCTAATAATTTCCTTAGAAAAGGAGTAAATGCATATGTTTATGATAGAATATAGCCATAACTCACTAAGTCTAGGATGAGGAAGGAGACAGCGTTTCTGGTATTCATACATAAATCATCTCAATAGTTAGGCAGGTCTTAGGAACTTCTGCAGGAATGTGATCTCAAGGCCAGAGATCATCACCAACACAGACCTATGCTAGCAAAGAGAAGCAAAGCAGGCGTACCATCTTCTGGACGCTTAATCAGTGAACCATAGCATATCAGAAAAATTCAACACATACCCTACACCAGCTCCAAGTCTGAGAATGAAGCCTATGCTTAGCCTCAAAATGCATGTACATTTTAGAAGTAGCACAAATTAGACTATTCATTATTTCTAATATTTTCCCTTTCTGTTGACTAAGCCATATACCACAGCTAGCACAAATTCCAAGGCTATTTTTTCTTGTCTGCGAAGCTTCATTTTTAAGAAGGTAAATGTTTTACAAAACCTCTCATAATCAAATGCTTTCTGATATAAACGACCTGCAGACCCAAAGACAGCAAAGATCACACCAGCAGTATCATGTGTAGATATAAAGGCCAAGACAGATGTTATTGCAACATAAACAGCAACATATAGAGAGATAGATTTTCCTTCATTTCTTTCAATATAAGTTATAGAGTCTTCTGTATGACAGGAGGAGGCAGATTACAACAAAACAGTGCAGAAGGTTCTCCTCAAAATGTGTGGTAAAGCTAAAGAACTCCTTGCAGTAGGAAGATGCAGATGCAGTAATTTTACAACAGGACATAGGGAGATTAGGCAGTCTGATAAAAAAGGAAGCTAGTAGGATCTATACTTATTACCAGAATGACTGGACACTATAACAGTACTGAGGAAAATTATCATGTATGTTCACCCTGCTTCCCTACACTGTGTCAGGCATTACTTTTGTTTGCTATCAGAAACAGGTTAGATGGACCATTGCATGATGCAGTGTGTTCACCACTGTATCTTTAAACATTTCCTGAACCCAAAGACTCACCATCTGGGAGAGTTCTCAGCTAACTAATTACTAAACCTAATGATCCACTGTGGATTAAGCTATTTGAAAAATGGCATGCTTAACTTCTCTCCATCCAAAGTTCCTTTCACCTTAGAGATGTTTTAATACAACAGATAAATCAGTATGTAAACATCAATTTGCTTAGATCTGTCATCAACAAAACAATCACAGGAGATAATATAAGGGAGGGAAAATAGCTTTCATACTAATCATTCGCACTAAGAAGGGACACACTTTAGCTTCTAGGCAGTGTACGCTCATATCCTTTTTCTTCTCCAGATTCATTGTTCCCAGCAGCTGGATCCAATCCAGAGATGTGTTTAACATCTTTATCAATGACCTGAAGAACATAATCAAGTAATTGTTAATGAGTTTGCAGAAGACACCAAATGACCACCCCAGCTGAAGTCATTCTCAACTCAAATTATTCTATAATCTGATGGTCCTGCTCTCTTTTCTCCAGTCCCACTGTTCCTTGCAGCTGGATCATATCAAAAGAAGCAATACCAGAAGCCCACTCTGTGGTCAAATATTTAAAAATTTCAAACTTTTGTATCATGAAGCATCTACATCTATTAAAAAGTATCTGACTCCACATACTGCATTTTACTAATCAATGGTAAATTAAACCCAAAATAATTGTATATTTGTTTTAATAATATTGTAAAGGACTTGTTCTATGTTAGTCAGAAGCCCCAACTGCAAAAAGCATAAGAAAGTTTTCAAATTAATTCAGTATTAAAATTCTTTAAATATATATGTTTACATATCTGTATTATAGAGTAAAGTTGTTTCTTGAACATTAGTATTGAGAATTTATATGGGCTACATTTTAAACATAAGCTTGTGTAATTAAGGTCACTAATGTATTTCTTTCAATAGTGTGTAGCCATGTATTTCCCTTCTAGACTTTCATGTCATTTTCTTGTCTTTCAGTCCTCTCACACAAATATTAAAAAGACAGAGCATGTTTTTCTTTACACTGTGAAATGCATTGATACTAACTTTTGGTAAATATCATACTCTGAATTGATACACTTCATGCAAGGATAAGCCATAATTCTAAGTCTTTGGAAATAAAAGTACTGTGACATTGCTGTCTTTAAATTGACAGTCAAATGGGGTTTCCTAGTCTCTTGAGATCTAACTAGACTTGCAGTGTTTTATGTGCCATTCCTAAGGGGGTGGGAGCTATACAGCGTCTTCTGTTTATGCTACTGGTGTCGCTGCTCTTCTATTTCAGAAATGGTTTTGGCATAAGCAGGATTACTATTCCCTCTATAAAAGAAATTGTCATTACTTTTATGTAGTTTATATGAGCTGATGCAACTATATTTTCTACTGCACAGTATACTGATGTTTTGCTACATCTGTGTATGCTAAAAAGACGCCAGAGAATAGTACACAGAAGGAAAACATACCAGTTTAAAAAATAAATCTCAAGATAGTAAAAAAAAGTCAGTCACTAGGAATTAGGTTGAGAGTTGTAATCAATTTTTAAAGAGACAGATTTATTTTGGTTTCTTGTTTGTTTGTTTATTTTGTTGAGAGTTTTAAATGTATTAAGTGTAACTATTGGTCATATTACTCAAATTTCTCTGAAGCACCATACATGAGCAAATGACAAAATAATACTTGCTTTTCAACTCATAGTCATTACTGTGCTCAGCTTTGTGATGTACAACAGAAATAATAAAAAATAAAGAATCAAAATATGACATGTCATCAACCAAGAACTAGGGGAGGGAAAGGAATGCATGGACTTTCTAATGGTAGAAGTAAGGAATATGATTTCTATGGAAAAAAATCAAATTAGTAATAAGAACAGATGTGTTATCTCCAGCAAGATACTTTTAATAGAGTATTAGCTATCTTAAAAAGGCCACAGATGTGGTCTTTCTTTCCTCTCATTTGACAGTTATTATTTTACTTATATGACAGGTATGGATGCTTTACTTTGAGTGCTACATAACTGCAACACAGGGGCAAAGAAAAAAAAAAGACTGTACAGACATTTGTTTTGTTATGCTCTAGGCAGTATCTGAGCATACTTAAGGCCCTGTGTACTTTCAATATCAAGACTGCTCCTGTCTTAACACAACTTCATGACTCATTAAGGAAGAGTGAAAAGTTATAAGTACTTTTAATTTATTTTCTTTTACAAGACTTCAGTATTGGCAATGTACTTTTCAGTGCATGAAAGACATGTCTTTGTACACAAAGAAACTTTGATACAATGTAATAGCTTCTACAGAGGCCTTGTTTGGCATGCTCCTAGATGAATTTCATAATTAAAAACTGAGCCCTAGTAGATAGAGACTGATACCTTTTTATGGACTTGCAGTTTGAAGACTACCTTGCTTACATCAGATAGTTTGATTTAACAAATAAGTGAGTTCTTGTTTCCAATATTACTACATCTTCCTACTGCCAGCCTCCTCAAATCAAAGTACAATACTCAGAGCCATAATAACAAGAATATACCAGTATGACTAATCACAGACCGCAACCACTACACAGCTTTTGCAAATGTCTTTTTGACTCCAACCAGAGAGTGCTTGGCACCCAATTGAGAATTCTGTCACCTTGGAATTTACAGGCACACTAATAAAAATGTACCTGACTATACAATGAGCAACAGCGGAAGTCTAGATTGATGAGGGAATACTTAAAGAGTAGAAACTCACCAGACTGGAAACCTGAGACGACATATTTCTCTAGCAGATGCACAACACCACACATTTTAAAAGGTTTCTGTGAAATTCCTCAAGCTCAATGATACAGTGAATATACTTTAACTGTAACTGAACATCTTAAATATTTTAGAACAAGACTCAAGATCTAATTTCTGTCCTTTTCTTCTTCTTTTTTTTTTTTCCTCAGAAGTAAAGCTCAAAATAAGAAAGGAGAAAAAAATCACAGATATATTTTCCCTGAAGCAAACATCAGGCAGTTTTGTGATAAAAAGAGTGAGAAAAATAGAGAGATGGATTTAAAACCATATGAACAGAACTGACCATTGGACAACTAACATTTATTTTTTTTAAAGTTGCTTTATATTTCCCTACAGCAAAATAAAATGATGTTGGGTTTTGGGTTGGGATTTTGTTGTTTGTTTGTTTTGTTGTTTATTTTTTCTGAAGTAACAGAGGGTGAGTTGACTTTTCATTGGTTGGTTTGTTTCTTTGTTTTCAACTGTCCCTGATTGATTAACAACATATACAACCATGAATTTTGATATTTAGCACACTGCTGTAGTCTACATATGGCCTAGATATCAGCCTCTGCTTCATAATGGATCTAATCAGAAACTCCGAGGTTATCAACAGCATTCAACTTACATCTTGTAATTGTGTATCAATCTACCAGAAAGTTACTTCCTCTCTCAAGATATTTTTCATGTCTTTTAAAACCATGAATAACTGAAGGACTAAGCTGAAACTTACTAGGTCTTGAAGTACCTTCATAAGTGGTTTTGGTTTTATTTGTAGCTTTTTATTAACATGAAAATGTTATAAAAATATATTAACACAATGATATGAAATATCAGGAAAAAAGCTAACTTCTCAGAAATTTTTCATTCCTGTTTGGACATTTCAAGCAGAAAGCTTAAGGATAATAATGCGAACAAGAAATTTTTATATTTACTGAGCATAATCCCAAATTCCAACCCGGTTGATGAGGAAATTCAGGACAGGGACATAACTACTACCTAATTTGTTGAGAAGGCAGTATTTTCAGCCTCTTTGTCATAAATCTCTCTAAAAATTTCTTTTAAATTGATGAATCTCAACCAAATATATCAGCTTTAATAAAAAGAAAACTTTTGTGAAAGTTTTTTTCTCAGTAAGTTAAATAAAGTTTTGGTTATCTACATATAACCAAATAAACTCTTCTTTAAATGCCTCATTTGAGTAAAAATACAACAGAAAATATTCTTAAGCTATCTATTCATCCTCTTTTTAACTGAATATAAAAAAATATAATTGGAGATCAGTATAAATTTTGATTTGATTATCAACACTGAGGATTCACATAGGATTCATGTGGGAAATTCTCTAAAGACAGAAAGGAAGAATAGAAGTTCAGGAAGCCAAAGTCATTAAAAAAATCAGAGGTAGCAAAGAGGACAAACTGGGTAGTACACAGTAATTAGCCATTTATGATTTAAAACACAGGAGTGCTGGATCATGACACCATTTCCACACATTTTCTGCCCTCTGTGCAATTATGCTATAATGGCTGCTTAAACAATGATGTCTTGTGTATCATAATGGATTTGACACGAAAGTTGCTGACCTTGCCCTAAGAGCATGTTGGACACACCCTTCTCCTCCTGACTGGACACTCGTCACATCTCTTATGCTTAAAACTGATATTTGTCTTTACTGTGGACATCAAGTCCAATATTGTGTTATTATGAAACACTGCAGACAACTAACAGCCCTATATTGCTTGGTCAATGAGACTACCTACAATCTGTAGGTATTCAAACTGTATGAAAAAAATCCAGGTAGATAAGCCAAATTCTTATACTCTTAAATTCACTGATTAGAATTCTTCATATCATGGAATAAACAATCTCATTTAGAAATGTCACTGTGAGTAACAGGAGGTGTTTGCCAAAAACTGCTTTGACTGCATCCCAGGAATGGTAGAACAAGGAAAGTAAGCTTAGTCGTATTTCAGGCAACACTGAGACTGGTCTTTGTCCTTTTATGACGTGTTTCGTGCCACTGCTACCAAAACTATTTCACATAAGACATATATATATTCCACTGTAATGGATAAATCATTGTGAGAAAAGTATGGCTCTTTTTCCATAGCATGTAAGTGAAAATAACAGTATTAAGATAAAAATGCTATAGGTCAGTATGTGCAGTGACACGTTGTCAAACTTGATTCAGCTCCTGTGTTGAGTAGTAAGGACCTGTCTATAGTTATTCAGTCTGAATACAAGAATTCTTGCTGCTACTGCTGCTCTTGCTCTAACTTACTTCAACAGGAAAATATTGTTTGTATAGCACCAAGGCAACTATTTATGATTCCTAGAAAAGGTTATAGAAATATTTTTCCTTCTATCTTTCTTTCTCTAACTCTTTCTAACAAATAACTGGGGAAACTGTCAAAACTTCTGAAATAGGATAGTAGACTTATTTTTATGTCATCTACAAGGTTTTGTGTTGTAAGCAACTGAAGTCAAAATGAGGAAAACAATAGTCACTTAAAGCAATATTTCCTGTTTGACACAATGGTGTTTACTTGGCTAAGGTGTTCACTAACTAATAAGACAGAACAAAAATGGGGTGTTTCGTTCTATTTCTATATTCTGGGCCAGTGCATTTTTTTCACAGGTATAATATTACTTTTGAATATTCTAATTTTTTGTAACTCTTACTAGCACCTTCACACTTAAAAAACATGACATAAAAATAAAATGTTTTAAATACCACCCAAAAAGGTGATATGATTTTAAAGGTTCTTTTTTTCTTTTCCTGCTAAATTGCCAGTTTTTCTAATTGTTGGTAAGTGTAGTGCAGCTGACAATCACAAATTTGATCAGGACCTTAAAGACAATTTAAATTAATCACTTGCTGATTAGGTTTGTTTAATAAGGACATAAATCACCTGATATCGCAGAGTTCCCAAATAAAAATCTTGATCACAATTGGTCAATAAATATTTTTTCTATCTACTTCTAAGTAGCAAGATTACATTCCCCAAATAATTGTCCAACATCCTATTCCAGCAGTTGAAACCAAGACTATATTTTGTTGAATAATTTCTATATCTTAAATGAAGTGACATATCCAGGGAATAATTAAAAATACTACTAACCAGATTGAAACTTGGTATAACTAAAAGTAATGTACTAATATATTTTGCTTTCCAAAAAGTTATTACAAACAAAGCATTGCATTGAATGCATTTTTTTAACACAGCATCCCTCAAAACATTCAAGAGGTTTACAGCTAAGAACAAGCCTTAAAAATATCAGTAAAGTTACTCACAAACTAGCTGAATCCTAATCTTCATAGATCTCTAGATAACCCCCAAAATGGTACAAACTAACCACTAAAATGGTTAAAAATGAACAATAAAACAAAACTGTAACACATATATTTAGACACACAGTCAACATTTTAAAATTTTTGTCCTTTTCAATGGAAGAGAGAGGAAGAAAAATGTATGCTCATAGTAGATGGACTGTCCCTGAAAATTTATTTAAAGCATATATGATTAAGTAAGGCATGGGTTATCCAAAAGCTAAGCCACCTTTTTTCAGTTGGCAATGGAATAATTCTACTGATTTCCATGGAGCCATGTATATTAAAGTACAATTATAGAAAGATTAGGGTTGGAAGGGGCCTCAAAGATCATCTCATACAAACACCGCTACCATGTCAGGGACACCTCCCATTAGACCAGGTTGCTCAAGGCCCCATCCAACCTGGCCTTGAACACTTCCAGGGATGGAGCATCCACAATCCCCTGGGCAACCTGTTTCAGTTTCTCATCATCTTCTGAATGAAAAACTTCTAATTTCTAATGTAAATCTACCCTCTAGACTAAACTTCAGTGTAATCTAAAGTACAGGTATTTCAACATCATTACCACTGTATACAAAGTGTCCTTTCTTCCTACAAAAATAAGGCCAGGAACAACTTCACCAGTCAGAAAGCAAAATAACATATCTCTTACTGTTTTTTAAACATAGTAAAAATCATTGTTTTTCAAAACTAGACAGGCTATTTCAGGTTTAACCTCATCTGGAATTAGCTCTCTACACCAGATAACTTCTGTTCCGAAAATCTTTAGGCAAAACCACAATAGCTTAGTAGTAACCATGCTTCCTTGCACGTTGCAGATACTAAAGAATTCATTGTCTATAACTGAAAAATCAACAGTGGTGAGCTGATACCTAAATAAATAACTCCCTACTGATTTTTCCAATGCTATGTAACAACCACCTACTTTATTGTTCTAAAAATATCCCTGTATGAGAATAACTTCAGTGTTGTGGCTCACATTCCCACAATGTCTATAATTTAATATAATACGAAATTATATATGCCTTGAAACGGTTCTACAGCCACTAGATACAAATAAGTTTGAATTATCTCAAGGCTACTGCAGCATAGAACACTAAACAAGTAATGGTCTGCTAATCATTATTTTGACAATGACATCACAAAGATATGTTGGATGAAATGTGCAAAGCAGTCAGATACATCAGGTAACTTCAGTATTTCTCACATATAATGCCTTAAGTTTAGAAGAATTTATTTTTATAAAAGATAAAACAATATAAACAATGCAAAGTTATTCTGAAAATCTTTTATTTAACTATGGTATATTTCATCTTGTGTAAGAATGCTAAGTTCTTGGGTAACAATTAGGTAGACAGAACTATCCAATATTTGATTTTTTTTTTTTTTTTGATTCAGCTGTTCAGCTTCTTCAGCCAAGGGCAAGAAAGTGATACACGCTGAAACTCTGATCTACCCTGCATGTAAAGCAATGGTATCTTAAGCCAACAATAGGTATGTTCCCCTTTTGAGCCACAGAGAAAACAAGCCCTTTACCATTCTTCTTACAAGACTTGTTTTTGAAAATTTGGCTTAGCAAAAGCTGCAAGCCCATCCATGGAATTTCCATGCATAAAATAAATCAATATTCAAAATAAATGAAGATCAGCTTCTCTGACTCAATATTCTTGCCTTCTCAAATCTCCTTATTTACTATGCTGCAGGAGATATATCTCATTCATTTGCTCTTCTGGAGACTTTCTTTCCTTTTAAATACAAACCAAGTTAAATAATCCTTCCTAATATTCTTTCTTTCACTTCAGCTTTCATTTTTAAACCCATCCATTTACTATCCTCCTCATTCTATTCCTCTAGTATGTTTAGTTTGTTTAGTTAAATCACAAAAAATGTATGGTATATTTTTTAAAAGGGTTCTTGTAAATTTACTTGTATATTATTTTATCAAAGTTAGTAGCGATTTATAATTCTAACATGCAAAAGAAACAAGAATAAAAGATAAAAATCAGGTATTGACTGGAAGCAGATTTAAAATTAATTATCTGTACCAGAAGTAAATATCAGAGCAGATGTTTATGTTCGTAATGAGGAAAGAAAATTTGGTCTAGATTTGTTATCTTAGTTATTTTTAATAGAAATTTCATATTTCTTTTCTTTGGAAAATATGGAAAAAATGTTATTTAACTTTATTGTAGTTCATTATATTATGTTTATTTTTAGATTTCTTTCTTTTTCCTTTTTCATGAAGTCACTATATAAGTGACTATATGAGATTGTTGAGCTGATTGACAGGGCTTTAAACTAAATGAGAAGGGGGAGAGGGATAATAATAATATCAGGATTATTGGTCCAAAGAGGTAAGATGACACACCAGGACTGGAGGGAAGGGTGACTTATGTAAGGGCCTTCGACCTGTTGCCCTCAGGCATGATGT
>VYZX01018798.1:0-40413 GCA_013401335.1 Brachypteracias leptosomus
TTCTGTGATTCTGTGATTTCTAATGAGCTCCTTGTTGTAAAATTGGTGCATTCTTGAATATGAAAAGAGTAAATCCTTGGAATCCCTGCCTGCTTTTCAAACTAAACAGAGACCATGTGCCATTAAACATTTGTATTCATGAATATTTAAGCATATTTGTTCTTGTATTGATTTTGTACAATGCCTTTGGGTGTTCCCTAGCAGGACTCCTTATGTAAACTTAAGCAAGTGATTGACTTATGGGGCGGGGGGGCAGGGCTTGAGAAATGCATAAATACGTATTTACATAAGTAAAGGATATAGTCAGTACATTAACATTTTGTTTATTTGCCATGCTTCTATTCTATGTCAAAATTTTAACATTAAACAAGTATTAGAGGAGGGGTTTTTTTTCATATTCTTGAAGAGTCTGATCTACTCATAAAGATCTACACTGCATAAAACACATTCTTGTTAGTATTTTAAATCCGCTCTTCCCATGCTATGTTGTTGTTTTCTTTTTTTTTTTTTAATTGAATCATTAAACAACTATTTTTATTTTATTTAAACTTATATTTTAACAGATGTCTGTACAATAGCAAATACCATAGAGTCCAAACTTGCCTGGCTAGAATTAGAGATTGGGGAACAGTTTCTTCTGCTCTAGTACTGAGATAAAGTTATGTAGCTAGCTCTATGTTATGATTCCCCTTTCATTTGGAATAGATAGCTTATATTCATCTCTTCATTGTTATGTAGGATAATCTGATTACATTCCTATTCATGAAATGTTTGGGTGAAACATATAATATCATTTATAGGGGTAAGACCATAAGATATTCCAGGGCTTGTATGTTATGCGCATATTGTAAATGAACTAATTTACTAGCGTTTTGTTTCCTTTGGTTAACACAGAACCTCCACTGATGTTCTGGGTGGATCAAGCAAAACATTTTAACAGATGGCAAAATAGTGGATAGTCCTCCTGTATGTTATAAGAGCTTAGCTGTATCTTGACATCACATGACAGATGCTCTACAAACAGCTGGCAAGAAAGAATCGGTGAAACGAAGAAACTTTGCAATGCTATATGGCACTTTCTTTACTAGTAGAGGCTATTGGCATGCAGTATTCAGATGATTAACGTATTTAAGGACATCATTCCAAAGTCTCTATCCCCTGAAGCATAAACTCAGATGGGAAGGAGGTAGCTCCACCAGCTCCATTGCTTGGTAATAGAAGTGTTGGAAATTATTTTTAGAAGATTGAACTGTCAGTGGTGTCATCAGTTAAAATATACAATCTCTCCTCAAGTAACAAAACAGAAAATTTCTGAATCCACCTTTCTTTGAAAAGTTTTTCTGTGTTGTCTTACATGTGGGAAAGATAACTGATTACTTTTTCTTCTTGGGGTGAAAAATAATAGTCTTCACTACTGAATGAAAAGACGGAATTTTCATGCAGTGATTTTATTGCCTATTACTGGATGTTTATCTTTTACATGTTCGAAAGAGAGACCAAGAGAATTAGAAACAGATTCACATTCACATTCTGGACATTGAGGAAATCTATTCAACTCTTTTTGCTAGAATAATCTGTTAAGAAGCCTCACATTATCTTTTCTATAAGGAGTAAAAAAATGATTCAGTGCAAGTTACACGAGTTTAGGAGGTAATAAACAAAGACTATCTTAATTTCCAAATACATTCAGACCTTCCTTATCCTTGAATCTATCTTGATATTACCATATCTTCTATTGAAGAAGTGTCACTTCTACTGAATTTCCTGGGCCTAGTAGTGTATTTATGCCTAATGGTTGGTGTAACTGTAGAGAAGTTCAAATTTTCTTAACCAGCCATGAGAACTGTATCCTGTGTTTGAAATAAGTATTTTCTGAGCTGAACTTTGAATGAGTTATCTTTGAGATATTTCACACTGTCCACATTATGCTGCCACTAGGAGGTTAAGCAAGAGTCACAATTTATGACTTACATCCACCAACTCTCCTCAGACTCATCTATGATCCCTGAACTTCCAGTTCAACTCCTACTGAATACCTATTGTGATGATTCCAAAGTATGAAGCTGCCTAGTGCACAGCGAGTAAAGCATATGATGACTTTTAATCCTATCTGCAGCTAAGATAAAAATGGCCCTTACCTTCTTAGATGCACATCACCTCTACCTCTTACTTAATGAAACACCATTACAGATTTTGCATAATTCCTCTCCTATTTCTTTTTCTTTCTTTCTTAATTGTTTCTCCCATGGAATTGTATTGTCTTTACTCAGATCTTAAATGTATTATTATCACAACAGAGGAACTGCTGTTTTATTTTGAACTTTCAATGTTTGAACTGTAAATCCAATGGGGATAGGTTGTCATCAGCAGATATTAGTAAATTACTTAACTCAGTACATACAGACTGACTCAGTTCATTAATATTCGCAAAGTCAGGGCCTTACATTTGAGTGTGTCCTGCAGATGTAGGATTCTGAAACTATACTCAGTTTCCTGAGAGCCTGAAACAAGTTCATCTTTCATAACATATTTTAAACTCCATTAAAAATAAAGTGTTGTGAGCAAGAGTGTAGAAAGTACTCTTGCTTTGGCAGGGAGACTAGCAAAATAATCTAATAGGCTGTCTTCATCAGTAATTTCTGTGATTCAGTTAACTGTGATAATGTGGCTAATTATATAATTTTAAACTGATTAAACCTGTAAATATTCCCTTCTCAAAGATCTTATGTGCTTATGTACTATCTGACAAATTAAACAGGGTACTGATAATAGAAAATGAACCAACTACTTAAGTAAAATCTACTCTGATATGTTTTGTTCAACCGTTTCATCAGTAGTTCTTGAAATCTGACAGAAATTTACAGTAAAATTTCAGGTTTTGAGAAGAAGGACCTTTTTTTTTTCAGTTTATCAAGTTTTGGAGGGGGTTGCTTGCAGAAGGTGTTGATGTCATAAAGAAAGAAAATACATTTTTATTTAAAATATGTTAGCAAAAAAGTGTTCCATAGTAATATTGTCACAGAATCTCAATATCGAGCACAGTATGTCAGATTCTACAGAATTGAGTACATTATTTCCCTTAACATATATCAAATTTGTCACCATACAAAGACTAAAAGGTTTAATAATTACAACTGAATAGAAAGAAAAGTTCCTTCCTAGAGAAAGAATTGTAAATGAACCACATCTGAGATGGATTTAGATGGACTTTATCATCCAGAAAGCTCCTATCTCATGTCTGCCCATTGTCCATACCTTTCTAATTGGTGAAAGAAACAGATAATAAATGGAGGTGCTTTAAGAAGTCCACACTATTAACTTTACAATCTACACTACCTTCAAGAGAGCTCTAATTTAGGTAAAAAATGTGGTGAGAGTTGAAATACAAATGGTTTGTAAGAAGATCAGTATTTTGGATATTAGGTTATAACTAACGGTTTGGTCGCTTATTTGTTGATTGTCTTCTGTTGATATTTATATTGATTAAAGGTGATTTTATCTTTTTAGTACTATCTTAAAAGGATATTTTTTGTGCAAATATTCTTTAAAAATTTTCTAAGTTTTTAAAATTTAAGTAAATAATAAGATTTATGCTCAAAAGTTTATTATTTTATTTCACAAGATAATTTTTAGCAAATTTATGTTCATTCTAACTTTTTGTTATTCTAACATACATATTGATAATGAATATCACATACCTAATTATTTGAAAGCTTCAAAGGCTTTCACAGAACATTTCTAAACTGAATTTAAAATGATTGTCAGTATTGAACATTTTTAATACAGAATCATAGAACAGTTGAGGCAGTAAGGCAAGGTCTAGTCCAACCCCATGCCCAAAGGAGGGTCAGCCAGAGCAGGTTGCTTAGGGTTGTGCCCAGTTAGGCTGTGAATACCTAAGGATGGAAAGTCAATAAGTATTCTGAGTAACCTGCTACAGTGTTCAGCTACCCTCAGAATAAAAGATTGTTCTTTATTTTAAATGGAGTTTTCTATATTTTAAGTTGCGTCTATTTCTTACGGTCCTCTCACTGGGCACCACTGAGAACAGTCTGGCAGTACACACACTAGACTTGAGTCCTCTTGAGCCTTCTCTACTCCAGGATGAACTGTTCCAGCTTTCCTAGCCTCTCCTTGTATGATAGATGCTCCAAGCTCTTAATCATCTCTGTTTCACCTCACTGGACTCGCTCCAGTGCATCTCTGTCTCTCTTTTACTGGGGAGACCAGAACTAGAAGGAGCACTCCATATGTGTCTCAACAGGGCTGGGTAGAAAGGAAAGACCTTCCTTAACTTACTAGCAATGCCCTGCCTAATGCAGCCCAGAGGGCTGTTGGCTTGCTTGCTGCACAGTGTTATTGCCGGATGATGGTTCACTTGGTGCTGACCAGTATAGGGTTTTCTCTGCAAAGTTGCTTTCTGGCCAGTGGGCTACCAGCCTGTGCTGGTTGTACCTCCCCAAGTACAAGACACTGTATTTGTCTTTGTGAACATCACAAGGTTGTCATTTTTCCAGCCTATCATGGTCCCTCTGAATGGTAGTACAACCCTCTATTGTATCAGCCACTCCTCCCCATTTTATATAATCTGAAAACTTGCTGAGACTGCCTCTGTCTATCATCTAGGCTAACGAAGGTGTTAAAGAGGATTAGCCTCAATATTAACACTTTGGGTACATCACTAGGGACTGTCTTTCAGATTGACTTTGTGTTGCTCATCACAGCCAATTTCCAGTCCACCTTGCTGTCCACTTATCTAGCCCATACTTCAGTGTCAAAAGCCTTACTAAGGTGAAGGTAAATAACATTCACTTCTTTCCCCTCATCCACCAAACCAGTGGCTGAATCTTATGATACATACTTTTAAAACTATGTAATATTTGCAAAATGCAAATAATCTTATTAGGAGAAAATTTACAAAATCATTTCCTTGCATATAAGGGGAAAATGCTTTCAAATTAGTAGATTCTCCACTTCTTCATTCCTTTGCTCTATCTATACAAATACATCTAATGTTGCCATAATCACAGATCAAGGAAATACTTGCTTTGTACTTTCACAGAATACCAGAAAACTACAATAAGGGACAGTTTATTGTCTTGACTTAGCAAAATGTCCACAATGTTTTGGACCAAAACATAGTCTTTATTATAAAACTTCCATTACTCACCTGTTAATTTCCCATGACATAAGTGTTCCTTGTTGTGAAAGAAATTAGATTTATATAACAATTTCTTTTACTATTTAGATACTCAATCCTGATTTGATCTTTTGATCATGCATAAAAGCATGATGCCCAAATGATTGCAAAGCTGAAAGGTGATGATTTTTTTCCATTTAAAATTTTATTTTAATACTTATTTATTTTTTGTTGGTGAATTGTATTTTAATAACATTTTCTGACTAGCTCTGGGGAAAAAAAAACATTTTAATTGCATTTAAGCTGGTTTACTACTCAGGTTATATTAAGCATAATTGCTCTTTGAAAACTTCTTAAATTCCCATCTTCCACCACTGTTCATTTTGCTTCCTTTTTATATTTTGTGACTAAATTGAATATCCATCTCTTGCCTAGCATAGTGAAAAGAGCAGGACTCAATACTGACGTTTGCAGTATTTCACTTGTCACGTATATCCATTTCTGCCTGTTCCTTCTCAGTCATGCTATTTGTCTTTACTCCTCAAGACAGCTCTTTATCCTTATAAACTGTATATATCTCCAACAATACCAGATGACCTTGCTAAAAGTCACCTTTGGGTGGTCATGTAATCGAGACTTCATAAGGTTTCTTTTAAGGTTGTACATTCAGTCCAGTATTTCTCTGACAAATCCTGTGTATTATTTGCTCATATATAACTGTTATGTTAGTCACTAAGATCTTTGGTGAAATTCTTCTGATAATCCTTAAATAATTTTGCTGTTAGTTGTTCTCTGGTTTATCTTTACTCAGCATTATCTTGTTTGCTTTATGTAGCTCCAAACTCAGACATTTGGTTTGTTTTTTAATTATTACTTCTGATTTGTAAGGCTCCAACCATCTCATTTATTGTTTTTCTCCCAGTTTTATGATGGGTTCTGTTGATTTTAGTGGCTTTTTTAGATATGTTTCTTTTTTTAAATCACTATTTTTCCCTCATGTAAAGCTATGCTCCTTCAGTTTTTTCTCTTGTTCTGATTTCTCTGTTGTTAGTTCTCCCTTCAGCCTTTTCTCCTCCTTTGAGAATGCAGAAGCAACAAGTTCATGTAAATAGCCTGCAGTGACAGTCACTTCTACCAAAAAATTGCCCCTACTGTCTTTTAAAGAGTTACCCGCTCCAAGAGACTCTCTTTCCTTAATATTTCTGCAGTAATATCATTTCATTCTTGGCTTCACATTTCCTTAAAGTTGTTTTCCATTCCTTTGGCCTCATTCTATAAACTTCCCATTCTTCTCTGTGCTTGAAGTGTTTTATGTTTCACACTTTATTCTTTTATATTACAATAATGCCCTTGCACTTCAGTTATACCTTTTATGTGAAGACTTATATGCTTTATAATAACTAATGAGTTAAGCTTTGTTATGGAAATCACACATGTCAGCCACCATAACAGAGTTCGACTCTAGGTTTCAGCATAAGCCATAAGATAGATTCCTTAATGAAAATACTTTTTATTAACAGCACTACAGCTCAAACTGGGTGCCTCCAAAGAGAGATCCCGATCAAAAAAATCCCTAGGCAATTATATTCTTACAATCTAAATTTCCCACCCCTCATGCGATAAGTTTGGACTAACAGTAATATTAAGGTCTAGGGTATTCTTGCTTTTTATTGGTTTGATGTTTCATTACTAAGTAGTTGCTAAGTGGTCATCTTCTTATGCAATATCACATCCTCTTAGGTAGGTTTTTGGTGGATTCTGTAGTTAGCTATTCAGAATGTTGCAATACAGTTGTTACAGTTCATATACCACAATCTGTAGGCTTTGTCTGCTCTAACTATTGTTAAGGTTTAAGCTGCTGCTCTAAGTTTTGAACAACTTTTTCTTCAACAGCTTTCAGTACATTGTGAAAAGTGATGTCTATTTTTTCCATATTAGTAAAAGGAAAGTGAGGCACTGGAGAAAGCCAACTGACCTCTTGGAGATAAACACTCAGTCTCAGTCAAGCTGTAAGAATTGTAATCTTCTTTCCTTGTTTCCTTTTTGGCAGAGAGTTGGCGATTTGTTCTTTGTTGGGTTTTTTTTACTGTGCTGTTTATCACAATTTACTTCTCTTACAAATTAGTTATTTCTATATTATTATTTCCTGTTCATTCAGTGACAGTAGTCCCTATGTCTACTATATGGTTTGCCATTTAACCTTGAAAACCTATCAGAAAAGAAAGAGAACAATATTTTGAAAGCTCTTTCAAGCTCTTTATATTGTGACTTTTCTCATACTCACCATAACGGTGCCCCTAGTACAAGACACTCTTCTGAGTATATATCGTTTCTGTATTTTTCCACACTTTAAAAGCTGAAAATCTAGGAAAAAAAAATTATATAGTATTCTTTTCACTCCCATATATGTTACATTTTAATTTTTAATTACATGATGACAATTATATTTCAAGGTTGTAATGTAGGCATATGCAGCCCTGTCAGATTGATGTTATCCCTTAAACTACTTGCTTTGATGATGTCTCTAACATAAATGTTTCTGAGTAGAGACCACCTTACTAAAACATCAGTATAATTGATGGCCTTACACCAACATGTATATTTTAGCCTTACAGTAACATATAGGGGGGTTGTTTTAAACTCTTTTAAAATTGCTTTGAAACTTAATTGTGTAATGCTGTTCTGTGCCTCTTATGCTATATGTCTGTGCTGGCTTTGGCTGGGATAGAGTTAATTTTTTCCACATTAACTTGTGTTTTGGATTTATACTGGAAACAGTGTTGATGACACAGGGATGTTTTTATCATTGCTGAGCAGTGGTTACACAGAGTCAAGGACTTTTCTGCTTTCTTGCAGCACCCCGTCAGCAAGTAGGCTGGAGGAGCACAAGAAGCTGGGAGAGGACAGAGCCAGGACAGCTGATTCCAACTGACCAAAGGGATACTCCATACCTTAAGATGTCATACTCAGCATATAAAGCTGGCAAAAGAATAAGGAAGGGGGTCACATTTGGAGTGATGATGTTCGTCTTCCCAAGTAACTGTTACATGTGATAGAGCCCTGCTTTCCTGGAGATGGATGAATATCTATCTGTCTCCCGATGGGGAGTAGTGAATGAATTTCTTGTTTTGCTTTGCTTGTGTGTGTGGCTTTTGTCTTTAACTCAGCCCATGAGTTTTCTCAGTTTTTCCCTTCTGATTCTCCCCCCCATTCCACTGAGGGTAGTGAGTGAGCAGCTGTGTGGTGCTTAGTTGCCAGCTAGGGTTAAACCATGGCAGTGCCTTACAGCAAATTTTCATCACTACCCTGCTTTTTTTATTGCCAGATATAGAGCAATGGAGATTTTACCCAATACACAGTTTTTTCCCAAGATCCTTCCAATCTCAGCATGCTTTCACAAACGCCAGTTCTACATAGTTATAAAACATGATTCTATTTTCTGCCAATTCACTGATGTCTTTGGAGAGCCATACTGTCACGATCTTAATGTAGTCAATGCCTGTCTCCACATCAAAAATAGTACAGGGACCAAACATAAAGTAGTGCAAAGTACTGGTCTTCTCAGTAATTCAGTTTATTTTTGTATTTGCCTGAGACAACTGCCCTTCACTTTTGGCAAGGAATATTGCTCTCTCAAAATTGTTTTAAAGTGTTTCCTTTGGAGAAATAAGGGTGAGGGAAAGGAAAACAAGTTATGTTGTTTGTGTGCATTCTTCTCACAACAAAAGCCTCACTGTGCTACATCATGACATAAACCACCAAACTAGCAAGCTCTGACCCAAGGTGTTCATAATTAGCAAATGTCATAAAGGCTTGATTTTGTCATCCCTATGGAAGAAACTTCCACTTTTCTGCATTGAGTCTAATCAAAACCCACATAAGTACAACTCTACTTCAGGATGAATCAGAACAGTAAAATGTAACTCAGCTCTTTCATTTCCAGCCAAAGTCCTCCTGAAGAGTTGACAAGGCAAGGAGAAGCAAATGCTGTCATGGAGAGATATCTGATTTTAGCAGCTTATCTAACTGAATAGTCGTCTTTTAACTCTTAATTGAACAGCTGTATTCAGCTAAATATAGACTGAGGTCTTCACTGCATGATTGTGGTATCTTCACTGTAGCTCCTCAGCTGTAGATACCTACAGAGGGGTATGAACTGCACACAGATAATACATGTTATTGGTGTATACTTGTGTAGTCAAGGCTTAAATATGTGTAGATACATTGAAACTTAAATATGAAGGCTGCAAAAAGAAGAGGAGAAACAGAAGTTGTAGCACTTAGCCCTCATATTCCCATCTACACTAGCTTGCAATATTCCCCTATGCTTGAAAGGCAAATGGTAATAAATATTATCTGCTATAAAGCCAGAGGAAAAATACAATATTCTATAAAACAGAAAAAGACACATGAAATAAAAAAGGTAAAAGAACTTATTAATCTTTAAGTATGTCCACTCTGAGAGTCAATACTTCTTCCAGATGCTGGAGTCTTCTTGTCCACTAAATCTATTAACAGCTTTCTTAAAGACAATGTAGCATATCAAAACCCAGGGAAGGTCTGTATTCCACAGCTGTGTTTTAATATGAGTATAGAGTTTATACACTAAAGATATATCTGATTGGAACCTTCACTGCAGAAAATTGTTCAAGTTCTTTTACTGTGCCTGAGTTTTTTTCTTGGGCAAGAATCACATGCCATAAAATTCTCTGCCAGACAAGGGCAGATGTTGCCCTAGTCCACCAATCTTGAATAGATTTCACAACAAGCTCTTACTCTTTTGCAGTATGCCTCTTTGAGGATGGCTCTTTAGATCTGGTAGATTCAAATAGCATTAGAGAGGCATTGTAAACTGGAGGTGCAGTTGGCTACTTATCAGCCTTTTCTTCCCTTCCAGTTGGTTTGCATCAGTGGCTCTCCTGTTACAGTTACCTTTCCTGAGTCAAAAGAAAAAAAAAAAAAAAAGAAAAACTTCCCAGCTTCTCTACATGCATCTTTGATCAAAATTGTCCAAGAAAAACCCTTTTCCTTTTAGTAGGAGTGCACCAATCTTAGTAAAAATGCTTGATTTGTGTTCATCCCTTTGAGACTTAGAAAGACAGCATGGAGAAAATACTTCAGTTAGATGACTGATACTAAAGCCAATCTTCCTAGGACAATGCTAAGAAATAATAAAATATAGTAAGTTGTGGGCTAAGTAGAGATGGACAAGAAAGTGAATCTCAGTGTGTCTATTGTGGTGATATGAATTTTTGAAAATTTTGCAGGTGTTATCTGAACTTTAAGGAGAAACTATGTAAAAATCTAAAGAATTGCAATGTTCTTCTTAGTGCAGATCCCTACAGTTGTTCTAAAGCTTCTGTACATTACTGCATTATATTTCAGTTGATATATTCTATAGCAAAGTTAGTTTACACCACTTTCTAAACTATAGGACTAAGTCACTGTATTCCTGAGGACTGTTCTCAGGAAGTGTATCTCCTTGTAACTGATTAGCAGCTATGCTGAAGGATGGATATAATTCTGCTGCAGACTCTTTTCTAACACATAACTGGTCAAAGAAGGCCCTTCCCAATAAATCCATAAGAAATCGCCTTATTGCTTCCAGAATGCAGCCCATGTACAAACAGGGAGCAACACTGCTGACATAGTAATATTCTTCTTATATGCATATATAAATATGTATTTATGTATCAATTTTAAACATAGACCTGCACACGCAGTCACATAAAAGCACATGGAGGCACAAATATATGTGCATATTTCTGTCTACCGAAACAGATCAATGCTGCATATATACAGGATTGAAATGTACTGGTACAGCTGTGCACAGGTATTCTGTAAAGATAATTCTTCAGTAACAGAGTGAATAGGCTAATACAGCTTGTTTCTACTAAATGTTAAAAATCATGTTTTCTTGTGTTTAATGAAATATTGATATGCTACTCAAAATGAATCATTTTGTCCTGTAACAGATAAACACAAAAGAGTATCTAAGTATGTCTTGTCTTTTCTTTCTCTCACTATTCTATCCACTTTTTCTTAAACTACCTTCAATGCAGATTTTTACTGCCATGAAGAAATTAAAGAAAATGTGATCTTCATGGACTGCAATTTCTCTTTCAAACAGTCAGTAAACACTTTGCTGCTTCTAATACTTTCATGCCTTTGGCAACCACCTGTTCTATGTTAAAGCTTAAAATAATTCTAAGAAAGAAACATTTAGCACAGTTCAGGGAATTCAACAGATCATTCCTATAACTGATAACTGAAGAGTACCCTTAAAACAGAGCATGAAAATTCTGAGTGGTGGAAAACAACATGACATTGAATGATCAAGGTACCTTCTTGAAAATGACCTGAACAGTCACAGATCCACTTTTCTTATTCAGGCATTTAAGACCAAATAACTTGCAGCAGCTTCTTTTTCTCCTTCTCACCCCCAGCAATCTGGGATTTGATTAAATTTATTGCTTTATGTTTTATTAATTTATTGGATTAGAGAAATATAGTAGAGCAGTAGAGTTACTCACATGTGTAGTGGTATGGATAGTTAACTGCAACTACAGGGCATGCAGTTCCTGATGAGCAGGCCAGGCATAAACAGAATTTGGTTTTAATGAGCTATTTTGTTTTCTTCTTGTTTCTTTCATTTCAGAGAATAAAAACTGTCCTTGCAAATATAACCACAGTCTCTAGGCTGGAAATTGAAGCAAAGAGAACCTCTTTTGTTCTTTATTAAAGTATTCCTCAGCAGCAGTAAGGTACAAATTATAGGCCATGCATATACAGAATTCTCCCAAACCTGTTCATTGCACAACTGTGTCAATTTTTGAATTTAAAACTTCACCTTTTCACTTTAAATTAATTAGCATTCTTGGAATTAGATAAGCACCCGTTTTCACAAATCTCAGTAGGTTGAAGGGCCATTTACTGAGTGTGGTGGGTTTACCTTGGCTAGGTGCCCAGTGCCCACCTGTAGTCCCTCTGTCACTCCCCCTGCCCCCCCAAACCTCCGTCACCAAGGCAAGCGGGGAGAGTGTAAGATGGAAAAGAAAAACCCGTGGGTTATGATAAGAAGCAGTTTTAATAAACAGCAGAGAAAGCAAGGCTGCGCACGCGAAGCAAAAGCAACAAAGCTGTTACTCTCTACTTCCCATCCGCAGGCGGTGTCGGGCCTGTCCCGGGAAGCAGGGCTCCAGAACAAGGAGCGGTTGCTTGGAGGACAAACGTCTTCCTCCCGAATCCCCCAGTCCTCCTTCCTTTATAGTTGAGCTGACGTCATATGGTATGGAATATCCTATTGGTCAGCTCGGGTCAGCTGTCCGGGTTGTATCCCCTCCAGATCTTGCCCCCCCGTACCTTTGGTTCTGTGTGAGCACTGATAGTCATAACATGGGTGTGTTATCAACACCCTCTGGGTCCCAGTACTGCAGCATGAGGGCTGTATGGGGAAAATCAGCTCAGACAGACCCACTACACTGAGTCAGGCACAAGCACTGAAATCATGTTGAGTTGCTATATTCTCATAAATAGTGGGTACAATACCCTTTTTGTTACCTAAAAGATGGACGGTTACAGCTCTTCCATAGGCCATTCAAAAGTTTTTCAGGCCAATGTGTGTGTTATAAAGTTTCTACAGTTGCAAGGACTCTAGTTAATATTAATTTAAATAAACTGTTTAAAATTCATTTTTATATCTGTTTAAATGAAACATTTTTAAGTTAATTATTTGGGTAAAGCTAATTCAATGAAAAACACTTGCTAATAGGTTAATTTAGGTTAATTTCCACCCTCCACCCCTGTTTAATTTGACAGCTACAAAAACCTTTTCCCTCCTTTAAAGAATTAAAAAATACTCTGGCTAAGACTTAGTTGTGTTTTGAAGAAATCAGAATCTTGTTGTACAGTTGAAAAAAGTAATTTTCTGTAATGGCAGATCTTCGTATCATTGGAGGACTCATTCACAAAAGTACCAACAATTGATCATAAAAAAGTATCTATCCTTATGTGAGACACAAAGAAAATAATAGTTTTAGAATGACAGCAAGAATCAGAAACTTATAGATGAAGACAGAAATCAAGATTAAGACTTAGAATTACAGGAAAAGAATAAATAGAAACAGACTGACAATAATATGCCATTACCTCTAATATGTCAAGTTTGATCAAGTTGAAGTTACTGTCAAAATTTCTTTTATTTCTCAAGAATTTATATCTGTGAATAGGAATGTGAATGCACTGAGGTTGTGTAAGCTTCTTTTTTCTTTGCCTTTCAGCAGATATAGTGTCCAGTGTCCTTCTGGTACAGTATATGAAATCGGAAACAGGCTATAATCTGCTGCTGCCCTTATGCTATTTGAAACTGGGGAGACTGATTTGTATTCCAGCCTTTATTATGGCAGTCAAAAGAATAGAAGGAATTCCTTCTTTGACCAGAACTCTGGAGTGCTTGGTCATTCTGTTTTTCAGGCTGTTGCTTCCCCAGATACCCTCTGAGTAACCCAGCTTTACTAAACATGACGCTGTTTGGTTTAGATCTGACTATTTTATTATTAAGTATACCTTTCATTTTCCATAGATCAATTTAGAGCTGCAGATACTTTCAGACAAAGGAAAGTATACTGTTCTTGCATTGCTTAATTTATACATTATGATGGAAGGCAATGTGAGTCATACCATGATACCACTTATATATGGTAGAATAAGAAATATGCAAATTCAGAATGAATAAAGAAAATACTTTTTTATACAAGTTTATCAAACTATTTGCCATAAAGCTTTGCTGAAGATGGAAGCTTAAAGAGATTTTCAAAATGAATTAATCTTTCATGTGAAGAGAAATACCTGCAATTATCAGCTCTTGCTTTTCAAAAGTATTAGACTTAGACTTATATTAGACTACCTACTGCTGGTTTGAAGGATTTTTGAGCCATCCATTGAGTTGGCCACCAATGAACAAATAATGGAGAACTAAAAGGACAAAATTTCTGTTTCACTGCAGCAATTCCAATGTTCTTACATAAAAAAATGTTGTTAGATACGTCTAAATTCACTGCTGTTTAAAAACCAACCAAACAACACACCAAAAATCTTCAAAAATGCTTTTCACCTAATGCGGAGCACAGTGGTCATCACTGATTCCCTACTTAACAGACTACAATTCCATTAAACACCTATCTTGTATTTGTTACTCAGGAGAACGGCAGTCCCTCTGCAGCCTTCGTAAAACCCTGAGTAATCTAATTTAATTTTGAAATTATCCCTTTTGCTATAGAAAAGCAAAGAAAGACTACATGACCTCCTGAAGTCCTTTTTAACCTCATTTTTTTTCGCTTTCATGATTTTGTAATTGTTTTCCAAGCAAATCACAATGCTGCTGTCCAAGGTAGAAACAATCCAAAATACACCAAGTGAAACTTTCTGAAGGACCAGGTCTAGACTATGGAACTCTGTATTCCAGGAATAAAACTCACAAAAAGGCTGACAGCAATTAGAATCAAATGCAAAATCCATTTCCTTGTTTAGCTGTTCAAACATAACTCCTTCCTAAGTGTGAACATACATGTACATCAGCATGTACATCTGTTAATCTTCAAGTGGAAGTGTATCTCTTTTCCCAGGTGAGGGTTTTCAAACACAGAGACAGCAAGTACTTATATTCGGTCATTTAAGAGTCATTTACGTCTCAGCATAAAACTAGTAGTACATGCTGGAAAGTGAAATACTTGCTTTGCTTGAGTTGCAGACTCTTAAGTGAAAATATTGCTGCTCTTCTGAACATATATAAAAACTTAATTTTCCAGAGGCCTTGACTCTCTGTTTACTTTCATATTTTTGTGAAAAAACTCTCTTTTCTAGATTAGTATTTTTTCTCTTTTTGAATGCTGTGTGCATAGATCATGGAATGGACTGCTTAAGAAATTCTATCATTTTGGTATTTAAAGTGGTATAGCTATAAAATATAGATGTAGAACTTCGCACTTCAACTGGAGAGACAAAATGTTTTTAACACTAAATTAAAAAAAAAAAAAGTATCTGTTTGGATCCCCCCCCCTCTTTTTTTTTTAATGAAAAATGGTATAGATGCGATGAAAATAAATACATTATCAGTACTCAAACAAAAAGGGATTGAGGTGCTGGGGCCTGAGTTGTAAGCCCTGAGTTGGAGTTGACCTATGGATGAGTCACCACCCAGCAGAATGGTTTGTTTCCCCCACTGGCTTCAGGTTCCAGAGGCAGAACCTGGCCCACCTGCGTTTTTGTGGCTCCGCCCTCACACAGGCAGTCATGGTTGGTGTGGTGGGTGAGGTCAGGACTATATCAACCAGGAGCTGATCAGTTGGAGGAGCTTCCTGTTGAGTGTGGCTTCAGTTGGGGTTTGTCACACCTTGCTGAGCTCTGTCAGTGGTGTCTTTCCATGTGAAGGGCCACTGAGGGAGCCATATCTGTCCATTGTGTCCAGCAGGCAATGTTGGCACCACAGTGGGCAGCAGAGGAGCTGGGCCCACAGGAACCTATGGCAGGATTGTTTGAAAGAAGACTTCCGAGGGGATGTTGCTGAGTTCAGTGTTGGCCTGTGTGATCAGACAACTGATGGCAGCATAAAATGATGATGGCTGAACTGGAACAACAGGAGTACACTGTTTTACATAGGAGTTTCAGTATCATGTTATTGTAAACCTTCTGGGTGTTAAAGTCAAAGCAAAATTAAAACCTCCAACATTTTTCCCTCTCTTTTCCTTTGAAAGGCTCCTAAGGATTGAGGAGCACTCAGAGAATGACTGCTCTGTTGTCTTTAATTGAAAGGGTTATCTATGGAAAGGCATCCTCTCAGCTCTGCAAATCTTACTCAAGGTGAACAGGATAAAAAGGAGGTTTTGCTGCGAAAAATCCAGATCTGCATTTCCAAATACCATTCAGACCGCAACTAAACCACTGATCCAAAATGATTTTGTCAAGCTGACTCCCAAGTAGAAACACTGCAAGCAAAGGCAACAAAATAATTAGGAAAGGTTCACTGCCATTGTACAATATATTTCTGGCTATCAGGTTTGTGATTTTTGAGACAGTTAAATTACATGAGAAATAGAAAGTTTGGCTTCAAGTCATATGTATTGTTAATGAGATTTTGGCAAATATAGTTGTAATATTTATTAAAATATTTTGACAAATGTTACTTTTGTTGCCAATTAAGATCTATAGAATTCTTTTTGTGTTTTCCTATACTCCAGACCTACCCTAACATGTGAATTAGAGCTGTACTATGCATCGCCATGCCAACTTCTAGACATGTTAGTTCAGTGAGCTGCCTGTCTGCTCTTGTAATGGAGAGTAAGTACATACTTCTTGCATTCTCAGGCCATCAGGAAGTTTTACAAAAGCGCATGCTCCTGTTCACTAGCCATGTTAACACTGTGGATGATAACTTGGAGCAGAAAAATATTTTGAATATGCAGCTAATGTGAAAGTCTGGCCAAAACATTATCTATAGTAGTATAAAAACAAAGAGCATACATGGATTGCAATCACAAATAGCAGGCAAATTATATTTTTATGGATTTCAAAGGATGCTAAGGCAAAAGAATTATAATAGGGACTATTAAAGGAAAATACCAAGAGGACAATTAACAATTCATCTAAAGAGATTTAAAACAAACAAACAAAATCCAAAAGCAAACAAGTAAAAAAAAGTAAGACAGAAAATGGAAGAATAATGCATAGAAATAATGAAAACGGACCGAGATATGGACATCAAGGGTCAAAATTGAGTGTATCTGTTTAGCCCTTAACAAAGAATCTGAGAAGAGTTTTATTGTGCAGTGTTGTATATAACACAGGTTAAGGCTGATTGCCCTACCGCTAAAAATGGGCTGAACCATTAGTTTGGTTAGAGCTGTCTTATGCAGGCAAATAAAAAGTATTGGATAGGGGTTCTGAAAAATCACAATTCTCCATAAGACTGTCCCAAAATTTTCTTACTACTGGAACTACAGACAGCTTGAGCTGCTAAGGGTAACTGTTTTCTTAAGTGCAATTTCTAACACATAGTATGATTTGTCTGAATTAAAGAGTCACTCCTTCTTCTTTACTAGTTCTTTTTAATAATTGCCAGTTTTCCTGGAGCTTATTAATAACTATTATTATTTAAATTCATCACACATAAAATAGAACTCAAGCATTCATACTGATCATTATTTATGACTGCTTGGAATTTCACGACAAGGATACCATCAAGAAGGAAAAAAGGAAGAAATATTTTCATGCTTCTGGTGCCTAAATGTTTTCAAGTGGAGATACAGTTGGAAGTTAATGTAAATGAAAAATCACGAACATCTCTTAACATCCTCTATGGTTGCTATCTGTGGCATCATAGAAGGCACTCAATTGGAGGAAAGGTTTCCAAGGCAACCAGGATGCTAAGAGAAAGGAAAATACTATAGAAAGATTTAAAAAATTCTTTCTCTTGCAGCTTGGGAATCACAGAATCACAGAATGGTAGGGGTTGGAAGTGACCTCTGGAGATCATCTAGTCCAACCTGCTAAAGCAGGTTCACCTAGAGTAGGTTGCACAGGAACAAGTCCAGGCAGGGTTTTGAAAGTCTCCAGTGAAGGAGACTCCAAAACCTCTGGAAGGCCTGTTCCAGTGCTCCATCACCCTCACAGTAAAGAAGTTTCTCCTTATGTTTAGGTGGAACTTCCTGTGTTCCATTTTATTCCTGTTGCCTCTTGTCCTATCATTAAGCACTACTGAAAAGAGTCTGGCCCCATTCTCTTGACAGCCAGCCTTCAGAAACTGAAAAGATTCCCTCTCGTCTTCTCCAGACTAAATAGACCCATGTCTCTCAGCCTTTCCTCCTAAGAGAGATGTTTCAGTCCCTTAATTATCTTTGTAGCCTTCCACTGGACTCTCTCCAGTATTTCCGTCTCTCTTGAAATGGGGAGTCCAGAACTGGACATGGTACTCCAGATGTGGCCTCACCAGTGCGGAGTAGCTGGGGAGAAGAACCTGCCTTGACCTGCTGGTCACACTCTTCTTAATGCAAGCCAGGATACCATTGGCCTTCTTGGCTACAAGAGCACACCGCTGGCTGATGGTTAACCTGTTGTCCACCCGGACTCCAAGGTCCTTCTCCACAGAGCTGCTTTCCAGACAACCTGTACTAATGCAACCTCTAACCTATATTAATGCATGGGGTTATTCCTTCCCAGGTACAGGACTCTACACCTGCCCTTGTTGGATTTCATTAATTTTCCCCCATGTAACTCTCCAGTCTGTCCAGGTCTCACTGAATGGCAATACAGCATCCTGGTGTGTCAGTAACTCCTCCCAGCTGTGTATCATCAGCAAACTTGTTGAGGGTACACTCTGTACCTTTATTGAGGTCATAGATGAATATGTTGAACAAGACTGGACCCAGTACTGACCCCTGGGGACCAGTGCCAGCTACAGGCCTCCAACTAGACTCTGCACTGCTTATCACAATTCTCTGAGCTCTGTCATTCAGCTAGTTCTCAATCTTCCTCACTGTTCACTCATCCAACCCACACTTCCTGAGCATCCCTATGAGGATGTTATGGGAGACAGTATCAAAAGCCTTGCTGAAGTCAAGGTAGACAACATCCATTGCTCTCCCCTCATCTACCTAGCTAGTCATGCCATTGTAGAAGGCTATTAGGTTGGTTAAACATGATTTCACCTTAATGAATCTGTGTTGGCCAAGCTTGATAAGCTTCTTTTCCTTCTCGTGCTTAGAAATGACCTCCAGAATGAGATGTTCTATCGCCTTTCCCGAGATGGAGGTAAGGCTGACTGGCCTATAGTTACCCGGGCCTTTCTTGCCATTTTTAGAACACTGGAGCGGCACTGGCTTTCCTCCAGCCCTCAGGCAGCCCTCAGCCCTCCCATTCTTCACAATCTTTCAAAAATGATAGAGAGTGGCTTAGCAATGACTTCTGCCAGCTCCCTCAGCACTTGTGGGTGCATCCCATCAGAGCCCAAGGATTTCTGGGTCTATAGCTTGCCTAAATGATCACTAACCCAATCCTTCTCAACCAAGGAATAGACTTCCTTCCTCCAGACTTTCTCTCTTACCTCAAGGGACTGAGATCCCTGAGGATCGGTATTAGCAGTAAAGACTGATGCATTGAAAGCATTCAGAAGCTCTGCCTTCTCTGTCTCCTACATCACCAGTGCTCCTACCTCATTCAGCAGTGGGCCTATATTTTCCCTAGTCTTCCTTTTCCTACTGATGTTCTTAAAGAAGCCCTTCTTGTTGTCTTTTACATAATTTGCCAGATTTAATTCCAGCCTTCCTTGCTGCATCCCTACATACTCTGGCAATGCTCCAATGTTCCTCCCTAGTGATCAGTCCCTCTTTCCATTTACTGTAAACTTCCTTCTTCCATTTGAGTTCTTCCAGAAGCTCCTTGCTCATCTATGCAGGTTTTTTTCCTCCTCTACTTGATTTTTTACTCAAAGGAATGATCTTGAGCTTGGAGGAAGTGGTGCTTGAATATTAACCAGCTTTCTTAGGCCCCCCTACCTTCTAGAGTCTTAACTCATGAGATTCCTCCAAGTAGGTCTTTGAAGAGGTCAGAGTTGGCCCTCCTGAAGTCCAGGTTTGCAATCCTACTTATTGCCCTGCTTCTTCCTTGCATGATCCTGAACTCCACCATCTCATGGCCACTGCAGCCAAGCCTGCCCCCAGCCTTCACTTTCCCAACCAGACCTTCTTTGTTCACTAGTACAAGGTCCAGCAGCACACCTCTTCTCCACTACCTGTGTTAGAAAGTTATCATAAATACACTGCAGGCACCTCCTGGATGATGTGCTGTATTGTACTCTCAGCAAATATCAGGATGCTTGAAGTCTCCCATGAGCACCAGGGTGTGTGTCCATGAGGCCACTTGTAGCTGCCTGTAGAAGGCCTCATTGAATTCCTCTTCCTGATCAGGTGGTCTGTAGTAAACACTCACAACAGTGTTACTCATATTAGCCTGCCCTTAATTCTTACCCGTAAGCTTTCAACATGTTCTTCATCATCCTCTAGGCAGAGCTTAATACATTTCAGTTTCTCTCTCACATAAAGAACAACTCCACCACATCACATTGCTGGTCTGTCTTTCCTAAAAGGTACATAGTTATCCATGACAGCATTCCAGTCATGTGAACCATCCCACCATGTCTCCACAACTTCAATGAGATCATGGCCATGTGACTGCACCCAGGTCTTCCTGTTTATTCCCCATGCAGTGTGTGTTGGTGTACAGGCATTTCAGAGATTTAATAAAGCAAGAAGGATGGGTGCAAGACCCCACCCCCCAAGTCCTTCAGTTTAAAGCCCACTTCACCAAGTTGGCCAGCCTGCTGCCAAAGATTCCCTTGCCTCTTCAAATCATAGGACAGAGTCACAGAAGGGCTGAGGCAGAAAGGCATATCATGAGATCCTCTAGTCCAACACCCCTGATCAAGCAGAGTCAGTAAAAGCAGGCTGACCAGGACTGTGTCCAGTCAGGTTTTGAGCATCTTCAAGGATAGAGACTCAACAACCTCTCTAGGAAACCATCCTCAAAGTAAGAGATTTATCTTAATTGTAAATGGTGCTTCCTGTATTTCAGTTTGTGCTCATTATCTCTTGCCCTATCACTGGACACCACTAAGAGTCTGACTCCATATGGTCCATCATGTATTTTTACACACTGATAAAATCCCTCTGATTTTTTTCTATCCTAGGCTGAACACTCCCAGTTCTTTCAGCCTCACTCATATATCAGATGTTCCAAGCTGTTAACCATTCTCGTGGCCCTGCACTGGACTCCCTGCAGTACATCTCTGTTGCTCTTGTACTGGGGAACCCAGCACTGAATGCAACACTCCAAATGTGTCTCATTTGTCGCCCTTTATGATCTTTTCCATCAATATGCATAATCCCAAGTGAAAATGAAACAAAAATTACTTCAGTAAGTACCTTGGATCCAAAGCAGTCAATGTCATGGAGATACTATTCTTTATTTCCCTAACCCTTCAATGGGTCTTGATCCCCTATATTTCTGTGAGTAGTGGGAACAATCCAGTCCTAAACTAGTTTTGAAATACTTCTACAGGTTTTAGTTATGCTTTGCTGAGTTGCTAAATTAAACAAATAAACAAAAAGTCCTAAAGAAAAGTATTTTTAAAATATTTTTATTAATATATAATATTTTTCTCTTTCTAACTCTCCTTCTGACAAATATTGATCCTTCCTAACTCTCTGCACTTCCTTTTTCCTATGAAGTACAAGTCAGCACAACAATATATAGAGTATACTGATTTCTCTCACTTGTCAAAAGCATAACTGATGATTTCATCAGTGTTATTGGCACAGTTCTTGCAAAAAAGGATTTCTTAACTTGTTTTCCCTGACAATCTTGCTTCTTCTGCAGTAATGTAAATATTCTGCAGCATCATGCTTTATTTGGGGCCACTGTGAGATTTTAAAATGTTCTTATTTTCAAAGAATGTAGCTAGAACCCAGAGGCATCTATGTATGAAGTTGTAAGAGAGGTTTCTTAAATTTTAAAAAATCTTGTTAAATGATGGGTCTAAATTACAGCAGAAATTGCCAGGAGGACAACTTGAGCTTAATTTTGAGTACTGATCTCATTTACTGTGCTTCCAGCTCTTCTGGGGCATAAATAAACTATCACTGTTGAACAGTCAAAGTTTAAAGAGCCTGAATATATGCATAGACATTATGTGTACCTGAAAACAGGAAGTGAAACATCTGTAAACTTTGAGGACCTCATTTTACAAGTATTTCAATAGAAAGAGATCTTTATGCTTTCACAAGGCCACTCAGGCTCTGAGAAGGTTGAGGTCACATAAAACAGTCAGGAAAATTTAGGCTTTCATATATTTTAAAGTTTATTTCCCAGAGAGATTTTTCTGAAGTTTTCAGCTTGTTACACATAGATCTATGGAACAGTTTTCCCTATGTGATAAAATTCCCAAATACAAGCCCTTCCAAACCAACATATTAAATTAATAATTCATGCAACTTAAAAAATGTATTCAAATTTTAACCCTGTTAAAGTTGGTGCAAAAATTCTTTCAGAATTTATTTTTCACTCATTATTTAATTACAACTACATCTACACAGAATAAATGAATCCTAGAAAACATAAGCAAATGCATTGTAAACCCAACAATTATTATTTTAGATACACTTAATTTCAGCATGATCCTCACCAACATATGAATTGGTTGGTTATTTACTTCCCTAATTTAAGTTAAATAAATATAAAAATAAATTTTTCCTTGCCCAGAGAATTTTTAATGCCCTAGAAGATTTACTACTCTCTAATAACTATTGCTCTTGATATACTACACTCTGTTAAAGTGGATTAAAAAAAAAGTCTTGATCACTCCATTTAGAAAAGCTATAGGAGGATGTTTATTCTTATAATACAGCATCTAGAGAAATCAAACTGAGCGCTCTTATCTTTCAAAACTCATTGAACTTAAACCTAATGAAATCGAATGTTGTGTAACTGACATGGTTAAACTTTGAAACTGCTTGCTGTATCGGGATATTAAAAGATGTCAAGAGCTCATAATACCTCAGTAAAGCAGCTGTTGTCTCCTCATGAATAAGAATTGGGTCTGAAATTAAGTTAAAAGACAAATGTTAGTATAAACTATGAGTTTTAGATCATGTGGCTTTATAATAGTCTGGAGTTAAAATTCACATTCTTTTTAAATTTTCCATCATTGTTCAGTTGATAATTTCTTTCTGCTTATGGGTGAACACTTTCATCATGATCCTTCCTCCATGATGAGAACTGGAGATGTGGTCATAGTTCTTTTACTACTTGAAGAAATCAATATATGTGTTCCCTTTCCTCCAATCTTATTTATGTATATAAATAAAAAAATATTTCTACGTCCTCTATAAAGGTTTCACTGACAGTTGATGTCCCTTATATCTGCCATCATACCTCCTTGTTCACTTGTATCACACATAATTCAATAACTATCCAGCTCCAACGAAAACTGGGACAATTGTGTGGATCATTATAGTCAGATGGCTCTAAATCCCAGACACTCTAACCTGAGCAGCACTTAAAATGTGCATCATATATATATATATATAACCATCAACATATAACCAAAGGTATCCATAAACTTTCTAATTTTCACTTTATGTCTAATTTTACATTCTATCGATAACTCTTCTTTCTTTGATATGGAGTTTTGTATGGTTTTGGTCTTTGCTGTTAATGAAAATGTGAATGGCTGAATAAGTGCGATTTACATTTTGTTCTGAATGTCTCAGGAGTTCATCACGATTCAAAGCACTTCAGAGAATGAGTTTCACAGTCAGAGAACAGCAGCTGAGAAAGGTCTGTGTTTTGCCCACATAAACATTTTAAAAACAACTCTTCGAATTCTCTCCATATAGCAACCATTCTTTGCTACTCCACAGGCTGAAATAACTTCCACATATCTTGGCTAAGGCCAGCAAACCTTCTTGTCTGGTGCATTAATAAGATATTCTTGAAGGTCCCTTCAATTCACTTAACTGATATTGCACTAAACCAGACATTCGTACTTGCATGATCTGGTAATACAGTTCATAAAAGAATAATTTTTATCTAAGACATGGTAAATAATGACTGGCAGGATTTCAGTAACCAAAAGCAGGTATTTAAACTTGTCAGGCATGAAGGTGACAATTCCAATGAGCTAAGAAAATGTAGTAATTTATGAAACATTGTTTGTCAGCATCCACAATATTCTCAGATTTGAAAAAAAAAAAATTAAAAAAATCCTGGCTATGGAAATTGTATGAAATAAAAAACACTGCTAACCAACAGGAAAGAAGGGTGCCAGCATGAAAAAAAGGTGTGTGAGGCTGTTCATAAGCAGCCCATAAAAGAGGTGAAGTACACAACTTCCATGCTGCTGAATATGTAGGCAGTTATATCTGAGCCAGTTGGAGCATCTTAATATTGGCAGTTTCATTCTCAGGTAAAATAATCCATGTGTCCATAATCCTGCCCAAATATCTGAAGCTGATAGGATAATAACTGCTAAGAGTTCATGTTTTTTGAGTGACTGCTCTTAGAAGAGGAACAGAATCACAAATCTAGAAAGAAATGCAGTAACCTGGAAGATATGAAAATCTGTTTTTAGAGTTGAGATGAGTTACCTTGTCTCATCTTTCAAACGCTACTTTTGCTGCCCCAGACATATAAATTCTGCTTATTGATTTCTTTTGCTAGCACAATGTTTTATATTGTAACCAAATTAGCACACCGTACTTCAAGCAACCTTGCTATCTTCAAAAATTAAGCAATTGTCTTTGCCTGGACAAAATTATTTTACACATGCCCTTGTCATTATTCAGTTCCAGAAATGATACAGGAACTTATCCTCCCTACACAAAATCCATGAGTCTCTTCTTAGTAGCTGAACAATTCCAAGATTAAGTTTCTCTAACAGGAAGGAGAGTTCTTTATTTAAAGTGACTTGAAACAGAGTGGAAACAATGTTTTTGCCTCTGTCTCATAAAATGTTAATCCAAAATGATAGCAATTTTAGATCTTTATGAAAGTCTCTGTAAGATGTTAAGAACTTGAAATGTAATAGTGGTGCAAACATTTATGAAACTGTCTTTGTTTATTGTGCATCATTTCCTCACCACAATAATACTGTTGTTCACTGTTGTGTAATTTATCTTAGTGCCACTTTAATTGTGTTTTCACTGTTGATAGGAAAGTATCCTATTTGAGATAATTACTCACTTTGCAGATGATCAGCAATTTGGTTCATGAGCACCTCTGAAAATTATCCTGTCTGCAGAAGGCATTTTCCTGCAAGTGCAACATACTGGTTTTGTAAGAAGCAGTATTTTGTCTTTTTCCTTTTCTCCCTCCTCTCCTGTCCCAAAAAAACACTTCATAATTGCTCTAGGATATGTCAATTTCCTTGCAACCCTTCAGCAGTTATTTCTAGACACATGATCTCTCTGTGCTTTCTTTTTAACTGTCCCATTATCTCAAGTCCCCCTAAAATTCTCAGCTAATTTTAAGGTGCTTCCTTAACATTTCAGTTTACGTAAGGTTAAGTAAATCCAGCTGGATCTCTTGGCAACTTGGGTGTTCAAAGGGAAACAGTACAAATACCCATTATGAAATCATCACCAAGATTTCAGTTTCTCTATTTAATTACATTTGCATTGAACATGTGATTATCAATCAATTTAAAAATAAAGAAATCCTCAAAAAAACCCAAACCCAACAACATGGAGATGTTTCTTGACAAACAAGTCCAGTTGCAGAAAATTTACAGATCCCCAGTTCTTGCAAACTGACCTAGGTGCAGCGTCCAGAACTTAAAATGGTTCTGTTGTCAAAGCCTAATTTGGCCACTTTTATTCATACCAGCTGATAGGCTACTGTATAAACAGTCTCACTGAATGAAACAGGTAAGTAACATGGGGGAAAATTAATTCTTGCTGTCTTTTTTGCTAACTTCACAGGTAGTAAAACTTTGTAGGAGAAAAGCTGCATATGACAGCACAGTGTGAAAGCTGGAGGCTATTGTGTGACAGATAAAAGACCGGGAACTTACAGATATATCCTCTTAGATTCTGAGTATGGTATCCCCAAAGATCTAAGGTACTAATCAAATATGTATGTAATATTAGGTAATATTTTCCCTTCTTTTCCCTTGAGATTTTTCCAGCAAGTCTTTTCAGCCACTGGAGTTGTATTTTAATTGCTTTGAGAACCTTTCAAAGTTGTTTTCCCTACCTTTGGAATAAGTGCCCTGACAGAATGATTAGTATACTTCTTGATGTTGCATCTCTTGGCTGTTCACATGGGATATATCTCATTGTAGTTTATTTCTGATCCTATTTTTAAAACTTACATAGCATGAAAATGTGTTTGTTTTCTGCCAGCATATTCGTTATGCATGTGATATTATCCAGAAATCATGTTTTCTAATTCCCTAGCCAAGGTACAGCCATTAAACTCCATGTCAGGTTTCCCCCCAGCAAACAGCACACTCTTTAAAGAAAAAAGGATATTAGCCAAAGAACGTCAAATACTATTGATACCAATTAGTGTTTTACAGCACTTTGAAATGCTCATCTTTTGGTTCATTTAATGTATGGTCGCAAACACCAAGAGGCATGCAGAAATGGATGGCAGAAAAGCTAGGCACTTTTTCTGCATCTTCCTAATCTCTGTTCTGTGTGACCTCAGTGTGATACCCTGCTGTGGTTCACTATGATACACTTTTTTACAGATCTTTCTTCTGTAACAAATGAGTTGTTCTATAAGCAGTAGGTACAATGAAGCCCTGCATACTTACGTACTTCCTTCTCTCCTTTCCTCTCTGTCCCTCCACGGCATGGCCTGAGAATCCATACATATACATTTTAGGTGGTATATGCGACACAGTACTTAGAGCTACATGTCTACTGATGGACAAACCAGCTGCTGCCTCTTCCTTCAGTGAGGTCTCTATTTTACTGTAGGACTACAAGACTGTGATTATCTTTGAGATTTATATCCATCTTCTGTTGCTTTACTCCATTGCTTCAGAGAGGCAAAGAGAATGTTCCTCTTTTCCTTTGGAAGCTAGACTAAAACCAGATTTCTCCAAATCCTGTGGCAATATGGCATGGACAGTCTAGATGGCAGATTCTGTTTACAGCTACAGACAAGTAATTGGGCAGACTTCTCAGGACAAGGAATCCTGTTTGGAAACAAAGCACCCTCATCCTATTTCAAAACAGCAAGAACTGGCTACTCAGGTATGACTCCGATGAAATTCTCATCATATTTATGATCTAAAATAAGCAAAATTGGGATAGCAGCATTCCTTCTATTATGTTTACTTCTTGTGGGGCAAGAGACTTCCTATCTGCTTCCGTGTTCTGTTTTGGTGGGGTGGCTGCTGTACATGGATTTCGGCCCTTGCATCTATGTACCTGTGCAAATCAAAGGTATTTCTGTACTTCTTTTGGCCCTTAATTAACACAAACAATGGCGGATGTTAAGGTATGCATACAAGTTATTTGGTTTCATTTATTAATGCTGGTTTTATTTGCTCTATTTATTCCACTTTTGCTGGATGATAATGCTCCAAACACATTAAAACCAAAGATAAATTTGACAAATTTGGCATCCTATCAACTTCACAGTGAGGGTTTCTTTCTTCTTGCCCAGTAAGATTTGTATTTCTTTTTCTTTGAAGGTTTTTATCTAATATTTGTTTTCATCATTTTTCTGTATTAATCTATTAATGATGTCTATTTCTGTAGTTGGGTACTAGGCCTGATAGAACCTTCTTACCTGGAAAAAGTCCCTCTACCAAAATACTTTATTTTGTTCTCCCCAGAACCTGCACTAAAGGCCTCAGCCAAAAGTTTCTGCAATTACGCACCGCTTCCAACATTTGGGAGCAGAATGATTCCTATATAAAAATCCATTTCTCACCCTAAAAGGCTTTGCTGAAGTTGTCATATTTTGGATTTCCAAAACTGTATGAGGAACTACAGTTATGTTCCCACTTAAATATACATGTAAAAGAATCTGTTCATTTTATACTATTACAAACACCTTTAGTTTCAAGAGCAGGGCCACGTGGTGTGTAGTTGAGCAATAAGGCTCTGGTTTACTTGGTGCAGATTAACCAACGGCACAAGGCTCTCACTCTTCTCCTCTATCAGCACTTTCGGTACATGTTCCCAAGTGTCCTAAAACGTCTTCTGAGAGAAGACTTTCACTTTTATCATCTGTTTTGTTGATCCCAGCAAGGTCTGACTACATACATAATTCCTTCTTTCTATATTTCATAATTTTGTAAGACTACTGTGAGGCAGGAGTCAAGCTTTTGTATTTGTCATTTTTGTCATTTGTATTAGTTTTCTGCAAAGGGACTTCTTGACTCCTTCCTCCTCCTCAAAACCTAAATCCTCTTGAAAATGGAAAAAAAAAAAGATTGGAAAAACCATTAGGGATGTGTTAATTTGGATTAATCTTTTATTAACTATCACTGCTGCTTCACATTAATATAAATTCACTTCTATCTCCTTCCATGTATCATACAGGTGGTAAGGTGACACAAATTTATAGAAGCTGCTTTGGAAATCACANCAAGGAGGCTGGGGCTTCCCGGTTGGATTCTCCGTCAAAGCGCTGTCTCTCCCTTTAGGCTGCCCTCCTCTCAGGCGATGGCGGGGGGTGGGGGGGGCAAGCAGGCTCCAAGGGGCCGGGGTGGCGAGGCCGGGGACTTGCCTCCCCCCACCGTGGGCGGCTGCAGGCAAAGCGGGGAAGGAGGGAGGCTTCGAGCCCGCAACTGCCTGGCAGAGCGGCGGAAGAATCCTTCGGCGCTGCCACTCTGCGGTGGTGCGGCCCTGCGTGTGGCGCGCGGAGGGATCCGCGCGGGCCGCCATGTGCCCGCCTCCTGCGCGGTGGCCGCTGCCTCCCTGATATAGTGCGGCGCGGGGAGGCGCTGGCCGCCACTTGGCGAGCGGCGCTCCGCGGGTGCGGGGCTGCGCGGACGGCGGCGGGAGCAGCGGCAGGGTTCGCCTGGGCTGGTCGAGCACCTCCAACTTGGAACTGTCCACCGGTGCGAGCTCCTGAATATGAGCCTCCTGCCTCTCTACCTGCTCGGATTGCTCCTCAGTAGCGGGCAAGGTAGGAGCGGGGCTGCCGGTTTTGTTTTTTTTTTTTTTTAAATTATTATTCTTACCTATGCTACCTGCTCGCTCANATTAGGGATGTGTTAATTTGGATTAATCTTTTATTAACTATCACTGCTGCTTCACATTAATATAAATTCACTTCTATCTCCTTCCATGTATCATACAGGTGGTAAGGTGACACAAATTTATAGAAGCTGCTTTGGAAATCACAGGTAACTTAATTAACCCATCCAAAAAATTACCTCTTCTAAGTCAAGCTGGATAAAGCTCCACCTCTTTAGCATAGGTTTGGTTTTGTCGCTTTTTTAAAAATTTCCCTTAGAAAGCAAGGCCCTCAGAAAGACCGCGCTGAGGCACTGAGAAAATAAGCAATTTATTTTCTATCGGGTTTATTTCACGCAGTCATAAATAGCAGAGGAATTTCGCCCCCCCTCTGTGCTAATAATATAAGTCAAAACAAGCGAATTCCTGGACAGCTCAATGAGCAGGTACCAATCCAGCGTGGTTACCTAAAGACGCTCCCGCAGCCGGGGCTCGCAGCCGTCCCGCTTCCCACCGGCTCGGCGAGCATGTTACCGCTCCCGGGAGGAGNTCCTTCGGCGCTGCCACTCTGCGGTGGTGCGGCCCTGCGTGTGGCGCGCGGAGGGATCCGCGCGGGCCGCCATGTGCCCGCCTCCTGCGCGGTGGCCGCTGCCTCCCTGATATAGTGCGGCGCGGGGAGGCGCTGGCCGCCACTTGGCGAGCGGCGCTCCGCGGGTGCGGGGCTGCGCGGACGGCGGCGGGAGCAGCGGCAGGGTTCGCCTGGGCTGGTCGAGCACCTCCAACTTGGAACTGTCCACCGGTGCGAGCTCCTGAATATGAGCCTCCTGCCTCTCTACCTGCTCGGATTGCTCCTCAGTAGCGGGCAAGGTAGGAGCGGGGCTGCCGGTTTTGTTTTTTTTTTTTTTTAAATTATTATTCTTACCTATGCTACCTGCTCGCTCAGATTAGCATAAAACCGGAAAAGAAATGGAGAAAAAATAAAGCAATGTTTCATTCTGGAACCAAATTAAAAAGGACCTAAAACTTGACTCACCGTTCCCCCCCTCCTTTTTTTTTTTTTTTAAGTCTTTAAGTGATACCATTTAATGGGGAAAAAGAGAGAAAAAAAAAAACAACCTGGAAGGTGTGCTAAGTACACTTGCATGGTCTTGCACCCATTTTTGGGAATCATAAGTGTGGAAGGGAGAGTAAGTGATTTTAAAAAAAAAATACGTCTGGCGGGGATCGTGTTTTAGAATCCGCGTCTGCTTGAGGGGAAGGCAGCGTGGGGCTTCATTTTCAGGACCAGAGGGTAGTGCTGTCCGTAGAGCCGGTGAGAAACCCGACCTGAAGTCTGCCTGTCGGGGTTTCTCCTCTGCCGAGGACCGTTCCGCACGCTCTGCGGGGACAGCGAACCCCCGCCTCGCAGCGGCGGGAGAGGAGGGAGAGGGAAGGGGGGGGGTGTGTGTGGGATGTATTAGGGGGGATATTGGGGGAGGGAGGGGTGGAGGGTGTGCAGCCCCGGGCATAGACTCCGTGGATGCGGAGACTTGTTTGTGGTGAAATCCCGCCGCGGAGGCAGGTGTGTGCGGAGACGGGGCGTGCTGGGCTGGCGCCTCTGGGCACCGTTCGCCTTTTGCATATGTATGTGCGTAAATCCGTAGAGAGCTTCGTGAAATACTGACCTGGCGGGCTGTGGTGCGGCCGGGAGTGTGTTTTTTTGGTTTAATTTCCTTTCTCGGTTGGAATATTTTATTTATTTATTTAGGATGTCGCCAGTGTGATTACTTCAGAATTTGTGTTACTTCAGGAGACGGGGAGGGGAAGGTCCGCCGGGACCGTGGCCGTGAGTGGTGTGACAGAGCGAGAGGGTGCCCCTCGGTATGTGTGTGGGGGAGGGTTTCCAAACTCCTCAGGCAAGTTTCTGGCGTGGATTGGGGGCCGAAGCGGGCTGCCGAGCCGCGCCGTGCTGCCCATGCCTCCTGTGGGATGCCCTCTGCAAGGCGCCGGGAAGCGCTGCATGGCCCGCGCCTGAGGGCATGTGCGCGGGCCCGCCCGCGAGGCCTTCGTAAGGAGGGCTTAGGGGAGGGAAAAAACCCAATAAGACACCTCCCCCCCNNNNCCTGGTGCCGCCTGGCAGCAGGGGGCGGCAGAACTCCATGGCGGCGGCCGCCGGTGCGCGGGGACTGCCCGGCGGCGGGACGGGGGCGGCTTCGCCTCCGCGCCGCCCCCGCTGCGGGCTCTGAAGGGGCGCGCCGGGGGGGTGGGGGGAAGCAGAAAGATGCAGGCACCCGCCCTCCGGAGCGTAGTGTCTCATCCAGGCGCTACACGGTGTCGTGCGAGGGGGTAGTGAGATCTGTTGCGCTTGAGGAAAGGAGGAAGGGGGAGGGGGCATTATGCCTTGAGGTATTAAGACTGCAGTTCTGAAGGTCTCCTTCAATGTATTTATCGCTAAACCTCATACCGTACAGAGGTTTTGTCTCGGTGATAAGTGGCAAAGAGCCACCAGATGCTCTCGGCTTATATAGAGATGCTTCTGTGCTTTTGCCTCCTTGGGATGAGCTCTGGCGGTTCCCTGGTTAGCAGCGATTCAGAAACAGTCCGGAGGCTTTTCAGCAGAGGCAGCGCTGGAATGGCAGAGGAGGAGGAGAACGGGAAGACTTCCATCAGGCGTTGCATTGGTCTGCTTAGGTGTGATGTGTATGGAGATGTGGTCTGTGGTTCCTCTAACGGAGGAATGGTAGGAAGCTAGTTTGTGAAGTGTGATTACTGCAGCGTGGGAGGATTGCATAGTTTTCGTATCTTACTATCACAGATGTCAGGAGATAAATAATGGAGTGAAATTCTAGATGCTATTAAGCAGAGTTTTAAAAGTTATAGGGGGATGGATATGAGGGGGAGGTGGAAAGAAGAGGAGGAAAGCTGAATAAATTTAATATTGATAGTGAGTTGTTATTAGTCTCCAGTGGAAAAAAAAAAGGTGTGTGTTTTTTTTAAATAAAGGGAGTGAGTTGTGTTGTCAGAGGGAAGAGCAGGATTTTTCAACTGGCTATAGAAATAGCAGGAACATGCGTTCTCAGTCCCCAGTAGGGTATAGTAAATGGGAGTGGAAAAACATCTATGTATGGAAAATATTCCCGTTTAGATTGCTAGAGGAGAGGAAAAGTCTACAGTGAGTTTTTATATTCAATTTAATAGACATCATAATGGTGAAGGATTTATTGTGCTTTTTTTTTTGACACCTCCTTGAAGTATTCTTGACAATTTTTTGAAGTGATTCAAATAATTTGAAAGGCTATTTCAAAAACTCTTGGGATTTATCTTCTTTTGGGAATGCGATGGTGGGTAACACTGACATCATCAACTGAAGCTTGTGGTTTTTGTGAGGTTTTCTGTTTACTTGTTTTTAAGAAAACCAGTGTTATCCAAGTATTGAATGATAATTATGACTTCTTTGTCTCTACTTTAGCATAAAAGAGTGTGGATGGTTAAGAAAAAGCCAGTAACTAGATTTGAGTCATTTGCTTTGGAAATATTGAAAGTCATAGGTTGAGGATTTATATTTCTAAGAATAAAGCTGCAGCAGATTTTATGAAGAATGACTGAAGATTTTTCTTTGGAAAGTGCTGGTGTTTTAAGACTGGGAAGGGGAACCTGTGGTATATTTGTTCCATTTCAGAAAATCACAGAGTAGTTTGGAAAGAGTAGCAGATAGCGACCACCTCCCCTAGCTCCTATGCTAAGACCTTATGAATGTCATAATTATCTACCAGGGCCAAATATTCCCTCTCTGAATTTCATTACAAGGGAGGAGTTTAACTGGCAATGTTATTATGCTAAAACAAAAGGATTTTTCTCTTATCCTTCCTAAGCTGTTCGGACAATTCATCCAGAGTGAAAGGCCCAAATTTAATTAGCTTTACTTTAATTAAAAAATGAAACAAACCACACACACATATACCCCACACCCCAGACCTACAAAATAACCTGCTCCACTCTGTAATCCTGCTTTTTAAACATATGTAGTGGTACAACACTCAGAAGAGGAAGCTTCATTGGTTTTCACCAGTGCCTGGGGACACTGACGTAAGGTGGATGAAATGTACATCTTCCCAGATTGCAAAATCCTATTTCTTTTATCAGTCCGCATAATACACATTTCTTTAGGTTAGCAAATTTTTGTTAAGCGCAGTACAAAATGTTTTGCTTGTAGAATTCAATCTATTTTGTGCTCATCCAGGAGATTCATAGGAGTTAGTACTTCTTCAGTCATTGTGCTATAATTTTTTCTTTTCACTGCTTTGATACTGAGTTTGTTTTGGATTTTCCTGAAGAATTTTTCTTTACAAGTGCTTATAAGAGACTGTTTGTTAATAAGGAGCATCCCTCAAAAGAGATGTCAGCATGTGCATCTTATTCACCACAGTGTAGTCACTCCCTAGAATCCTGCTTCTTTCTGCCTTTTGTGTTGGGAATCCATGAAATTTGTAATTTTTGAAATTAGCTATTCAACTTCTTCAGTTTTTGAAATCTGGATTAAGTGGAGTTGTACTTCATTTGTATGCTGAAATCTGAAACATATCCCGAGGTTTCAGCTAACCGTTTTCTGCTACTGGTTGATTTATACAACTGCATTAAGAATAAAATACATTAACTACCATCTCTTTTCCTTTTCACCCTTAAACATTACTTTTTGTCTGATTTTGTTTTTTTTATTTGCTGTTTTAGGTGGCTCCTCTTCAGGTAAATATGAGAATCAAAATATAGTTCTGAAAATAAACCTTAACTGATTGACTGATGAGGTGTTCTAAAAGATTGGCTTAAGAATGGATGGTTAAGAAATATGTAGAGAGTTTTGTTTCATGGACTCCTATACTAAATGGAGTTAGAGATACTTTTTATCATTTGAAGTGGCTCTAAATCATGAAAGGTATGAAAGATAAAGTCAGAGATAAAGCTTTAAAGTCTTGTCTAGGAGGTTGAATAGTATTGTTTTGACTGTCTTTCTCTTGCAGGATGATACATGTATTTATTTAGGTAATAAATTAAGGGAATGTTATTGCAGTGTTATGACTAATTTATGTATGATTTGCCTTTCACGGACCTCTTTTTCAACAAGTATTTTGAGAACAAATACTGTATTTGTTTGTCCTTTCATTGACCTTTACTTTGAGGCACCTTTCCCAAGTGTCTGCTTACTGTTTTTTCATCCAGTTTACTCCAGTAATCTCCCAGTTATATTCAGCACATGTCATTTGATTTCAGCACAGTTGAGTCAAGTTAATGTGACATTTTGGGAAACACATGTTTTAACTACACTGTGATTTGTGGCTGTGATTTGAAAATCCATTATTGAAACAGTAGGACACGGGCTTCTCCAGATAAAAAAAGGATAGTAATTAGTATTCATATCTTAAACAGTTTATAAAAACTAATTAATTCCAGATGTTTTATATATTTGTTTGGTTTTTAGCACACACTTTTAAAAAAAATATAAAATAAGGGCAGTATACTTGATGAAGCATATTCTGAGGCTTTACATGTCACAGATTGTTTGAATTTTATTTTCAGTTTCTCTTGAAATTCTGAAGTGGGAGAGATGTAAGAACAAGCTTATGTGTATCCTGATACGTTAAAATCTGAAGGCTTATTGGAGTCTGAGACTAGATCTGGGCCTATTGGTATTTGATGTATCTTATGGCTTTTTGTTTTGACCTAATCAATTAAGCATCATCTAATTCTGGTCTGATAATTATGTCTCACCCCGCTTAGTGTATTTAAGTGCTTTCTAGTTAAGGTATTTGACTAAAATAGTTCAATTTTTTTGGTATCTATTTTAAAACTCAGAATAATCGTGAATATTAAATAAAGCATTCAGAGTACTACTTGCAGTTACCTCAAGAATCTGAAGATGTGTAGCTTCAGTAACCTCATTCTGCATTCTTTCACACAGTCTTTTTATTGCTTTTGTAGATCAGTTTCTCTCAATACTCTGATTTTGTGGATTTGGATAATTTTTAAGGATAACAGGAAAATGAAAAGAGTTAATTTAAATAGCCAGATACTTTTCAGATGCCTTGTGTTAAGATATAGCATCTTGAATGTGATATCTTAAAAAATAAAGGTACCAAACTTTATTTTATTTTTGGCTAAATTTTAATATTACTTATTATAATTTGATAACACTGTTAATTGGAGAAGATTTTATTTGCTCTGCTGGTGATGAGCTCAGAATCTCCCTCTTAATTTATTGAATGAAAGGAATAAAAGACTTAGAGGAATAAATTACTCTCCTTGTTTATATTCTTTTTTATCTGACTGCAGCTATTTGTGGTGACAGCTAGTGATATTAAAATCTTTTTGTACTGGAAAAGAAATCCATTTAAAAGTTACGTTCATTGTGTGTAAAGAATATGTGTAGTTACACAAGTCTACTTTTTAGAAAACCTTGTTTAAGAAGACCCCTAAGCCTTTGAATAACCTGCATTTGAGTAGCTCTGTGGAAGCGCTGTTGGTTGCACTAATCCAGAGGCTGTCACATGGTGCAGGAGTCAGTTGACTTCAGTGGGTTTTGGAACTGTGGAATGTGAAAGCATCTCTTGAAATTGCAGGAGATAAACAGCTTTCATTTTTAAAATGGCATGAGATGGCACAATACTGTCCGTTTGTGCTGCTGTTATGATTTAGGAAATTCTGATTAACAGAAAAATTCTTTTTGCATCCATGCATCAAAACTTAGATCATTAATAACATGACATAGGAGTAGTGGCTTCAACTACAAATATAAAGTAAGATCTACTTCAGAGTGAGATATTTATAATGTAGTTATTAAATATAAGATGACTATGAGCATTGTAGCCAAACTCTACTGATGCTAGTCAGAGGAGAATTTTCATTGACTTAAAATTTGTTTGCATGAAAACCAAACAGGAATAGTTCTTTAAAAACAATAATTTTACTATCTCAATTTAATTAGGAAAGGAGGTAGACAGTGAAGTGTATCGACTGAAAATTCATGATGTGGTTTCTGCCTATTTAAGAACACTACTATCATTTAAAAAAAACCCAAACACCTTCTGAAATGTTTTACTTTTCCTCTTCTTTTAGAAAAAACCCATTGTTTGATTTCATCTGTTCTTTAATATAATACATAAGGAGCACTGCAAATAGAATGAAGACATCCAGTATTTTAAAAACCTGTTTGAGCATATAGTTTGGGTAAGCCTGGAGATCTACTAACAAGGCTGTCATTTGCCAGTAGTTTACACAATATAAGCAGAGTTTTGCCTGAAATAAACATTGATGGATGGACAACATCCAAATAAACTTGGGAAGCAGCATTAAGTACTACAAGGATTTTGTTTGCTTCTTCATTGGTCCTGCCTGTCGTTGGAATAAATTTCCTTTTATCCAAGTACTATATAAGCTTGTTCAAGAAGTAGTTTTCCAGACAAAGAATAAAACATCAATGTCTTAAATTATATTTATTTAAGATGTAGTGGCTGTTTTACAGAAAAAAGGAAGAAGAGTGGGGAGTAGATTTGGCTTTCTTTCTCTTTGCCCTGTTTTATTTTTTCTCCTACCTAAATTTTCATTGTGACTTTGGAAGAGTATACTGCTTTTTATTCAGTGTTCTGATTAGCTGAGTGGTATTGCTAAACAGCAGACAAAGGTTCATGAGTAACTTCATAATTCAACAGAATCTGAAGTAGTACATAATATACCTGTAGCATATGAATAACTTAGCATATGAATTAAAATTCTCTTTTCAAAATTACCTTTGCAATTAGCTGATAGTAAATTGGTTATTTACATGGCAGTTGTAGCTTAAGTAACAACATCAATTGTTTGGCTCTGACCTGAAATTCATACTTGGAATGTATATATGAAATTTATACAAGAAGTTGCCGTCCTCATTGCTTTGTCCAAGAGGTGCCATTTGGAGCATACTATGAATTCAGTTTAAAAACAAAATAATTGCCATCAATTTTTGTGCTACTAAAACACATTGCACCATATTCAGTCAAGCTGCAAGCAATTTTAATCCCGTTAACTTCATAGACCTTTGTAACACAGCTGAATTTGGCTTATATGAAATCAGGTCTGTACTTAAAGTATTAAAGGAGACATAAAGTAGTGTATGGGGATCTTCATGACATTTGTTGCAGATAGACATAACAGGTAGGGAGAGGTAATTCTGTCTCTTGCTATGAATACTGATCACAAAAATGAATTTTTTTTTCTTTAATATAACAGGAGAGATGTAATCAAAACTGCAATATGTCATTACGTTATCATAGTCAAAGCAAAATAAAGTTTGGGGGAGAGAGTAGAAAAGGGAAATGTGTTAAATGTACTGAAGAGCAGTTAACATAAATAACATAATATAGCATTCTTTTTGAAGTTCTTGAACATCCCATACTTGTAAACTTACATGCTTACTGGGTCAGAACTCTAGTGACCTCAATCTGACAGACTCAAGGCAAGAGTCATAAAGAAACAGAGTAAGTACAGAACAAGAACAGTGTGATACTTCAGTCAATGCACCCTACAACATTCAGGGATATGTCAGGTTATATCTATGTGATCTTCCTTAGTAATCATGGCAGATCTTGTTGCATGAATTTGTTCTTAAACTTGTCAATACTTTGATCTACTTGGTAAACTGTGTCAAGAACTTAAACAGGGGAAAAAAAGCTGAAAGAAGCCTGGAAGAAATAATATTCAGTTCCTTAGTCACTGTGTTGTAAGTAATGGAGTAATACTAACTCCTTGCTCAACTCTTCCATTACATTCATAATTGTATGTACCATAGAGAAGCTGCCTATCTCTTGTGTGATGGGCTCAGAACTGCACATTCCATTTACTGACTTTCCTATGATTTAATAAAATTTTTTGTTTTGTTTGGTGGTTTTCCAGCTTTTTTTAGTATTTTGTTTATTTAGCTAGCCTCTTGGTAATGATTCTTTTAATTTAACAAATGGTAATGTGAAGTACTTGAATTTTAAGCTGATCTGCAACAGACCAATTGTAACAACCCTCATTGTTCATGAGTATCTCTTTTGCACTGTAATCAGTGTTGCAAGTTCTGCCTTGCAAGGAGATGGGGGCTAAAAGTGTTTGTACAGTTACCCTGGTAAAATGAATGCTGAGAGAGATTTGATTGCTGCTAAGATTACTCCAACAAATGAAGACACAGGGAGTGCAGAGGTACTTGAAAGAAAAGCATGATATGTGATTAAATGAATATGAACTGGTTACAAAAAAGGTTTTCAGGATGAAAATTAATTTCTAGTCAAAAAAACAGTGACTCTGGAGCATTATAAGAGTGAGAGGAAAGTAGTATGGTTATTCTTAAGATGGTTCTTTATTCATTTATGAAAGGATTACATTTAATGTATCCCCAGAATGTCTCAGAAGATCCCTTCAAATGATATGCTTCTAAGATCTTCTTCATATAAAGGGTCTCAAGACATAGAGGAAAAAATAATTTTTGAATTGCTGATATTTTCTGGAAAATATAATTGAGTGTTTTCCATCCATTAATAGGTGGATGTAGCAGAATTTACTTACTGATGCAGTAAGAATTACCAGAGTTTGTTTGATACCTGTTGCAGATTCTGCTGGTGTCACTACATGATGTCTGTACAATTGAAGGAAGAAGGAAAAACATTAAAATTGTTCTCTATAGTTCTTTCTGGGAAAACTTCACAAAATTGGGTGCCTTGGTGTCAAAACCCTTTTTTCCATTTTTTTTCTTATAATGTCTGAATTTTTTTTTTCTTACTTGCTTACGTCTCTTTGGAAGTGGAAGAAAACTGGTCTCAGAAAATGCAGCCTTAAATGATTTATTTGCCTGTGTAACAGTAATATGAAATTATGAAGATAAAAGTGCACAACATTGAAACATTGGTTTTTGCTAATCACGTGAATGATTTTGTATCCGACATCTGTTGCACAATAGAAGGTTTGCTTCTGTTACATCCTGTTTGCTCTTTTCCCTGAATTCTAATTTTGTAAGTCTTACCTGGGATTTGAAATTCAAGATGAATTATACCCAAGAGGGCGTTGCCATCAGTAATAAATAATGCAGTAGTTCGTGTACTCCTGTGATTTCTGTGTTGAGGAATAATACTCATACTTTAGATTTATGAAAAAACAAATGCTTAGTTTTTCCAGTGAAGATTGGCTATAGCATGATATGAATGCTACATCTATCTGTAGCCTGTATAGTTTATTTTAAGAAAATCGTGTTATGCAAGATGAGTTCTCCTGACAGAACTGTGCACACTCTGCAGCCTTGGAACTCCCACTGAAGTCAATGGGAGGCTTGTGTGCCAAGAGTACTGTTTCAGGGGTTGTGCTGATTGCAGCGCTCAGGGTCTGATTGAAGCTTTCAAGAGTTGTATAACTTCCATATGAGTATGTGGGAATTCTGATTTAGTAAAAAATAGAAAATCAAGCTCTAACTTTATGTATATTTAAGTAGTGGGCATGTTTATAAAGTAGTGCTGGAAAAGTATGGGACTAATCCAACAGCACTGAAGAACTAAAGGGATATTCTGGTATGCCAGGTTCTATTCGGGATATAACATGAGACAAAAAGGGTATTTTTCTCTTTGCTTTTTTATAATAAACCCAAAGGCATAAGTATTGTAAGCTACTGATTTCATTTTCTCCCTCTGGGAACATAGAAATTTGAGCTTTGCACAAGTAATCATTACGATCACTTTGTTGTTGCAGCCCAGGTCATAACTGTATCGGGGAGTTTACTATTCAGTATATAAAAAACGAAATCATCTTTCGGTTTGTTTGTGTTTTTGAGAGTTTTGATTTACTTGTTTGTTTTGGTCTATGGCTTTGTGACAGTAGACAAAATTGTTCCTTAGATGTTCAGTATTCAGGTCATGCCTGTAGGTCTGTAAGCGTACTGTCTGAGTGATCAGATGTTAAATGGATTTGTGCCAGTTTATGGCAGTTCCACACGTTGGGTTCAACAGCTTTCAGTATTTAGTCAAAATAATCCTGCCCAGCACCTTTGCATTACATTTTTGTGAATGTGTTTGGATTATACAGCCTGTGTACGTAGAGAATTTACATTGCCGAGTTTGAGAACTCGTAGGTAATGTTTTCTATACAGTTCTCCTAATGTCATGGTAGGCTTATTCTGATTTTTGCCATTCTTAGAAGTAAATTTACAGGTGTTTGTTTAATGTCACGGTAGTGGTTTCAGTTCTGAGTGCATGGTTTGCTTACATGCTGCTAATTTGCAAATAAATTTTGATACAGAAAGTGAATATGGGATCATTTGCAAACATGAGTATAAAGATTCCTAGGTGTGTTCTAAACCATCAAGAATTACCTGCTTCATTCTGTGCAGCATTTTATGTGCCGTATTGATAACCTTTTTCTTTTTTTTTTTCCCCCCCCACCATTCTAGTTACATGCATAACACTTTATCTACTACATATAAGAGCAGATATGGCTGGGAAAACGATTGTTTTCCTGTAAAAATGTTGATGAGAAGGAATATTTTCCTGTGAATCA
>VYZX01018799.1:0-33864 GCA_013401335.1 Brachypteracias leptosomus
GAGCAAGTCCAGTGAAGGGCCATGAATATAGTTAACAGAATGGAGTATCTTTCATACAAGGAAAGGCTGAGAGAGCTAGGACTGTTCAGCCTGGAGAAGAAAGTCTTGGGGATCTTATCCATGTGTATAAATACCTGATGGTAGGGGATGAAGAAAAGGGAGCCAGACTCTTTTCACTGATGCCCTGTGACAGGACAAGAAGCAATGGGCACAAATTGGAATACAAGAAATTCCACTTACGCAAAAGAAAACACTTCTTTTACTGTGACAGTGATCAAACACTGCAACAGCTTGCCCAGGGAGGTTGTGGAGCCTGCATCCCTGGAGATATAAAAACCACAACAGGACATGGTCTTGGGCAACCTGCTGTAGTTCACCTTACTTTAAACAAAGTATTTAGGTGATCGCCAAAGGTGACTTCCAACCTCAACCCTTCAGTGATTCTATATATTGTCTTATATTACAGGATTTTGAGAGGGTTATGATATACTGCAAGTGAACCAGTGAAAAAATGCCAAATCTCACTACCCCAAGTGTTCTGTGGCCTCACTCCCATTTCTCTGGATTAGGCAGGCTTCTCTCAGGTCTAGCTAGAAAAACAAGGATTTTTTTCTAGTGCTTGCTGCATCAGTGAGTGACCTGGCACACCTGAACTTAAGAAGGCCATTTTAATGATTTGAAAAAACAGTAGTCCATGCTGGATGTTTCTTAGAAGGCTCTACTGGAAGGTAACTAGCCAGCACCCTCTGGCAGATGGGGAGACCAAGACTAGTGTGTGACAGAAAAGTCCCTTGCCATAAAGATAGATGAGGAGATGCTGGTCTGATTGCTCTGTATCATGCTGGAGGAAGAAGCAGCTGAGACGCAGAAGGAGACTGTGAGCCAGACCACAGGTGTACAGTCAGCCTGCAGCTGTGTAAACATCAACCTGTGTTCACTGACTTTCATGAGCACAGTCTGCATAGATACACAAAACCTTTTATTCAAGGCTTCAGGTCAGTCAGGATGCGATATAGTTTGCATTTGATCGGGGCCAGATTCAGAGCTGATGTGAGCAGAGATGATCCATGAGCTTCGAGAGGCCAGCTTGTACAATATGAAGAACTAGGCCTCGCTATATAAAAGTTGAATCAGGTCTTGTGAAGCTCTGTGTAGCTTTTTCTGGCTTTCCAGCTTAAAACAGGCTACAAATTCTGTATTAAGAAGCTCAGTGATTTAAGTTATGCAACTGAAGCTGAGTCCTTATTAGTTTATCTGATGGAGACATAGATTTTTCCATACCTGCATCAGAAAGTGTCATGGAATGACTTCAGAAATACAGTTCTTCCCTGGCCCTTTCCTAGCACTACTTATATGAATCCCATTGCCAAGGCACCCCTCTCTCTCTCTGTATGTATTTTCACCTGCATGACAGTAGCTGCCACAGAGGCTGCCATCTGCCTGGCTCTGCACTGGTACAAATCTGGAATAATTCTGTTAACTTCAGCAGAATTGCTCAGGAGAAACACATGCAGTTGAGGCCAGGATCTGTTCCACTTAATAAAATAAATAAAGGTTAAATATCCTGGAAGATCCATTTTCCAGTGTCCTTAACTTTGTCTTTGCTGGTGACCTCCTTATTTATTTATTTACTTATATTCAAACTGAGCTTTTCGTGGCCACTGACATAAATTTTCCAGCTTTTCTAATACAGAACATCTGTGGTCCCTATGCAGTGTCCTCTATAGGTCATGGGAAAGCTTTATCTTACTAATAAGCTCCATTCCTCTATATATTCAAGCCGAAATGACAGGGTCAAGTGTGTTTATAAATAAATATTGTCTTATAATGACCATTTCCATATGTCCCAGAGGAATAGAGATTTAGTCTTTTTGAGCTGGCCAGCTGCCTCCTTTGTAACAGTGAGAACAGTTTTACCCTCTCTGGTTAACTTTTGATTTATGTGGAAATGAACTCCCCAAGGTGACAGGCCAGTGATACTGGGGAATGCAATGCTTCCAGCTACCCTTAATAGTCACAGAAATTTGTTCATCCCTCCACATCAAACAAAATGATGTGTGTGTTTATTGAATATCTCAATTTGCTCCTGACTAGCTTTGTCTGCCTCAGCCAAAATAGGGACAAAAACATGAGGAAGGCAGGTGAGTTTCATCTGAATGCTCTCCGGTATCTTTCAGGGAGAGAAATGACCATTGGTATAGGACATTGCTAAGTTATGGAACAATATATTTGCTGTGAAATTCAGAGAATGGATTGCAGAAATATCTAGTGAATGATTGGCCCTTCTTACTGATTAGTGCAACAAGAAATATGCTGCAATATGTCATCTCTTCTGAATGAAGCATGATCTAGTAGTTCCTTATCACTGAAGGATGATGTACTGTCTCAGTGGCTTATTTCTTAATACTCTTATATCAGAGAGGAATATGTCATATTTCTTACAAGTCTCAATCTGCTCTGCATTCGCTTCCATCCAGGCAGTGGTGCAGCAGAGGTCAGGATCCATCTTCTAAAGGCTTTCAGGAGAAATCCATTGTAGTTTTTAGATCAACATACAGGACTTATGTAGCCTACCTGTTAATCTTCACTGCTTAAATTGTTCCTTTAGCTACATATATGCATGTGTTTATGTAGATATATAAACAGGGAGTAAAGAATGTTTATTTTAATTTTCCATTCTCCTGAAGTTTGGTAGTATGTGGAAAGGAATGAATGTCTGTAGATTTCTGTGGTTTGGTTCTTGTAAGCCAGTCTGATAAACAGCCTTCAGGCTTGATCACTAATAAGAATTGATTCCTATGGCTATGTCATTCTACCTAATAGTCTGTTCAAAATAGCTTGGCTGTTTCAGTTTGTGTGATAAACATATTTCCAGCAAGATTTGGCATGAATCTAGTGAAAGATGCCCTTACAAAAAAGACAAATGTAAAGTATCTCTATCTCAATCTCTGTGATTCATTGATTTCAGATAAAAACAGTATGAGGAGTTTCACAGTAGTGTCTTACTATGACATTAGAATCTGAGTTAAGTCTTTAGATTAAAAAAAAAACATATTTACCATCTTCAGTCAAATTTTAGGCTACAAATATGTGCATAACTGGCATTCTGGGGATGATCAGACATTTCTGTTCCAAAGAGAAATAAACCCCAAACCCCCTGATGCTGGAAACTTGATCAGGGAAAGAGATAAGACATGGAATTTAAACCTTACCTCCCCGTCTTCTCACAGCTTTTTAATAGTATTTTATTTTTAATAACTCTTGGAATTCAGTTACATCTCTGATTTTATTTGCCAGGCTGATCACCAGAGAAGACTGCCAGTACTAGGTCACTGTGAGGCATCATGGTTACATTACCTTCTGAAGAAGGGTGAACTGAGCCAGGCTGCAGCTCCAGACCAGGACCTCTACGCTGACACAGAGTTGCCCACATGGGGACAAGAAGTGGGTGAGGACAGGATGATGATAGTCAAAGAAAAAGAAAGAGTGTTCATGTGTATGCAGGGGTAACCAAAATATACAGCTAGACTGAGGAATTTTATTCTTAATTTTATTATACAGAGGAAACGAAGAATTATCCTTTTCCTTAGCATGCTGGGGTTTAGCACCTGGTAAAGAAATGTTATATCAAAATAAGGCATCTATTTTGGGTGTCCAGGTGTTTCTCAGTTTTTGTGACAAACTCATTTTTGGCTGATGCATGGACTAGGCAGAGCCTCCTTTTCTGGTACTCTAGCACTCTAGGGGAGAACTAGCAGTAAACCAGCTTCTGTGAATTAAGATATTACAACCTTATCATGTTTTCCAATTCCTTTGATATAATATAACAATATATTTTAGAAGGGGATGTGTGCACTGCAATCTGTTTTTTGATACTGATGAGATTTTGCACTACAATCCTAGCTCTTCTGTTTTAAAAGGCAAAGAGAAAGTCACATCACTAGGAAAATAATATAAAATACTGTTTGTAGATATTTAATTTCAGGTTTATGAGCTAGATAAAAACCAAAACAATCATAACCCAAAAAAAGCTCAATTGATCTATTACTACTGGGATCTGTTCAATTTTTTGTTATGTAAACAGTTTGATGGCCTTGCTTTCTATCAGTGGGAAAATCTCCTGAGAAGAAATGTGTCTCTTGCTTCCTCTGGGAATGCTCAGTACCCTGGAGATGCTTCTTGCCTGACATTTTGTTTCTCAAGTGATTACTGGGCCTCTGCTCAAAGGAGAGAAGTAATTTTTCTTTCCCTGACTTTAAGTAGTACATGTAATTATGTAATTGTAAGGCTCCTCATGCTTAAGGCTAAACTGGCTTATGATAGTGGATATACAGGGGTTTGTCCTCCTAGTGTTTTTTCTGAGCAAGCTGGCCTGGGCTACTTCGGCTACATTTTGATGGCAGGTATCATGGCTAGCTCAGGAAACCCCAGTTCAGATGGCCATTGTCCATCCCTGCTTTCATACATTCTCCCATACAGTATCTGGGGGCCAGAGCCAACAGACTTGAGTATAAACCAGGGCAGCGTCCATGGCATGAGGGATCAGTGATGATTTGTGCCTGTTGTAACTATGGTGTACTTATTACATCATTGAACCAGAAACAAACTCTGTTTTGTTTATGAAATTAAACACACATTTGTTCTATCTTCTGGAAATAGCACAGCATTCAGCATAGTTAGTGTGAATAATGCTTGTAAAATACATTGGAATTGTATCTGGAAAACCTGAAGTCCTCCACAGGAGACCACATTGTGCCAGTTAGGAGTTAGGATTGGCAAGATTCAGATTATGTTCAGATTATGTTAGAACTAATCACAAATTTTAGCTAATATGAACCCCCACTTTCTACATGATACTGTTTTCTGATATGAGCTGCTTGCAGTCACAGCATTTGGAAGGCACTTTGTAGGCTCACAGGAACGACAGCTCTAATAAATGCACATAGGTGATCCAAACAGTATACTTAAATTTATTTTCATTGTATAGTTTTCACATTTGTCATTTCAAACAGCACCAGGTGTCTGGAGTTCTATCTCTATGTAAAAAGACAATTCTTCCAAAAACAGCTCTCAGCCATGAGGTATAAAATAAGGAAAACCAAATATGGTTTGCTTACTTGATTACTGATGTATTTCTTTTCATTATTAATTGAGATCCTGTTACTACATACTCTTATTTTTTTTTATGTGAAACCTATGAAACAAAAGTACACTGCTGCTGTATGGAAAGGGCAGCTAGAATCTTACTGCCATTTTCTTTTCCAGTAGAGATTGCATTGAAATGTCTAAACAAAGATGCTTGTGTTTGTATGTAAATTTAGGGTTAAATAACTCTCTGGGGCTGGAAGGCACACACCCACACTGCCTGGGGGGCTGCTTCAGGATTAGGGGAACTCCCCAGCTAGACAGAGGAGATCCTGCCACTTTTCACTTTGCTGCTCTTCCTACCTGGACTCTTAAGCATATATTTGACTTTAGAGGCTTCCTTGAGAATCCTCCTAATTTGGAGGGCACCTAACGCAAGTGTACAGAGACTGCTGAACTGTTTAGGATTTCAGAGGTGTTCAGGTGCTTCTGTCTATCTCAGTGGGTAACAGCATTCTCAGTGTTTTAATTATGCTCACATTTATTCATATTAGCAGACAATACTCTATAGTTCACACTTTATTAGGTACCTACGTCTTATTATGTCCTACCCAGCACAGCAACTGGAATCCAATACTTGCAGATTTCCCTTCCAGAAGTCTTTAATCTGAAATAAACCAAAGCCATATTTACTTTACCAAGAAGAATAGTACATTTAGTAAGAAATGTTTTTAAAACTGTGAACAGCTGACATCCAGTTTTGCTTTCTTTAGAAGCCATCCTTCCCTTGACTTCTTCAGTGCATTCCCATGTTAGCCTGGTTTCCTGGAGCAGCTGTCTTCTCCTGCCTTGGATGATGTGTTCCTTGAAGTTTGCTGCAGTAATTTGGTCTCTGGTATCCCTGGACTCCTTCTTGCCCTGTCTTTGTCTCTTTATAATACTCCATGTGTGCTGAAGACAGCTTGTCCTACCATTATTGGGTTTTCTCTCTTTTGCCTAGCAGCCCTTTGTTAAGCTGATTCACCATAGTGACACCATAGGAATTGTTTCAGTGTTCACTATCAACTATATGCTCAACCCAAGGGCACAAGGGACTATTCAAGTTCAGAGTGTGTGCAAGACCCTTACATGGAATAATCAATTTTTTAGCCAGAGGAAAAACAAAAACCATGGAAGGGAATCAGGAATCTGGTGTGTCTTTGAGAGCCCTTTGAAATGTTCTCTGGCAGCTCTGAGAGAGCCTTCCCCAGGGGAACATCAGGCATATGTGCTTTTGAGAGCAAGAAGATCCAGGGCTGATCCTCGCTGTTGCTGTGAAGTTCGCATGGCCACAGCATGTGACCCAGCTGGAAGTGAGTCCCTGCCTGATGTGAACAGGGAGGCACGTAGCTGTGTGATCGCTACCGCTTCTCATGACTGAAAGCACATGTCCTGCACGGTGTGTGCAGCTCCCCACATGGCATCATCTGTGTCTGGGAGCGTGCAAGGAGCTTCCTGGGGCCATGACTGGGTACTGAGAATAAGTGTTAGCCTTTAAAAACTCAGATCTCTGAATGAATCCATTTGGTAAGCCTGCTGTGTCTTTGCTAATCAATATTTCACCCCTTGGAAGGTACATTTGTACCCTCTTTTGTATGCATGCCATGACTGATGCTGTTGGGTGGATGGGTCCATATGTATGGCAACTCTAGTGAGCTGGAAAAGTTTTAAAAATGGAGGTCTGAAATCTGTTTCTACTAAAACAACCCTTCCTTTTTCACAAAAAAGCTCAGGAACGAAACAGAAACGATTTTGGCATGTGTATTTGCACATGCACATTTGTACATGCACTCATTTTTCCATTGCAGTTTATTCCCCTGTGTAATACTCCAAGTGACATTTCTGATGTACCCGTATGAAATGCCTGGAAATCCTAATGAAGGAAGAAAAAAAAGTTTCACTTTGTAACTATCCTGCTCCATTTTCTGTCCAGATGGCTCACTGGCATGTACCAGACTTTCTCCACCACTACATACATCTGTAAGTCAAGTTGAAAACTTCAAAGAGGAAAGTGATCATGTGAGACACTTGACAGAAATCTAAACCAACACATTGCAAAGAATTACAAACAAAATTCAGTCTCAAAACCAGTGCTTTTTCTGTGACATCATGTCACATTAATCACTGCTAAGTTGCCCTAATAAGGATGAAAATTCCCCCTTCACAGCCTGTTCTCCAAAACAAAAAATGCATCTTCTGCTGTGTTGAACCTTGCCTAATGTCAGAATGGATGGAGCTGGTAGCTTTGATCAAAGGTCAAAGTGGTTAGTCCAGGCCTTGGATGGGAGAGAAGTACGTCACAGTGACGGCCTTTTCCTCTTTAAAGCACATGAGGGGGTCTCTGAGGCATATGGATTTGTGGCGCATATATATAAAAAAATATATAATCTATTTGTGTAAAAGGAAACTTTTGGCTGGAAAACCAGAATAACAATAATCTAGAGAATTCCTACAGTCAAATCTGGGAGTGCAAACACCTCTTTATATACATTTATAGCGAGATATATACCTATTTATATAAATACCAAAATAAGCAAGCTTTTCTCCTTTGATTTGGTAATGTACACAAGAAGAATTTAAGTTTAAGGAATTTACTGATGAATTAATAATCCTGTGCTTGAAGTGGAATAGGAAAGAATGAATTAACAGACATAGATGTATTGTGCTGGAAAGATAAGGAGTTATCACTAGTTGGCAGCTGTGTTGTTTGCAGTGAATTGCAAACACTGTGCAAGGTGTGGCTACCTACTTAAGATGTGGCTACCTACTTAAGATGATCTTTCTATTTTGTGGACATCGCTAGCAGCCTTTCAGTGAGTGACTGTTCAGATGTTGACATGTGAAATGAGAAAGACACAGTTGACTTACTTTGCAAGTTTCCATGCTAAATTATTATCCTTGTACATGTCTGCCTATGGTCTCACTTTAAATATCTCCATCAGTAAGGTTTCTGCGACCTCTGCTTTGAAGACTGTTCCACTGATCATTTCACGAATGGTCAGGAAATATTTATTTTAGTCATCTTAACTTCTCATTTCTCTGGTTTTGTACATTTACTCTAACAATTGATATGACTGAAGTAAGTTAGTCCTGGACCTTCTCCAACTCCCCCTGAAAGCAATGTACAGCATAACCCTTTGCATTTTAAACATAGGATTTTCCACTACTTATAAACATAAGTGGTTTTAAACTATTATGATGAAATGTTTCAGGGTTTGTGCATGATTTGGGTTACACTGTTTCCGAGCTTAATTAAATGGGTGAAATATTTGTTAAAGCTGAAGCAAGGGGAAAAAAAAAAACAGAAGATGACCCATTTTGCCTTTAGCCTTCATTGACAGAGGGGCACAAGTAAGGGTCATGTGGCTCTACTGGTAGCAGATGCTTTGTGGCTTTATGTGGTCATCTTACTACTCCTGATTCAAATCTGTGAATGTCTTACAGGTGACATGTAGGTTTTCTGTACCATTCCGTTATAACTAAGGCTGTAACTGAACAAAGCACTAGAGCGTTAACTTGAAGTCCTGTGTGAGCTAAACCTGGCCTACAGACAGCAATGGTGTAGATATACAACATGCAGTTGGGTCAATGTTATCACACCCATGACCCTAAGGGAACGATGGCAACTTTACTGCCCATTGATGCTTTTGCAGGGATTGTCTAGCCTCACTGAAACTGGTGAAACTTTGTTATTCAAGCAAAAAATAAACACAGTTTTTAATATTGGAATAGTCTCAGTAATGGGACACCTGTCCTTCAAAATTGATATCAAGTTGAAAGTGTAGTACTAAGCTGGACCTCATTAGTAAATGTAGTCATGCCAACTATATGCTTTCTTGGAATCGTTCCTCAACACATATCATAATAATTGAATTGTGGAAGGCCCTTTTTTTTTAATCCCTGAAAAAGGACACACTGAAACACTTGGCCTCAGCCACATAGTTTACTACAAACCTTCACAGAAACATGATGCAATATCATAAGTAATTTTGTTGTATTCGAGCAGTTGATCAAAATGTAAACTTACTATTTTCTCATTGCTTGTAACTTTTTCTTTTTAACTAGAATATCTGAATTGATATTTGAACAGATTACTATCCCTGAAGGAAAAAAGAAAAAACATGACTGATAATGGCATACTTAATACCAATATAAACTGAAAGATATTTGTGTCTTTAAAATTAGGTTAAATTAAATATTTCAATAAGCACATTCAGATTTGTATTCCATTTTTTATGTTGGTGTATAAACAGTACAAAGGGGCTGACTGTAATGAGAGCTTCAGTTCAGAAGTCTTATTACTCAATTTAACACAAAAGATTTAGAGAATATGGTGAGATTTTGTATATGGAAAAAATAGCACATCACAAACAATTTAATCTGGCTAGGAATAGTATCTGTTTATAACCTAATTTACAACACTAGCTCATGCTAGGCATAGAACATCTTTTATTGTTTGATATGTGTTTGAAATGCTGTTTTATGCAAAGCTGGCCACCCAAGGAACTAACAATTATCACTTGCTCTCACTCAAACTCAGCAGAGTCAGTTTCTTTTATTGGGTGTTGCAACTCTTCAGTTTTGCTTTATGTCCTGGCCTTGACTGAATGTGAAAACAGTGACATTCAGCAGAAGGAACCCCTTTCTGGCAGACCAACCCGGATCACCCAGAATCAAAGACCCAACATCAAAAAATATATCCTGAAGAATAACGAGGCTGGGCCATGGAAGGATGCAATTAATTTTCGTGGCTATTGTGGTTACAAAAATAGCGCTTGAGGAGAGCAGTGATGTTCCCTGGTGAGGAAGACCCTGAGCCCCAAACTGCGACAGCCCTTTGCAGTCACTCCAGTGCCATTCCTCAATTTAATGATCTTTGCAGTAGATCTCAACCATAAAACCAAGAAATACAATTTCACTTGGGCCCACACAGAAGCTGGCTTTCTCTTCCTTCTGCTAAACCAAAATTTAAAAACAGTAGGAATCAAAGTAAACTCCTGAAATGATAAGATACCCAAATTTTTACAAATTATCCCCAGGGACTTCGCCAGTACTGTTTGAAGGATCTGTACTTAGCACTGAAATGCATTTGTCAAAATAAATCAACAATTTGGGGATGTCCAACCCTATTGGTTTTTTTTTTTCCAAGTTTGTTTCCTCAGTGGGAGCTTAATTTAAGACTTTTGAATCAGAGGAAGACTTTATCTTGACCAAAACTCATTAACCCTCCCTATTCATAAATTTGGAGTGCACAAGGGACCATTAGATCGTCCTGTCTGACCTTCTGAGCAGCATAGGCCATGACATCATGCACAGCTACTCCTGCACTAGGGTCCAGAAAAGTGTGTTAAGACTAACGTGTATTCTCCAGAAAACTAAAGCATGTTTCTGGGTGGAAGTAATACCTTCAGCTGAATCAACTCTTTTTTAGAGTAGAAGAGAAAAAAAAAAAGATGTCAAACCTTTGTTAAAGGTGAAGAGACAATCATGGCTTTTTTTTGCCTCTGAATTTTTAACAGCCAAAATGCTAACATTGTTGGTAGCAATAACTAAAGTATGGACAATGTTTTCATTGAATGCATAGTTTTTGTCTTTCTTACATTGTGATATGTCATGGTTGTCCTACCATACTAACTTCACTGTTAACTGATAACTCATCAGTGGTCTGAAAGAAGAGATTCAGCCAGAAACCTACTGAATGCTTAGTATTTCTAAGGATTTCTTTTAATCCAAGCCCCTTGGTGATGTGTCCTGACTGTGAGTGCACCAGGCTTAGTGGCTATTTCTCTTGGACTGCACTGATCTCATCTCTGTGGGCTAAACCTCTCTACACTGTCCAATAAGGGAATGTGGGAACATATTTTATTTTTACTGTCCAGTTATCACATGAGAAATCTCTTTTTTTTCAAGTTCAAAGAATTCTTAAGGGGAAGTAGGAAACATAATTCAGAGAGATAGTGTCAAGAAGCATTATTAATATGCTAAGAGTATTAGAAATTCCTGCCTATCATCTTAGATTAGTCTGAATGTAATGTAAACACATATATGGAAAATATATTTTAACATTAGCATCTGGGGGAGGAAAAGTTGACTCTCACCTGGTTGTGCAAGCAACACAGACCAGGAAATCAGGTTTACAGAGGAAATTTACTCCATAATTTTGTATTCACTCTAATCTGTCACACAGAGCAAGAGTGTACCCCATCAGCTTGACAGGAAGAACAATGTGTTTCTATGAAGGACACTGTCCAAAGCACCTGAGAAGCCAAACTGCTTCTCAGTCTCCTCCTGGGGATAAGTCTTAGAATCATAGAATTGTCAGGGTTGGAAGGGACTTTAAAGGTCATCTAGTTTCAACCCCCCTGCCATGGGCAGGGACACCTCCTGCTAGATCAGGTTACTCAGAGCCCCATCCAGCCTGGCCTTAAAAAACTTCCAGGGATGGGGAATGCTCTTGATCCATTCCCCCTAGTCCTACCACTACCCGACATCCTAAAGATGTTAAACAAGACCGGTCCCAGTACTGATCCCTGAGGGACTCCATTTGTCACTGGCCTCCACTTGGACATGGACCCATTGACAGCCACTCTTTGGGTGCGGCCGTCAAGCCAGTTCTTTATCCACTGAGTTGTCCATCCATCGAACCCATATTTTACCAGCTTGAAGACCAGGATGTCGTGCGGGACAGTGTCAAAGGTTTTGCTCAGGTCCAGGTAAATGACGTCAGTTCCTCTTCCCTTGTCTATTAATGTTGTGACCTTCTCNCTCTCTTCCACTCCTTGTAAAGTTTCTTTTTGTGTGACAGTGTGTCCAGGAGCTCTTGCTCATCCAGGCAGGTCTCCGAGCACTCTTTCTTGCCTTCCTCTTTGTTGGTATACTTTGCTGCTGGACACAGAGAAGGTGATCCTTGAATACTGACCAGCTGTTCTGGGCCCCCTTTCCCTCTAGGGCTTTGTCCCACGGTACTTTGACCAGCAGATCCCTGAAGCAGTTAAAGTCTGCATGCCTGAAGTCCAGGGTCTTAAGCTTGGAATACATCCTCCTAGTTGCCCTGAGGATCTTAAATTCTAGCGCTTTGTGGTCACTGCAGCCGAGGTTATTTCTGAGCTTCACGTTGGTCACCAGCCCTTCCCTGTTGGTGAGAACAAAATCCAGCATAGCACCTTTTTTTCTTGGTTCCTCTACCATTTGGAGGAGAAAGTCACCAACCCAGGACACTGACACTAGAGTCCTTTCTGCCTCCAGCTCCAACTATGCATCCACAAACCCCAGCATCACTCTCCACAGAGTCTGGTGACCACAGCTCCTGGAGCCAGCCACCACCATGAATCCCCAGCATTATGTTTGGTGACTGCAAGCACCTGGAGATCAGGCTGATGCAGTCTTGTAGCATGCTGTGCTGGGGCTACAAAACCCTGCTGCTAATAGTAGCACAGCACAAAATCAGAGTCTAGCAGGACATGATTTATTGCTTGGTGGTGCCTTCCAAACCCACACCAGTGTTTTGAAAATATCAGGCTCCTCAGAGAATATAATTTGTCAAAAATAATGAAAACTTTGTTCCTTTCATCATATAATATCTAATGTTTTTTTCTCTAGTCAAAGTTTCTTTCTGGTCTTGGACTAAGTACTTTTTCAGATTGCAGCAACAAGCATTTGCTAATAATAAGCACTGGAGAACTTGGAAACTGGTTTCACAAAATGTCCTCAATTTTAGTTTGTAAAGGAAGAAAAGATAGGCAGAATCAGCCATGTTTTTTCAGTTGATAAGAATGGTGTGTGGATACCACTTTCTGGATGGAAAGGCAAAAGCATGATTCCTTGTCTGAACTTTGTACCATATAGATAAATGCTTTTATGAAATACATTCAAGATGATTGTGAGGTAAGTCAAGACCTGATGGACTACAGTAAGACATGGCGTTAGGGTAAAGGTCTATTGCATACATGAGGTATTAACTAAATCTGACTGTAGTTCTGGATCTCTTGCTGATATCTTGAGAATGCCAGAAAGCTTGGCTTAACCCTTCTGTGGATGGAGCCAAGCAGTTGCATTCTCAAGGACAAACTAATGCGGTGCAACACATGCCCATGGAGCAATACTCAGGAAAGGGATCATTTTACAAGGCCACAGTGATGCCAAGTGTTACACAGAGAGGTTCAAAGTACGTCTTGCGGCAGCCTTTAGTGGGTTTGTTACACACAGCATGATGCAGCTGAGTGCACTGGAGGGTGCCCAAGAGGGGTGCTTGGAGAGAGCAGGAGTGTCATGGCCAGTGTCTATCTGAACAGCTGTAGAGGCCAGGCAGGGTGTCTCATGGCACCAAAAATAGACCTACTTGTTGCTCATTGAGTCATGTTCCCACTTCCATCAGCTTTAATGCTCAGGTGCCTATCCTGCTTGCATCTTCAGCTGCCCTAGTTCAGCCTGGACTTGAAGGGCAACCCAGCTGCCTTGCCTGCACCACAGACCACCCCAGCAGCCCCAGTCAGCCAGGCTATCCCCTCCAGCAGGCAACCACAAACAAGTTCCCACATCAAGCCCTGTCTGGTTCAGCGCTGCTCTTCTCCATGCCACAGGCACTGAGGACTCCTCTCTGGAGCCAGACTTTTTGGGCTTTGGGCAGCACTCAATGACCATACATTGCAGATCCTGGCAAGGCTTGGCTGCAGCTGAGGGATCTCCAGTGGCTGGCTTCACTGCAGAATTTGATGGAATTGCTCTGAGCAGGAGGAAAAGAAGAATCCTTGTGTTTGCAATCTGCCAGCCCTTCTGCAGAGACCTGGTCTATCTGGTCTGCTCAGGGTACGCTTGTGCCAGAGCCCTGCCTCTGACCCTGGCTTGCTCCAGATGTTTTAAAAGGGAGTGCAAGAAATCCTGAAGGTGACAGCTACAGAATAACTGGCCAACAGGGAAAGTTTCCTCCAAATCCTATTACTCAGAGTTGGCTTTAACCCTGGAGCATTAAGCTTTATATCCTCTGTAAGCACTGTTTGTGTTTGTTTGCTCTCTATGGCCCCGCCACGGTAACTCCAAATCTTCTGATGTTCAAAGAAAAGACAAAGGGTCTCACTGCCATTTTTCTGTTTAAAATAGAGACGTTCTTTAACTAAATGCTAGAAAGAAAAAATACAGTGCAGTCCCAGCTATTATGCCTGTCCTGGAAGGACTTTATAATCACTTTTCTACTCTCAAGAAATAGTTTTGCTCTCCAGCAACATCTGCCTGGTCGGCTGTTTAAAGAGCCAAAGTATATTAAAGGCATGTCAAAAAAAGCGATGTCAAATAATGCAGTTCCAGTTACACCATGTTACAGGGGGATGGGAATGGTAGGGACACAAATAAGTCTGAAGGCATGGCAGTCAGATGATACTTATACTAATTTTCTAAATTATTATCAATGAGAAAGACAGTTAAATGCCAGCACAAACTGTCAGCAGTATTTGGTAGAAATCTCAACTGTCATCCGTAACTTGGAAGTGTACTTTAAACACAAAAACCTTCAAACTTAAAATAAAGCCCGTTTCATCTGATAAAGTTGCCAGGGAGAGTAAATAATTAAACATACTGAACCATGTCACTGCCAACTCATCCCCTCTTGGCAGGCATGCAAAGCTGAACCTGAAACCTAACCTTCAGTGAGGAATGCAGTCCCAAACCTCACTGCCACTTTCCACGGCTGGGCAGGTGGCTTACCCTGACTGCTTCTGCTGCCAGCCTCTTCCAGCACTGTAAAACTTGCTCAAGAAAGGGGCTATGTACTAAGGGATTTTCTGCAAGGAGCAGGAGCATGGCACATATGAACAAGACATTCATGACACAAGGGTCTGCCTTGCCTACCTGTTCAGCATCCTTGCATATGAGTGAGGTGTCTTAGTGTTATCTCAAAATACCAATATCCCTATAATAGCCTTATGGGAAAGAGAGTACCTTAGGTGTAAAGCAGAGAGAGATATGAAGGCAAAATAAAAACTGGAAGGAAGAATGTACTTACGGAGAAAATGAGTAAATGGCTGTGGGTAAAAAAAGTTTCAGCTGAAATACTGAGAAAGTATTGAGATAAATTTATTACTCAGAAGGACTGTGGAAAAGTCTGGGATACAAGAAGGATTAAGAGTATAGAAGAATGAATGGAAGCTACAAAGGAAAAAAAGGAAATAATTAGGGAAAAATCACAGACTGAAGAAATCATTGTCACTTTTTTATTTTGTAGAAAATTTGCCTTTGTACAGCATCTGACTTAACCATATATCAAACAAAGCCTCAAAGAAATTCACAGCCCTGGAAACAGAGGCCAGAGACAAATTGTATATGCTTCACTCTGACTCTTCTTGGAAGCTACAGATGTTCATTGTTTGGACACACAATGGACAGATTAGTGTCTCCAGATGTTGGCCATCCATCCTCCCAGAACATTAATGGGCAGGCCAGGGAATGAATGCTTTTAGCAGAAACTTCAGTTTCTGCTACTGCTTCAGATGATGTATTTTGTTAGTGTTTATGCTCTGGAGAGCACCTGCTCCAAAAGTAGAGAGCCTACACCAGAAAGCAATGCCCCTCCATGCCACCACCCAAAACTGCATGAAGCCTGCAAACTGTCCATACAAGTGCTGATGAATTGACTTCCAAAGAGAATGAGAAACCAGCATTGCTTTTGACTATTTTATCTGTAGGAATAAGCAAATATTTAAAATTACAAAAGTATTTCAGTGGTTGAGTGGCTCAGAGAGTCAGTACAAGGATAGTACTTCTCTTGAGTCACAGGCATAATAAGACAAATTTAAGAAATGTGAACAGAAACGTGTCCATAATTATACTTCTTATTCACAGAGGAAAAAAGCATGCATCAATTTAGCATTACCAAATGTGATACAATCAACTGATACACATTCATTTATTCTTGCAGAAAAACTTGTGATGGCATTTTTGGGAAGGCTCTAGGTAACAAATGCCCATTTTAATTTGAAGATAAATTCTGCTTACCACCAATTCTCAATGCCATATTATATAAAAAACACAGATGAGAGACTGCTGAAAAATAGTAACTCAGCAACAGTACCCAAGTCCCACTCAAAATTATTCAGACAGTTTTAAAAATACTACCCTTAATATTATTGTCATGGTTCCCTCTCATTTCCATTCATGAATTCCCACTGACAAAACATAACCTTCTGCTGAAGGAAGCAGACAATCCTACAAAAAATACTGTAAGTGAAGGAAGTACACTTGTTACCTTTGGTGTGTAAATCTATAAGAGAAAACAAAACCAGATTTGGTCTTCCACCGATATGGAGAGGATGTTAAAGAGGTGTGTGTTTTTCTCAACTTGAATTTCAGTGAAATGGATGCTCAGATGGCAGCCAGGAGGGCTTGAGTTCCTCATCTTGAGCTACACTTACATTACAGATGCATGCTGTCCTGCAGCAGAGTATCTCACCCTGAGAAGAGCAGCAGTGCTCTGCAAGAGATCATGCTGTCTTGCTGGTTTTTCTGCCAGTGCTGTCCAGAATGGCATCAGTTTTCCTGTGGGATGGTCAGGTCACTTCAGCTGTCCTGAATTTCCTCTCAAAATGTCTTTTCCATAAACCTATGGAAAGAAAAGGTCTGGAAAAATGAAGGTAGAATTTTGACTCTTCTCCAGTGAAACCATTGAGGAATTTAACTACTCCTTTAAGAGAACAAGGAATTCACCCCCGAAAAGATCAATATCCAAATATCCCACACAAAATCTGTGTGAGCCATTGTATGCAGCAATTTTGAAAAAGCACTCACTTCTGCCTGCAGGTGGGTAACACACTTATAAAGGAAAAAAACACATTTTGTGACAGTCATCAGAATATAAGACAAAGACCCTTGATAGGAAAAATACAATAAAAAAAATAGCATGCCATTTAAACAAGTATAAATACACATTATATTACATGAGTGAACTGTGTTTTCTCTAGTGTACATGCCATTTTTAATTAATTTATATACTAAGTGCTAAAGTGTTTCCTAATGCCAATAGGTGGTGCTTTCAGTAAGTAATAAAATAAATAGTTCTTGCACGGTTCTTTTCTGCATTGTGTTCTCATTTTCTTAAGTAAAAGAAAATTGAAACAAAACACCTCAGGTGCCTCCTTCTTCTGAAGCCCACCAACCTCGCACAAAACTGTATATCACGTTTCTGAGGCACTCTGGCTCCCCTCAGGTGTGATAAACTGCACTTTGGGCACAATGAGGGAGGGATTGGTTCTCCGCATGGAGTTGCTCCTCCGAATGGAGTTGTTTCTCCTCATGGAGTTGCGTTTCCGCAGGGAGTTTTGGTGGGACAGCTCACTCTTCTGCAAGGTCTGGATGAGAATGGACGGCTTCTCATCAAGCTCTCGAGCACTGCAACGTGGTGCCGCCACTTTGACGGTGTTGCCAAACTTGGAGTAGTCAACTGCGTACACACCTTCTTCTTCAGTGACGATAGGCACAAAGCGGTGACCCCACAGGATCTCCTCTGCTATGTAGGAGGTTCTTGCCTGAGTCGTGATGCCAGTTGTTTCTACAACTCCTTCAAGTATCACGATGAGCTCCAGGTCCTGGAGTGCCAGGTCAGCAGCGGAGATATCATAAAGTGGACTCCGCTTGTCTATGACATGACAAATGATTAAGGGAGCCACAAGGAAAATATTGTTGCTTTCAATGGGGTTATCCACAGGGATATCTACTTGGTGAATGGGTATGACTTCTCCTTCAGGGGTTGTAGTCTTCCTCACAACCTGGATTCTCACTGAGGCACTAATGATCATGCTCTTCCTCAGGTCTCCCACTCGAAACATAAAGCAAAGTTTGCCATTTCGAACTGCAATGACCGCCTGCCGGCTGAAAATCAAGGTCTCAGCCCGCCTGTGAGCTTGTGCAGTTTTCATGAATATGCAGCCCAGCATGACAGCATTAATGATCAGACCCACAATGTTCTGCAGGATCAAGACCGTGATGGCCAAGGGACATTCCTCTGTCATCATCCTGCCCCCAAAACCAATGGTCACCTGAACTTCAATGGAGAAGAGAAAAGCGGAGGTGAAAGACCTGGAGAAGAAGATTGCACAAAGTTAACTCTAAGGACATCGAACACAGACTGAGCAGTGATTAATATATACTTTCTAGAAACAAACTTAAGGATCTATTTGTACAGTCCTATACATTTAAGTCTTCTGTTACCACCAGCAAAAGCGCTGCATGCTTGGTGACTGTTTTTTTATGATTGGTGCAGTATCTGATAGTGACAGGAAGGAGCTCAGAGCCTGAGCTCCTAAAAGACCATCTGCAACACTAGGTGACCCTGAGTAGCTCACTAGATCCTCTGTTCAGGAACACATGCTGCCCACTGTGTTAATCAATAGTGTTGTAACACCTGGGCATGCTGCCTTCTCCATTCCATGAAGCTTTTGATGGAGAGCAGTGGTTTTGGCAATAGTGAGCAATCAGCTGGCATACCAAGATTCTTCCACCAGCTCGTGAGGGGAAAGGAAATGGGGAAAATTACAGCCTTTCACTCATGCTACCTGAGTTGAGACCCCCTTTAGCAGGATTTCCTGGAGGGAAAGGGCACACTCCCAGATTCATTACACTTCCCAAACCCTTGCTTGCTTGTGACTGAGCCTGGAGGATGAGGCTGCAGAGTGGGGCCAGTGGCCTCCATGGTCCCTTCTGCACATCCCGGCAGGAGGACAAGGTTGTGACTAGGGTTTGGGTTTAGCTCACTGCTGTGGCAAGACTAGCTGGAAAATTTCAACACAGAAGCGGGTTGCAGAAGAGAAGGTTGCTAATATGCTATAGTGCTAGACATCAGAGGATGCTGTCCACAAACTTTCCAAAATGCATTACCTATAACAGTTCACAATGTCATATGCCCTGTATATACCAGGGTCTTTAATTTCCTTTTATAATCCGATACATCCTTCACTAAAGTCTCTTATGTTTAAAATCAATACCTTGGATTTATCCAGTAGACTTGCAGCACATTGGGTCTCATATGAATGAATATCATAGTCACCCTCTTAAATCAGTGCAATACACCAACATTTGAAGCATCATCATGCTCAATATGGCTTTACCTGCAGAAAATATGCCCTGCCCATGAAGATGGTTCTAAACCATTCACTTGGTTTGCTTTTCAATTCATCTGCTTTTCATTTTCTTTCCCCAACCATGTTTTCAATGAACCTGGGGTCATGAGGACACATTAAAATAGCATAGGCAATATCAGGGATAATTTTCTGTAGAATGAGAAAGCTTATCTCTCAGAAAACCAGCTAGTGTCTCCAGAGATATCTTTGAGAGAACTTTGTTGGGTTGTTTTTTGGTTTTGTTTTTTTTTTTGTCTTTTCCTTTTTTTTAATCTTTGGTGATTCTTTTGTATCAAGGAGTTTATTTATGTATTTCACTCTGAGGAAATCAAGGATAAAGGTGTTAATTAATAGAATCCATGGAATTATTTCTTTATGTTCATGAATATTTAGTTAGATGCAGAAAGAAGCTTCTGGTTTAAACTTAATTCAGCTTAATTCAACTTAAAGCTCTGTGGAGGAGATATTCTGATTTCCCTTAACAGTACTCCTCCATAAAAAATAAATAAATAAATCTGCCTTTTTACAGTGAAAGTAACTGAAGCAGCAAGTTTGTGCAGCATTTTAATCATGGGAAGAGGGAGCCAGAAAATCCAAATCATACTATTCCCAGGTCCTTCCCTTTAGAGCTGTGTAACGGTTTTCCACTTTGGGTAATGTTTGCTTTCTGTGGCAAAGAGCTGTGAGCAGTACTTTGAAAAATTAAAGTGCCGTGTAAGTTCTAGGCACTGATTAAAATTTGCAAAACCAGGTTTCCCGTAAAACTGTAATGGCACCTACCCAAGAAAGCTCTCCCGAAATATCTGTGGACCTAAATCTTGGGAAAGTAGATTAAAAAATTCTTGCCATTATTTTGGGATACACATTATTGCAATATTAAATATATTTTACATCCAACAACTCACTGTTCTTAAAAATATCATCAATCATATTGTTATCTCATGACTTTGTCCAAAGCAGTAGCCAGATTTAACACAATGAAGTATTTCACTATGAAGGGAAGAGAATTTCTGTGGCTCAGACACGGACATCTGAGCAGCTGTTGGCTGAACCACCCCAGGTACTTGCACAAGGGAATGATGTATCTTCTTTGTCATGGGCTAAACCAGAAAGTTAGACTGACCCATTTGCTCTGCTTTCTCACACCTTTCCAGGCTGTCCTTGCAGCAGAGGTTAGCAGCCATTCTGGAAGAGCTACCAGCATGGGGCTGCTGCAGTCACGGCTACAGGAAGGGAGTGAGGGGCAGAGCAACGTCCCAGAGGCATGAAGCCCTTGGCAGCCAGCTCAGGCTCTGTGGGGTAGCCCAGGAGCCCCATGAGGAGCCCCATGGGGTAGGCAAAACCAAGGGTGCCACCAACCAAGTGGAGAGATGTCCTTCTAGCTGACCCTGAGGAGTCAGCAGGGTGTAGCTATTCGCTAATCAGGTTAGACAGATCACACAAATTTCAGAAACATTTGGGGTGATACCCCAGCAGGTGCAAGCTGGGTCATGACATCTCATTTCAAAGGTGGCTGCTTGTGGCCAGTTGTTGAAAAGAAATGAGATAGTACACTCCCCACCCCTCCCCCTGCCCCAGCCCTCCCCCTGCCCCAACCTAATGAAGGTTAGCTTGGGAAAAAACCCATTTCCTTTAGCTAGGAAAATCACCCTTTAGCAAAAAAGTGTCAAACAGAGGGAGAATGAAGTATCCACTCCCTCATGAGCCAAATACAATGTCCCTTCAAACTTGGTGAAGTGCACCAAAACTATGTGCAGGAGAAAGGAGAAAAAAGAAGTGGATACTCTCATATCTCAGTGGATCATGCAGACCCCCTAGTCCCTCACAGCACTGTAATGTGTAATGGCAGCTGATCTGGGCAGTCTAGGGGTACCAAATCATTTTTTTTCAGCTTAAAAACCCTCATGCCACAAAAAGAGATATTCCTGATGTGATGACGAACTGATCTTACTCCTTAGTCCACTTCCAATTAACAAGCACTCTTCTATTCCTGGTATGCGTGTGTCAGTCTATCAGTGCCTTGAAAATTGTTGCGGCTTTAGGGATGGAGAGTAAAATAATTTAACAGGTGATATTTAATCTAGTAGTCCCTTAAGCTTTCACTGTCTGACACGTCATGAACACTGTGGAAACAGTTCTGTCAAACTGCTAGCTTATGGCTTCATCAGGGTATTTTGAAGCACCCCATATTTAGCCGTCTCATGAGAGTCATCTTGAAAGACATCTAGTTCTGCCCTAAGTGGCACTCTTCTTGCTAGTCCTGCCTGACACCCATGGCTGGTGCCTGCCTGACACCCGTGGCTGGTACCCTGCCTTTCAGGCACCGCTCTTGGCGTGGCCACCTTTCACTGTCATGGTGAGTGGCTCACACCATGCTGAGGATGCTCCCACTGCTGTAGACAACGTTACAATACATATAACACATACCCACTCTTGTAGCAGGCTCTTATCTCGACAGGCAAGGTATGTTACCCACAGAGTGTGGAGACACATGAAAAGCAGCAGGTCTCCCTCTCTTTCAGATCCTGTAAGGAATCAAAGAAATCTACAGTACAGTATTTTCCAAGCCCAGAAGGCTTGCTGAATTTATGTAATCTAGAGGAAAACACTGCACTTCTCAACTGTCTCAACCAAACACATTGGTTCATGTAAACCAAAAGCTGCATTTTAGGCATCAGCAGGACAGCAGGCAGCTCTTATTCCCCCCTTTCTTCATCCCACTGGCTGTACCTGACACATGTCACGCATGGTGTCCACTTCGTGCTGTTTGTAGGACTTTCTGTGCTGGGGTCCATGTCGCCATGGGCAAAAGCCACCAGCCACCACATCATGGCAAAGAGCAGCCAGCTGCACAGGAAGGACATAGTAAAGATGACCAGCGTGTGACGCCACTTCAGGTCCACCAAGGTGGTGAAAATGTCTTGCAAGAATCGCCCCTGCTCACGGATGTTCTTGTGTGCCAGGTTGCACGCCCCATTCTTGGCAATAAAGCGGGCTTTGCGTGGCCGGTCTCGGATGCGCGGCTTGCGCAGGTTCTCAGCAGCGATCCGTGCCAACACATACTCTTCAGGGATGATACTCTTCCGAGCCAACATCTTCCTACCACCATAGTCCACTCAGCGAGATATAAAATGGGGGGTGGTGCCTCTAGCGCATCTCCAAGGGCTCACTCTACCCTGCAAAAAGAGAGAACCTGGTCAGATTTGTCACCTACGGACTACAGCTAGAAGTCCCAATTAGGTATCCCCTACCAGCAACCATTACACTAAATGTCACCGTCTGATTAGTTATTTTACAGTGTCCTCCCTCTTTCAGACCACTGTTTTTATAAGAATAATTGGTATCAGTTCATAACAGAAAGAAAAGATGCTATTTTGATACTCCTTGCAGGAAGGGAGGCTGCAGAACAGTCTTGCAAACTTGGTGTAAAGTAACATGACATACAACAGGTTGGTTCCTTAGGCAGTTTCTCCAGAAGCTCGCAGTGCCCAGATGGGTACCACAACATGGAGCACTAAGTTATTCGCATCCTTCAAGACGTGAAGAATCGGACTCCGCTGGTTTGGACGAAGGCTAATCTGTGGAGGGACCGTGGAGACTCATCCCCACGGCGGCAGCCCCGCAATGCCGCCTGGAGTCGCCAGCCCCTGTCCCATCCCCCGAAAGCATCACAAGGAGGAGCTGAGCTGGAGCTGCGGGAGGCAGGGAACAGCACTCGGCGGAACAGGCGGTCGCATCTGCCCTCTGCAGCTCTCCTTCCTCTCCGGGATCAGGCGGGGGAGCCCTCTCTTTATTCCCAAACTTTGTCCCCAAACGGGTGACAGAACAACCCTACGACAAGTCCAGCTCCCCGCGGCTCCCCTCCAGCTGGCCCGTCCCACCGGGGGCGGGCAGGGGCTGTCTGACCCGCAAGGACCCCGGGGCTCGAGCGTCCCGCCACCGCCCGCCCCCCCCGGCGGGGCCGGGAGGGCGGAGCGGGGCGGGCGGAGCGGGGACCGGGGCCGTTGGGGCCGGGGCGGGGCTGAGCGGCGGGTAGGGCAGCCCTACGTGCCTGAGTGCGGGAAACGGGTATATCGCACAAGCTCCCCCTTGGGTGGTGGGGCATTTTAGGCTGGGTCCAGCAAATTTAACGGAGGAGCGAGGTGCTTGCGCAGTTTGTACCGCTCCTGCAGGGAGCCGGCTCTGCCTGGGGACGCCAAGCCAAGCTCCGGCTGCGTTGCTTGCTTCCGCTGGTCAGCCAAGAGTTGTACCTTTTAGCCTTTATCTTACCTCGTATCTCACTGGGGAAGCTCGCAGGCAGAAAGCGAAACCTGTGCCTAAGTGTTTGGAGGACCAAAGCCAGAATCTCGTGGCCTTTGCTGCTTTTGGCAAACTTCATTACCTGTTTCCGTAAGAATATAAAAAAGATGTTCCTTTTTGTGGTTCACAACTCTTGTTGAGCACAGAGCCAGGCCCACTGTAAAGCTCAGCTGGTGTGAGGGGCATTGGCAGATGGGTGTTTGTATCTGGGATGGGTATAGGAGAAATTACGCACAATGGCAAGAATCAGTGAAATCGCAGAAGTTTATTCTTTTTCCCACAGGTCGAGGTTTACAGTTTTGGCTCTTGTGTTTAATGGAAACTTGCATTCTTGGAAATTGCAGCTTTTTTTCCGAAGTCTTAGGGTTTGTAGTAGGAATAATAAACAGTACATCAACTTTATGAAAAGAGCTAACTTTAGATTTTAATGAAGATTAAACCACACAGATTTCATTGTGTCAGTTTAACTCCCCATGTCCAAGGAATGCCTGTGCATACAGTAGGAAGGTTTCTAAAGTTTTCTGTGTATCACTCAAGCGAATGACCTATACAGTGTAAAATTTATACAGAATAAAATACCTCACTTCTCTCTGGAAACTAGAGAAAGAAAAATTTTTGACAGGCCTGCTGTCATTGGGAAGGTTTTAAATGTATTCAGGCTTGGAAAAATTGAGAAGGCACATTTGACAGTGTAATCCTCAGCTTGAAGATATCCACCTTGTTGAACGCATGCACGTGCTCAACTTTAAATAGATGAGTGAGTGCTGGAAACATGTCTGGCACTATCCTTTTCTAATACCAGATATCCAGTAGTTGGAAAAGAGACAGACTCAAAGCCCCAGTCATATTAGGTAATTAACTAAACATTTGTGTACAAGATTAACTTTAGGCAGATAACCAGCTCCAGTCTGAAAAATCAGGGGCTCAAACAATTACCTTTAGATTCTGACCAGAATATGCATACAGAAAGTCACTTGGGTGAGTATCTGCAGCACCAGCATCATTGGTACCAGCTATGGCACTTTATGGGTTGGGACTGGAGGACTCAGGATGTTACCTTGCTACAAATGGGGTGGCAGAGACTGGTCTTGAGGGGGTTGATTCATTTATTTGGCTCAACCTCCAAAAGTGCATCTCACTTGGGTGTAACTGTTGAAAATAACTGATTTGATACACATGAAAAAAAAAATCCGTTCCTTTTTCCTTTTTTTCCTTCTCCTTTCTCCCTTTTAGCTCCTACGAAGCATTTGTTCCATGCTAGGGCTAGAAACAAGATTAGTGTCTCAAAAAAGAAAGAACTTTCTGGGAACTGCATGGAAACCCCCCTCCTTTTTCCTGAGATCCTTGAATTGCATTATTTTGCTTCTGACACAAATTTACCCATGTCACATGCCCAAATGCAGTTTTCTCTGAAGTTCTTGAAATCCACAGCTTTATAAACAGGGACACAGAAACACCCAAGAAGTGTCACTTTTATTTACTTGCCACCTTAGGGCATAACCCACCACTGCAGGTGTATTCAGTCTCAGCCTCTTCTCACTCTGCCAAGGCCCCTCAGCTGCCAGTGTGTTCCTCCTTGCCCCATCTCTGCTGGAAGTGACTGGGACTGTGTAACACAAAGTTAGTATGTGGATTAGCACCTAGTTTGGCAAAATGGATCAAAATCATCTTTGAGGGCAAGTGGGAGAAAATTAGGACCTTCCTCAAGCTGGCCAGGTAGAACAGAAACTGATGCCAGCAGTGGTACTGTCAGAGACCCCTGTACCTCTCAGCCCCTCTTATTTTCTGCTAACCTGCTGAAGATTTCCTCCCACTTAACTGGGCACTATGCAAGAGCCAGACTTTTTGTAGCTGGGATAGGAAAGAGTCCCACCGAACACACACAAATAGTCTTGGCATAACCCCAATGTGACTAACAAAAAGTTATTGAACATTTTACCCATCATCGTACATTGGAAGAAAAGTGATCATAAAATCCCATCTTTCCCCCTCTGCCTATTCAATACTGAAAGATCTTCCCCCTCACAGGAGGGGATGCCTTCCTCCTACACTTAACCTCGAGATTAGCTTTGGGGAAGCCTGCTGTGCCGTGATCACCAGCATCTGAAGATCAGAAACACCAGAACAATTTCCTTTTGCAGGTTAAACATTCTGAGACATGATTTTAAGCACAGCATCCACTTCCCAAATTATAGCGTATGAATATGCTCTGGAGAGTGACAGCTACTAAAAATGTTCCCCTTTGCCCTTTTAAACACTTGCTCGGTTGCCACATACACATTTAAATCTGAGATTTAAGTAATAGCTGGGAAATTTCTCAAAATGTCTCCTAACCAACTTTGTAAGGAACAGAATGTCTTGAGTCCTGTGAACACAGCCTTTTCAGGCAAAAAATCATCAGAATTGATGGCAGATTTAGGTCCAGTTTTGTTATGGCCCATCATGCATCTCCCTTATTGCTGTTTCATTTCTCCTCCACCCACGAGTTACTGATATTATGGTAAATATCACTTTACAATTATGCCTATCTAAAAAGGGATTAAATAACGTGCTTAGACATGAATCTGAAATTTCCACATTATAGCTGTGTCCAGCCCTTTCAGAAAATCCTGCTTCACAGTAAGATTTGTTTGAAATTCTAATCTTGGCTTAGAGATAGGATGACTTTGCAGGTGTCCAGAGATGTCATGCACTCAGCACAAGGCTTCCACAAAATCACAAAGCTGATAAGCCATATGCGGATCTCATGGATGAACTCTTCCCCAGCTGAACTGGCAGTAGATCAATCAAACATGAAAGAGCAGAAACTGCAAACTAAGGGTGTCTGTTACCCTGAACCAGCTTTTTTTTTTTTCTGTTTTATGCAAGAGCAACAGGACAAAAATAGTCTCATCAAAATACAGTTAGTGCCCCTCATCTAATATTACTAAGTTGTGTAGTGAAGTTTGTAGATGTTCTGTGGGTTTGCTGGCAGAGGGATTGTTTCCTATTAAAAACTGTCTCATTTGGAAATGGTACATCATCCTTTTTTGACAAAATCTGGTACTCTGACTCCTCTGTGCATGTCAGGCTATGGATACAGGCTATCGACCCTCTACAAAACTAACAATATGTTGGCAATTCTGTAAATCTCTGTTAAGTACTTCCAGTGCTGACAAATGGGGTCTAGCACATGTCACCAGGAGTTTAGTTTTTTCTGTCCCCCTGCAAGTAGTCACCAGGTAGCAGTTGCAGCGATATGTTGTAGTTTAGCTTTTGCAGTTCAGGGTGCTGATGGGCACTGCTGACCATGGCGAAGATATCCTCTACCTTTTTATTTGCTCCCTGTGTAGCATGGGGAAGAAAGAGAGACCCACAGTATTGTGGGTGAATTGTCTAACTGGAAGCAACTATATCCCCTAGAGTATGTCCTTATGTCTTCAAGCAGGTCTGAGCTTGCTACAGTCTGAACAGCATTAAGCTAACTTCAGACTACCTCTGCTCACAGCCGACTCCATGGGCTTTGTGGGCAGTGATTCTCCAGCCAAACCTGTCCAGAGCTGTGCCCTTCCTGCTGCTTGCAATGCAACACATGCTCCCTTGCTGGCTCCAGTGGCCTCTCATAGGAAGCACTGCTGTTCTTTGGGGGCTCACCTAGTACTTGCAGAGGGTTAGCACATAGGCCACCAGCATGTGTTGGTGAGTAGGGCATGATCCTTAGAGAAATGCATTTAGCCTTGCAGCATGAGAGAGCAAGCAGGGAACCATTTTGGACTGGGGCTTCAGCCCCTGGCCTCCTGCATAGTCAGCAGTATAGGGAGAGAAGGGATGAGAAGAAAGAATATCACACCCAAATGACATGGTTCCTACAATCATCTGGTTTATGAAATCCAGTGTCTTTCAACCTCTGTTCCCTACTCCACCTCTGCTCCAGGGATGTGCATGAGCCAAGAAAGGGGTAGTTGAAAGACATGCCTTGTGCTCCAGGGTGTACCTTATATTCACACTCTGCCATAAGCCCTAGCTTCATTTCCCTCTAGAGATGACCACATCATATTAAATCCTTGCACAAAACCCAGCAAGATTTCTTGCAGCTCCACACTACTTATTGATGTCCCTATCTTTGTCTTTAATTTTAGTTGTGTGTTTGTTTCTTTCCAGATCTCACATTTATAGTGCAGGCTGAAAGGCAAAGGCTGCATTTTGCTGAGCCTCAGCCTGTCACAGCATCTCCGTATCAGGAATGCTGGCACCTCTTTTATCTAGTCCATCTTTTAGATCATGATATCCCTGACCAAAGGGCAGGTAATCCTCTTGGGTTTAAGTTCACAACAGATATTAGCTCCCACATACTTCAGTTTAAGCCTTAGCTCAAAGTACAGAAATACTGTACTGTCACATTTGGGACTTACCCAAGTCACTCTCAGCTACGGGGTGAGATGGCAACAGTCAAAGTGATACAACTTGTTTCTGATACTGGATGCTCTGAAGTACATCTGTCACATTACGTGCCCCTTCCTGGGGCAGAAGTTTCTTCTAAGGCTCTGGGAAGAGACCAGTTTGGCATTGTTTCTTTGCCTCCCCATGCCATAATTTATGGAAGGGCTGTAAATCAGTTTCTAGGTAGGTTGAACATGGTTACGATAAATCTCTAACTGTGTTGCTAATTCACTGAAGTGTTCTTTCCCATAGGCGCTTCTGGCTCATTGTCTATTTCCCTGATGACTTTTTTTACTGTGGAAAAACTGACTTTTGATCCATCTCTCTATAATGATTCTTATTTCTGAGTTTACAGGAGAGACCAGCTGCTGTTTAGGCTGAGTAGAGATGTGAACTCTTTGCCTCCTCTAGATGTTGGAGATGTGGATGCTTCTCTTCCCACTCTGTCAAACTCTTATGATTAGTCATCAGATGGAGGCACTGAATGGTTTAAGTTCACTGATGGGTGAAACCACAGAATAGGTGGGCTTCCTACAAGCTCCTGACCTGCTGCACAATGCTGAGGTAGTTCCCTGCAGCTGGGGTGAAAGAGCTGGTGGAAGGTTCAGTGCTGTACTTCGTATCACCAGGGAATTGTGGAAAAGGTAAATAAGGATTTGCACTCCTTAGCATCTTCCTCTGTATTCCTCCATTTTTTCCCCATAGGTCTACCCATAGCAGACTAGACTCAAAAGAGCAGAGTTCTCTGAACATCTGAGCTGTTTCCAAACTCAAGACAGTCTTAGAGCAAGATTTGCTAGCCTGCTCCTCAGCAACCAGGCACAGATCTGTACTTTCCTTGGTGTCATTGCCCTCATCCCTCTGCTCAGTTTCATCTCAGGTTTCCATACATTTGGATTTTAAGTCTTGTGGGACAGGGATTTCCTCACTAAATGGTATGTCAAAGTGTCTAATACCTGAATTTTTAAACACATCTTCCACTGCAATGTTATTTTTCCAATTCTTCCATGGCAAGGTTTTGGCTTGTGTCAGGTGGCACCCTCCCACCCAATCTGGTTAGACATGGCTTGGATGTGAGATGCCCCAAATACAGTCCAGAGATTGTTCTAAATGCACAGGATGGACAAGGCAACCTTATTTTGTAATAGCTGTAGTTTTAGGCACATGCATACTCTCACAGGTGGGCTGTGCCACTTTTCCCATTTTATTTAGCAGTGTGGGTAGAGCCCAGGAATTTGCTGTAGGAACAGGTAAAGCTGCCTCTGTTGACAAAGTGCTGGAAGCAGCAAAAACCCAGAAACTAAGAGAAAGTGTGTACTCCTACTGGTAGGACAAATGATAGTTGCTGTTTCTCTTGTTTTCTGCTGGTGATAGCTGGAGCAACAAAGCCCGGTATTGAGAGTGTCAAGGGCTCTTCATTCCATCTCTTTGTCCAAACTGTGCTTATTCTTCTTGTGTAGCAGGAGCCAGAAGGCTTCTGGGTGGCTTCAGCCTCAGAGTTGTATAATAGAATTTTGACTCCCTTTCTGAGAGGCCTGGCTCAGAGAGATGTACCGATAGCTGAAGGAGATTTTTCTTCTGATTTGTGAAATTTAATTTTTCTTGTATCTCCATCTTTGTGCTTCCAGGTCCCCTTGCCTACAAGTGATGGATTTCTCCACTGGCTGCAGAGTGAGAGTTAAATTAAGATTATGCTATTGGTGCCATCTCTCATTTTAAGGTCATATCATAGAATAAATGGTAACTCTGAGCCCTCCGATCTCAGATGTTGTGGTGAGACCTGGAGAAGCAGATGGTCTCAAACTCAAATGATTCAGCTGTGAAAATCTGCAGTACTCAGAGCCTCTTAGAACCTCACATTCCTGCCTCTGATGAAGAAGTCTAATGGTCATAGCTGGTATTGCTGAAAGAGTATGGGCATCATCTAGCTAGAACGATAAAAACACACATAACCATTAAATATGAATCTCTAACTTTCTGCTTTTCAAAGAATATGCTGCTCTGGGGCATCTGTAACTGTGATACTGAAGGGTGGTGGTTCTGGAGCATGTCATTTACACTAGGCTGCATTAGTTCCTTAGTTACATGGTTAAATATTTTACTGGACTTTTAAGTGATATTTATGGATGTAAGCTGGTACAGCCAGAAAATCCTGAAGTAAATTAAAGGGAGAGTTAAGAAATGTCATAGAAATAGCTATGAGACACTCTTATGGTCAGTGCTAGCTGGCACTGTTCATTACTTATTTATACCTTTTATCCAAAGGATGTAAAACCATGTAATGTATTTATATATGAAACAGACTAATATACCTGCAAGAGAATGAATGCACTGGGCAGTGAAACGTGCAGTATGGTAACAGATGAGCTGAATGCTGATTTTTATATAGTAGTTCATAGGATGAAAATCTCGATGTTCAATGAATATGAAAGAAGATGTCTTGCATGTCATGAATGTCAATTACACCAAATATAAGCACATTTTAAAAGAATATATAGTTTTTCAAAGTGACTGCTTGTTTATAGTTTCTTCAGAATGTGGCTTGTTATATTAGAGAAATAAACAACTCCTGCCAGGAATGTCTGTTATGTTTGCATGGATAATGTCTAGCAGCAGACAGATACTATTAATAATGAATAATTAATAATAACTATGTAGGAAGTAGATTAAGACCTTTCTTAAAATCTCTCTCTTTCTGGAGGATTACATTTGGAAACTTCTCTGAGCTCCACAGCTTCGTACAAGCCAACACACTAGGTTGTCCTGCCAAAACAGCATCAGCGCATTGCTACTTTGTAAGAGTCAGAGAACTTCTGCCTCACAATAATTTTTTTGATAATTTGAAAATCTGATAATTTGAAAATCTGATAATCTTTCCCCGCAATTCCACACAGATGTCAGCTCTGGTGGAGAAAAAACAGAGCAGTAGAAAAACAGTGTGGAAATGATTGGGATATTTGCATGGCAATGAAGAATTTGATTTACAGTTTTGTTTTCGGACTTTTTTTAGTACTTTCCTAGTTTTGCCTTTGAAAGGATTTATTTCCAAAAAAGCTAAAGAGCTCTTTATGTGCCATCAGAGAATTCATATCAGAGAATTTACATAACATATTTTGATTTTAAATTAGACTTTCAAACAATGCTACTTGAGTAGATAAAATAGTAAATGTGCTGAATTAATTTTTGCTTTTAAACACATTTTATGGAGAATCATCGTGCCAGAGAGATTTTAAAAAGTAGCACTGTGGTTTCACTAGATATTTTAGAGCTGATTTCTGTTGGCAGTATCACACTGGGGATGTGGGGCCACAGTGCTTGCAAGGGAAACATAATTCAATTTTAACCATTAGATAATGGAAAGATAACAATGAAAACATGGCCCTTGTCCGCAGCTTTTTTGTAAAGGTAGCTGCTTGCCTCAAATACATTATATCTTCATTTGTGATAAATGCCTACCTACATGGCTTGTGTGAAATGTATATCTGATGTTTCCTTCAGCTTCTCCTGACACATTAGCAGAATGGTATGTGAATGCGTTGGCATCTTTTCACAACAAAGCACTACAGCTCATTGCTTTAGGAATCAAAAAGAACACAATTAATTAAATCGAACAATTTATTGAATAAGAAGTTTGAAGAGACATACTTGATCGCATTCAAAATTGATATAATCTGTATTTTAAGAAAACATAATTCAATATAATTACTTTTTGCCGACAGAAGTTTTGCATATAATGAAATGCCAAATCCTTTGGGCCACAATCTTGTTGGTACTAACTGAATTCAGTGAAAGCATATTAATTTATAGCAGAGATGTTCTGCTAGTTTACAGTAACCTAAAAGGGGCTCATCCAAATGCTTGAGAAGCTTTTTATAATATATTCTTTCAGCTGAATGATGCAGTTGAGAAAAGCAGGCATGCTCTTGCAAATAAGGAGTTTTTTCAGGTCTGCAATGAAACTGGAATTTATGAACACTTGAGATATCTCTTTTGCATATCAATTTGTCTACCAAAGCAACGATCTCTCCCTACAGACTTTGCCTTTCTTATGCCCCTGGCTTATCTGAGCTGTCCCAAACTTCTATAGGGAAGTTTTCTACCTTTCAGTAGGATCAGTGAGTTCTCTTCAGTTTATATATGGCTAAAAATCCCACTAATTGTCTATCTCCACCTCTCAGAGGCTTTCTGAGGCTACAAAGTCAGTGATCAAAAAGTCAGACATCTAGTTCAAGCTTGTTGCCTGGACTCCTTCTGCAGAGGCAGGCACCTCCAGTGGGTGAATCATCCCATGGACTGATGTGATGTTGATTTTAGCCTGGCATTGAAAAAATATACTTTTGTTCTTAGAAATCTTTCTCCTGGACAGAAAGGAATGAACCTTGAGTATCATATGCTTCTTTAGAATAAAAGATTGCATGTATGTTTTTGTGTATAAGCACACATACACACAGACAAATACCAAATAGAAAACTTATCCAGGTGATTTTAAGAGGTCTTCATAACAAAGCAAAGGGAGTATGAACAGTTAGTTATAAGAAACTCTTTGAAATATTATATATCTAAATCAAGTTTGAAATTACAAAAAGTCAGCAAGAAACTCAGTACACAATTAGGAATCCTCACAGCCACTGACTCAATTTACTTCATTAAATAACAAAAAAAAAACAATTAAAAAAAAGAAGCAATTTTCCTATTTGGTTACTGTATTGTTTGAAATATCAAGTCCAAATAATTGTCATGCTCCTGAAATCCCTAAAGCGTAAATAACAACTAGCAGAACACAAGTGGTTCAGGCACAGCTGTTCTTAAGGAGATTCTCATTGTCTTTCAAGCGATGATTACCTGCAAATCATTATTAAAATAATTCACCTTAGATGGATCTCAGCACCCACTGTGCTGATGTAGATCCTCAGCAAAGAATAGAGGGAGAAATCTGTTCTGAGCATTTGATCTTGAGGAGGGAAAAGCTTCTTGCTACCTGTCAATAGTGTTGCTTAATGACAGAGTCTTGTGGACCTGCTTCTTAAAACCCTCACAGTGTGTTTCCCAGTGCAATTAAAATCTGGCTTAGTAATAAACACAAAGGTTGTACAGGGTATTTCTAGTTTAGAAGAAGCAGTAATGAACAGCTAGCTGCTACGAGTTTGATGGAAGGCCACATAAAGGAAGGGAGGAGTCTCATCCATGCCAGCCATTAGACTGACCTCAAGGAGTGGGAAAGATAACCCACTGGTTGCAAGTCAAAAATTGAGAAACATTGCTGTGGCTCCACAAGCACTTGCACAAGCAATTTCAGTACTTAAAGAGGGCCTGCAGGAAAGATGGGGAGGGACTCTATCAGGGAGTGTAGTGCTAGGATGAGGAGTAACAGTCTCAAACTGAAAGCGGGTAGATTTAGATCAGATACTAGGAAAATGCTTTCATTCCAGAGCTGTATCAGAAAGGAAATGGAGCAGATGGTATGGAGCTAAATCAGGAAGGAGTGGGAGGCCACATGCAGAATAAAGAGCATTCAGGTATACAAATAGGAATCTCAAAGAGGGTATGATATAAGGAGATGGTGAATAAAAAAAAGCAAGGGAGCTGCGGCAAGAGAAAAAGGGCTGACTGGCAGAAGAGACAGTGTGACGAGTCNTAAGTTCTACAAGATACCTGACACAATCCTAGGACCACAGCAGCCATTTAATGTAGTAAGAACCAGGATCTCACTGACATTGCCATCAAAGATATGCAGATAAAATTATTTGTACTTCATACTGACTGAGTCTGACAGCAATGACTTCAGTTAGCTTTTCACTGAAGACAATGAAATTAAATCAAGAATGATTTTGGCCTTTTAGCTCTGAAATCCGTGTAACAACAAGAGCTTCCACTGTAAACATCTGTTTCATTTTTTTATTTTCTTTGTATGACAAAAGTCAAC
>VYZX01018799.1:69072-80369 GCA_013401335.1 Brachypteracias leptosomus
AAGCAAATAAAATGTAAAAATATTAGAACAGGATGCAAAATTAGTTTTATTTCTGTTACAAGATTTTTTTTAAATAGAAAGCATCTGCCATTACTAACATTTCAACTCTCTCTAATGACTATGACCTAGTCAGAAGACTACACTACAAAACAGTGAGCTAGAATCCATTCCTCTTCAGTTCATAACGATGGACTCTCTTAATTTTTTGTGTCTAGATGCATACAGTGCTGGTGTCACACTATAGTGTGGAGTAATCCTGATCAGGAACACCAGAACTGAAATTTCTTATCCAAATTTAAAAATGCCAGGATCCAGAGCCAAGCTTGGGCCTAATTTTTAAGGGAAGCTAGCCCAGGAAAGTTAAAGCAGAGTTAGGAACTGCTCTAGTTTCCTCCAAACTAAACTGCAGATGTGCCTGGTCTTCACTTTGAGTGTGGCTAGCACCAAGACAACATTCAGATAAGGATTTTAATATGTAAACACTTTTTCTCTAAGAACAGAAGTCCCTGGTTAATATTGAAGAGGCTCAAATAGCCCCTTCATGAGCAGTAGCTTCCTGAAATTCCTGACATGCCTTGAAATTAGTAACAGAAAAGGGAAAGCTTGTCCAAATACACAGCACTGTGCAGGAGTGTGCTGAACCCTCAGTCTGTTCATTGTTCACAAGTAGTTGAATAATGGTGCTTTTTCTTATCAGAAGTCCTGCTGATTTCAGTGAGACTATGTTGATAGTAGATCCCTACTGAGAGTGAGTAGAAGTTAGACAATCTGTTCTACTCTTCCAGTGTTAATCTCTATAGGAAATCCCACCTTCATCAGTGTCTCAGTATGTTTTGCTGCTGTCTGTGGTGGATGTTTATTTCTTCTCTCTTTAATTTGGATTTGGAGTTGAATACAAGTCACTATAGTTTTCTAAATATAACTTTTTTTCCCCTAAAGCTAAATATCAGGAATGACAGCTTGATTACTAACTTTCTATGCTTCATGTGAAAAAAAAAATTCTTACCAAGAAGACAATGTTGGTGTTCTGATAGAGTGCTCGAGCTACACAGATTCTTTGTCGTTGGCCACCACTTAAATTAATCCCCTAAAGAGAATAATGAATCAGAAATATCTATCTTTGAATAAACATTATCATGGGACTTTATTTTTAAAAATTATATAGAGTTCAAATAAAAAGAAAAAGCTTCATTAAAATGCTAATCCTGTTGATAAACAAGCATAATCTTCATATAATATCAGAAGAAAAATAATTATTCAGCAACTAATCACGGGTAAGTGTAAATTACGGAGAGCTTCTCTAAGCATGGTAGGCTTCTTAGACTGAAGAATGAAACCAATACTAGAATCACATTCTGCAAGCAAAATATAGGAAACTTTGATAAAAAAACCAAACAAACCAACATTTGAGAAACAGCTGAAGAAGGAAAAAAGTTTTCAAATTTTTTTGCAGTAACCCCTGGTGAATTACAATTATTTACCAGGCTGGCAGCCCAGTACAGATTAGAACTGCTTGAGTGACATCAGAAAGCAGCTTCTTAATACATAGGCTAAGCAAGACATATAAGCATTCGTAGTATTTACCCTTTCTCCAATTTCTGTCTGATCACCAAATGGTAGTAAGTCAATGTCAGGCTGCAGAGAGCACGCATCTGTAACAGCTTTGTACCTGTAAAAACAATACCATCGTGATTATTTAACCATCCATTTGCCAACACAAAATCCTCCAGCTCAAGTGCAATGCTAAGATATTATGTCTGGGTATTTGAAAAAATAAGTAGGGCAAAATGATTATTCAGCAACTAATCATGGAGTGTTGCAAACTAAGCATTTTTAAAAATGACCAATTTATTATTGACAAACTTACTTTTTAAAGACTCAATTATGTAAATTATTGAGAACATTCCTCCCTATCATGAAGCTGTTTTGCTGGATTCCTGAGTATTTGAAGCCATTTTATAATGAGTTATTATTCTTCCCTCTTTAGGTGCCTCTTCATTTACTTCAGTGTGATATTACAGGACAAAGGGTCTTGTCCTGTGTTATCAGTGGTTCTGATCTTGCCAGAATCTGGATACCACTTGCAAAAATTTAAAATTTGTTGTGACATTTCTGTGGGGTATCGCAGACGATCTGCTAATATGCAGCTGGGATCAGACTGTGAGTGGTGAAATTCAGCCTTTCCCCTTTGACCTGAGTGGTTAGGCTGATGGATGCACTAGCTGAAGAATCTGATCCCTGAAACTTTAGATGCTTATCCAGATTTTGAGATATTTGGTCATTGCAAAATTTTGTTAAGTGGGAATGGAGCACTTAATAAAGCACACACTGAGAGGAGTGGGATGTATTTTTAATAACTTAAAACAAAGAGTGTTGCCTCTGAAATCATCAGCAACTTGTTTTCCTCAAGTCAAGCCACTTTTTCCACTGCATTTGTTAGCTGACCTTTTAGAAGGGCACAAGAAGCAAGTGCTGGGTAGGCATAACAGAAGCTGTGCACCTCAGCTTTCACACTCCCTTCTCCTGTATTTCTAAACAAAGAATTAAGGTTATTTCCTTGAGGCACCCCATCTTCATACGTGCAGTGTTTTTGTGAAGTGGCTGTTCCAGTAACTTGATCACAGCAGGATTAGCACATAAACTCAGTGGAAACATTCCTAGAATCCCTATCTCCCGAGTCCTCTGACAAACTCAGGCTCCATGAAACAAACAAAAAATATGTCTGTAGCCTCCAAAGATGGGATTCATCTCACCTAACTTTAGCTGCTTGAAAAATACACATGGCTTCCGCTGTATTCCATGGAGAGCCACTGCCTCTGTGTGATTCCTCACAAACATCTCAGAAATGCACTCTGCTTAGAAGGGGAGCCTTGAAAGACTAATTTAAAACAGAAACCTTCCTTTGAGATGGCTAAAGTCAGGTTAGCTAAACCCACCCCAGGGTTAATGTGCATTGATATTTTTCAGAATCTACCACCTTCCTCCAGAAGGAGAAGCCAAAAACCACTTTAAAAGAAGCTGTCAGGCGTTTTTGCAAAGGGATTGATATTTACCTCTGCTTATTAAATGGGCTCCCAAAGATAATGTTCTCCTCCACAGTTGCATTCAGCAGCCATGGCTTCTGAGCTGCGTAAGCCACCGAGTATCTGTTTCTGCTGTAGACAGATAAAGAGCGTTAATAAAAATCAAAGCATTCATATTATGGAATGTCTGAGAATCAGGCTCTTAAAACTTAATGTTATGGATATGCATTCATAAAAATACAGGGAAACACATGGACAAAGCAACTGCTACAAAAGTGAAGGGAAGAATTTTAAATTTGATGCTTTTGTTAGAACAGTAGCCACTCTCTCCCCTGATGGCAAAATCTATACTCTAGGTTGTAATCTATGCTACTATAAATGGCTGGTACCTACCTCAATCTAGTAACTGCCATTTCTATCCAAAGGCATTCTAAATATTAAAAATCATTAAATTCTCACAAGAATAGTTGTTTGGTATTTTTTTCTCTAACATCAAAAGAGGTAGTGAAAAGGCACTGTTCAAATGGCATCAGTACACTTGACTTGCTGTTTTCTTAAGTTTCTGATTATTTTATGTGGCCATATATGCAAAATACTTTTTTTCTCACCTAATGCTTTTTTCCTTTAGGTCTATTAGGTCCTCAGTGGACTGACATAATTTCAGAAAAGAGGGCAGTTTAATACAGATTGGGAAAGAATCACTACAGTCTTACAAGTATTTATTAGACATACTTTAAACATGTCTAAATACCTAATGACACGTGTACAATCGGGGTATGATGTTCTTTACTTCTGCTTATTTTGCCTATAGCCAAAAAGGTCATGGAATTTCAGACATTTTCCTGAAATGCCTGAGGTGTGTGAGGAAGGAAGTGTGAACTGGTACCAGCTTGTGGATTTGAACGCTTTTCTTCCTTCTCAGTCTCTTTGAAGGTATTGCTTCAAACCAAATATTTGATATAACTTTGTATGTAACCATCTAGGATTTGTTATTGAGAGAGAGGGTGAAAGGGTATGAGAAATAGTTGGTTAGAAGCAGTCAGTAGTATCCAAAAATTTTTGAGAGATTTAGCTTAGATTTAGTTCAGTATGCACTAGCATGACAGATGTCCTCAGGATTATCAGGTAACAAATCATGGTGTGGGTCCCAACCACAGCTATGTGTGCCACTACTTCTCTATCATTTATGATGTGTCTTAAGCCTAGCTTGTCCTTTTAAACCTGCAGGCCCTTTCCCTGAAGCCAGGGGTGAAGTCACTGCTTGTCTTCAGCTGGAGCACAGCCGGCTCCCTTCATATGCTGTGCACCCTGCTCCATCACACAGCAGCCAAGCAGGGTCACAGGCAGCATGAAACCCAGTGCTGATCAGAAAACATGCAAAGACATAGGAGAGTACATGTAATGACGTCTTATACCTAGAGGCCCTATCTGGCAAGATGTGGAGCACACTGAACTCCCAGTGATGTCAAATGAGAGCTGGGAGCACTGAACATCTTTCAGCCTCTTAAGACTGAGGTAGTGGTACAACGGCTGGAGAAGATTGGGATCCACTGGATTTAACATAATCTGTCAGTTAATCCTACAGTAAATTATTATTGTCATGGTAAGAAAACACAGAGATAGCTGAAGAGTACAAAGATGAAGGTTTGAGAAAATTCTGACAAAATGAATGAGTATTATGATATGCTAAAAACAGAAATAATACCTTCTGGATGCTTCGAAAGAAGGTTCAGTTTCATTTACACTGTAAGTTATGGTAAATGACATTTAGTATGCAGAAAATATAAAGAATAACATTTTGTTCAAGATTTATATACAAAGAAACTGGAGTTAAGTACGTATTTTAAGAAATCAACACCACTGGGATGATTCTTAAAGGGAAAATAAATAAATAAAAAATCTTAATGGGAAAATAAACAAGGTCTAATTAAAATAAAACATTTCTAAATACAGCAGTTTCATATCTATAGTGCATAGTGACCATACAGTCAAGCTGTTGTTAGAAAATGTATTAAAAATGAAAAGTGCATTGCAAAACCTATTACAATGAAATTATTACTATTGCCTGGGCATATAAAATGTTGACAACCAATAAGTTAGTTTCTCCACACAGTTCCACCAAAGACCTGCTAAATTTGGAAACTATTCTAATGTCAAATTTCTCCTGGAGCAAAGATAAACTTTGCAGATATGATTTTGCAGCTGCAAACACACTTTTGAATCAGAGCAGATTTTGAATCTGTTTATAGCAGTCAGGCTGCATCAAGCCATGCACAGCACTACAACATGAAGGCTTTTCTTGTCACCCTCTACTTCTTAAGGATCTTATCCATGAAATACATTTTGAAGAACATATGCGATGGCAGTAATGACATGAATGATTTTCAGCTCCCTCTGTTTGTTAATTGGTTTATGAGTAGTGTTGAAGGCATGGAATGGCAGTCAAAGCAGTTCTGGACCAATGGTGGTGCTTGTGTTCAGGCATGGCAACACATCACTGCAAAGTGTAAAACCTAAAAGAGTAAGTTTATGCCAGGTAAATGGAAACAGGCATTAAAAGGGACTAGAAAAATGTGTTATTTGCCTGACTTAAAAAAACCCAAAGAAATAAATCCTCCCCTTCCAAGCCTACAAATCCTTCAGTTGAAATATTTTACTGCTGAGACAGATGTCTGCCTGCTTGCTGGGGTACCATAACTGCAGCTGCACTCATAAGCAGAGGATTGAAGTCTGGCAAAGGCCATAAAAATTCTAGTAAGAGAGCCCTCATAATGCCAGACTTGCATATTAAGCATCTTCCCAAAATGCCAGAACTGAAATATGTTGCTTTCTGTGCTGTACATCCGCTCTCTAAGAACTATGATAATTCACGCCTCCTAAGGCACACAGGTTTCCTTCATGAACCTATTGCCAGAGAAGTTGTTACATCAGAAGTGAATAAGCCCTGTTGGTTTTCTCAGAAGGGTCAGAGAGCAGTAAATTGAGGCTCAAAACAGACATTGCTTCACCAGAGCTGGTCCTTTATTCAGCAGATACCTCCAGTCTTCTCTACAGTGGAAAAAAGTTAGAAGAAAGCAAAAGATGGAGTCTAATGAGAGATTAAAAAGAGGTCAGAAATTAGGTCAAGACAAACAAAAAAGAGGAAAATCTCCATTTCCTCTTTTATCAGCAGAGCATTACAATGGTTGAGAAAGGGATAATGCTTTTTCGTGTATACATTTGGGAGTGCCCTCTGAAGTACAATTTAACAAAAACTAGGCACAAGCCTTGCAAGACTCTGTGCAATTCCATACTGGATTTAATATGCTTGTCATTATAATCAAATAGATCATCTGAATAAGCAAGGACTAATTTTAGGATCTCAGCTTCTTAAACTCTTCTTCCTTAGTTATAAATTTCATTCTGTGCTTAGCTTGACAAATGCACTTTAATTCTTCCAAATTCTGAGCGAGATTTTTGTAAGAATTGATGTTCATTAATAATCTCATGAATAAACACATGTAAGACCTTTGCTGAGCTGGGGCCTTCACAAATAAGAGGATTGTACTTTATTACCCTCTCAAATCTGAAGGAGTGATGCATGGGAGTGGGCTGAAACTGAACCTTCTGAGATTTCTAAAAGGAGCATTTTATTTGACTGTTGGGATTTGTAATATTTGCTCTAGTTTCTTTATTTATTGAAATGTGGCTTATTATGATGATTTTTATTATGTACTATAAAATATATGTGAAGCATGGTTCACATATAAACATTACAAAATAATTACAAAATCATCTAAACTGATTAGATCGATTAGATATTTTCATAAGATTTTTAATATATGAGCCGATCTGTCAGAAATGTATTTAAATCAAAGTTCTAAGGAAAAGTAAAAAAGAAACCTTGTTGAAGTTTGGACAACTTTTATGCTAACTCTGGATGTTTTAAAATAGCCTAATGCATCTCTAACCAGGCTCAGATTCCCTCAGCCTACAAAATGAAAATGGAGGGGAAAAAAAAGGATACAAAATCTCTAGGATATCACTGTAATGGCAGAATGAACCATTTCCTCTGCTAATTTAGGCAAGAGATTGGAGGCAAGATAAGGACCGGGCCTCTACACAGATTCTCTTCAGCAGTTTGGAGATATTTGTTCCCATCCTTGTGCCCAGCCATAGCAGCACAGCAGCACTAGTGCTGGCTCTGGCCACTGACATTCATCTAGCCAGTCATTTATCCCTTCAGTGCTCATAATGCCCTTCAGTGTTTTCTATGAGCTACTGTGGCTTCAACCTTTGGGTAAGCAGTTGTACTTGGCTATCCTTCTGAGGGGAGCCCTGGCTTTTCCTAATTTTCCTGAAGCCTTCCATAGCTCAAGGGCAGAACAGGGGAGGATCTATTTCATAATTCTTGCGTTTCCTGTGCTTTTCACTTAGTACACAACAACTTGTTTGCACAGAAACCAGTTCAATGTACAGAAAATGTATACCAAGTGAAGGGCTTCCAGTTAGCCACTCTGCTTGGTGGTCTGAGAAGATGGTTCTGACTGTTTGTCTTAGTGTGGATGAGGGGAACGTATGTCTCTGCATATTCCCCACATCTGTCCCTGTATAGACTAAGTCAGATCTGAAACAGGCTCAGCTGAATCACTGCATCCAGAAGGCCTCGTGCTTCAGTGTTTAAGAAGTCACTGGGAAAGCAAAAAGCCAGCTCCTTGTCTAAGGTTTGTAATGTATCTGAGACATGTCTCATATAAGCAGGAAGAACTGAAATCTGACCCCTGGCCAAGATCTTTTCCAGAAAGATACACTAACACGCTTTCTTTCCTAAGATCCCAAACCAGTGACAACTCTGACAGCAGGATGTACAGCTCTCACTAAAGTCAACCACAACAGCAGCAGGATATTCAAGGTTCGTGATGGGCTTTCACAATGATGAATGCATCATGAAGGATGCAGGATTATCCCAATGTAACTAGGGCTGAAATCAGAATCATCATTACTATTACTTACTGTTGTTATACTTGAATTCTTCTGGGAATTCACCTAGCCTGCATTTCACCCCTGGATCAGTAGCTGCGTTAGTCATGCATGTGGAATCACATGGAAAATTATTTTAAAGGGTAAATTGGACTTTTATTATGGTTTTGTAAAATATAGGATCTGCTTAGTTAAATACCTGCAGTGTCCTCCTGTATTCATCTGTCTGTCAGGCAGTCTGAAATTATCAGCAAAACATGACCATGTTTGCAACAGCTGTATGACAGTACCAAATCATAGCTTGCAATGAAAAAGTCACTCCATAAGGCCTGAGATGCTTGCTAAAACCTGAGTTGCCTGGTTATGTACCGACTGCTAATAAACTGACAACAGGATCCTAATCTCTCTTGAACAATGTGAAACTTAATAGTATTTCATAAACTTTTTCTAGTATCTTTCTAAGACTTATTGTTTTCTCTAACGTTCCTAAGATTATTTATCTTTCTCTATAACAGATTTTGAGTATTTCTCAAATATATATTTGAAAACAATTGTGAGAATAATTTCAAGGTACACTCCTTGTATTTTCTTAAACTACTTAGAAAAAAAAAAATAGCCTGATTGTGATGTAAAAAACTTCGCACAAATAAATTAACTGTGGTAAGTCGCATATTCTTCTTCCTTCGAAGCTTAAATTCACATATAATTAAACTAAAATTAGCTGTGCCTTGGCTCCAACTGTACCTGTTACTCCAGTGAGATCATGTATTTAGAATAGCAGACGGTGAAATATGGCTAGAGAACAAAAAATACCATGCATACTAGCACAGAAAAAGCAAAAATATCTAGCTTGCTACATTACTGTAAGAAAAAGATGATAGAGGAAGTTACTAGTCAAAGGATGGGGCAACAAAATATTGATGTCTGTCAGAAAATTCACCCCTTCTCCTCAAAAAGCTAATTAAGAAGAGTTTGACTTAGTAGTTTTAAGGAAACAGAACTGATCTTTAATACCACAGAACAAGTGTTGGGGTTATAGCACATCCCTTCCACAGCCTCTGCCCTGCCTAGGCTGGAAGAGTGGTTGCTGCCCCACTTAGGTTCCACAGGAAGTTCTCATTCACTGGGTCTGAATCTATGTGGATCCTGGGGCCTGACCTCACTGGCAGTTCCCTCTTCTGCAACAGCTTCTTCAAAGCCTTCAGTCCTTAGGTATTTGGTGTCCTCAGGCTGCTTTCTGAGTGTATCACTGTGAAGAGTAACACTGATTTCCACAGATGAGGCTTGGGCAGATACCAGGGAAGGGGAAAAGCATTGCTCACATATTATTGTATTACCCTTTTTAATCCTGCTAGCAGCAGCATCACTGAATGGGAAAGACAACCTTTCCTGTATACTGGTACCATACACATACCACTCAACTGAAAAAGCTCCAGCCTGTCATTATTTCACTGGTGTGTACAGTAGCAGCACAAAAATGCTGACTTCAATTATAGTGAGTACTGGAATCTATTTGATAACAAGAATAGTATATGCTTTCTATTCAGGTCATTTGCTAGGGCAAAATATTATATATTAATTGCGAGACTATCCTCTTTCTCTTCCTGAGGCACTCTGCTCTGCCTGCTCTGAACCATGGCAAAACAGCACAGAAAATCTTTCATAAGTGTGCAGGTGATGCCTTCCAGATAGGATCTGAATGATGATAATCATTCAACATGCAGTTCTAAGACATGATGTTTACATTTCTCACAGCAAATCACAGCTACCTTCTTAAATAAATACAGCAATTAATAGCTGTATGAAACATACTTGCTCCAGTGAACTTTTCCCTCCAGTGTCTGCATCTCTCCCAATATAGCAAGGAGAAGTGATGACTTGCCACAACCAACTTGGNAGTGGCAATGGTGCTTCTCAGATCTTTCCATAAACTAATTGAACTCACTAACTGTGCTAGCTAGTGCATTTGCCAGGTAAGCTTCTTGCTGGCTTGGGAGTTAAGGGTCATATTCCTTCCAAAGGAGGTAAACTCTTAGACTGGCTCACCCAGCTTGTGAACCCATGGCCTTAAATTGTAAACTCCTTGGAGAAAAGACCTTCTGCTGGTGTTGTATGTGGCACTGGGCCGCCACAAAGAAGTGTTTGCTCATGTATAGGACACCTAATGCTACAGTGAAACAAATGACACAGACTTTGTGATTACTTAATAAGTATGTGAATATGAAATGTGTCAACATAAAATAATAAACTATTTTAAAACCAAGCACTGTATAGGATATAAAAAGTAACACAAGACTATTTAATAACACAAAATACTAACAGTGTTGGGAATTTTACAGTAACAATAACAATAACTTGCTACTTTTCGCACTTGCTATTTAAGTCTTCCAAAACAAGCCAAGTGTTTTGTAAACCTGTGGAACTCCTAGCCGAAAGATATTGAGGATGCAAGAAATTATAGGAGCTCAGCTGGACAAGGAGAAATTAATTGAAAGAAAAAATAATTGAGAATTTCTTGACAAAAAACTGCATGAGGCTCAAGGAATTCTCTGAGATGAAGACAGTTGTGAACTGAGAGACTGTAATGCTGAAGAATGGTAGAAGTATCATATCTGAGTGCCAAGCCCCTGTACACCTACTGGTATTCACTGCTGGAAATGAAATACCGAATTAGGTGGTCCCTTGGTCTGAATAAGTCTGGAGTTCTCCCTCTTTCTTTTTTCAATTTGTCTATCAAAAATAATAATGATTTTTTTTGCAATGATCTTTTTAATATTTAATCGTACTCTTGACTTTGTTGCTGCTATTATAAAAACTATATATAAACTATATAGGCATATAAAATAATATAATTTTTTGTTTATTTATAGTACTTTAGGTTAATGATATAGCTATATGACCAATACAATTCATGACCTTGTATACATTTTTAACCTTCATTTTTTCTTATAAGAATCTAGATGGTTCTAGATGGAACTAGATGATCTTTANCACAATCATTGTCATCTGACCTACAATAATAACAAACACATTTTCAAAAGAAAATAGAACACTTGAACTAGTTGGTTAAATTTGTTAACATCCACTACATAAATGGGAAATATTACATGTATTAATCTATGGAAATATGCATTAACGGACTATACAAATACACACCAATTTCCAGAGGAATAAGACTATTGCTTTGACATATATCATCATATATTGTATGTAACTGTGTTAACTTTATGGAAGTTATTTAGGGTCAAATTGTATAAAGTAGGGAATGATTATTCAGTCTGAGGTTACATGGAAATTTGGGCCAATCTACTAAGT
>VYZX01018800.1:0-17536 GCA_013401335.1 Brachypteracias leptosomus
CAAGGTAAACCCACCACAATCCTTGTGCAAGCTTTGAATCAAGAATTCAATAATCACCCATCTCTTAGCTCAGCTCAGCTAAGAGATGCACAGCTTCTTCAGGAAAGGTAGTCAGTGCCCAGGCAGAAATCTCTAGCCTACCGATCAGGAAATTCTGTTGGATGTGGGTGTGAATACCTTCTGGAAAAGTTGATATTAAATTCAGAGTATGTTTTGGCTATCGCTCTCTAGTCACAAAAGAAGAAATAAGCCTAATGTGTACTTTGAGGAAAAAAAAGGACATCAGTGACTACCTCCAGGAGGTAATTTAGTGCTGCAGACCCTGTGTAAATGGATGTATCTCTGCAGACGAGAGGAAACAGTCGAAGGAACTGGATTTGAGATTGCCCCTCACCTCTGTTTAGCTATTGGCCTAGATTCCTTCTTAGCAGTTGGCCTTTACAAATCTTACACTTCAAACCCATTGTTCAGGGAGCATAATAATAAAAACTGGATTCTGAATTCCAATCCAGGCATAAAATGCCTAAAAAACTAAGTGTTATGGTGTCAAATTTTACTGAATCTAGCCTTTAAGTTCTTGTTTTTTCTCACTGCGAAATAAAAACAAAGGCAAATTATCAAGATATTTTCAGCACAGAAATAAAGCTGTATTAATTACTTAAGTAATCTAGTGCAGACTCTCATACTTTTCTTCCTAAAGTCAGTCTTGATTTCTTTCAATAAAAGAAAGACACAAGATGAACAAAATATTTGGAACAAAAAATATTTGGAAAATATCTTTGTAAAACTTAGTTTATCTTTCAGGTGTATTTTTTTAATTAAAAGCATGTAAAATAAGATAGAAGTCCAGTAAGTCAAAAGATGTGACAATGAAAATTCTGTGTCTGCTCCACCCTGTCCTACATAAATGTTAAAATGAACAGTAGCAAGAAGGCATGTGTGCTCCTAGTACAATTTCTTCTTGTTTACATTTGCTGTAGGCTAAAATGACTCATCTTTCAGTACAAAATGAGAACTCTTTGCTCAGAAAAGATGTTTTGGTACTATCTGAAAAGTTTCAGTAAATTAGAATGTCAAAATGATATATGCAACTACTTTGAATATAAATTTTAAAATGATGGTGCCTACAAGAATGTGAAAAGATATACCATTTCTTAGAATTCCATTTGATGCTCATAAGCTAGGAGACAACATCTGTTTTACTTCATAACTGTTCAAAGGGCAGGTGTTATAAAACTAAATTGGGACTATTGCAATACTTGTCCCTCAGGAATTTCTGAAATAGAATGTTTTCCAGAGTTATAAAAATTACTTGTAGCATTTCAGAAAATGTTAAGAACTCTCTTCATCACAAGTTTCTCCTTACACACATGATGAATAGAGGTTTTATCAAAGCCTCCTACATAAAAAAAACCTCTAAAGATATGGTTTTCATAAGTTTCCTGTACTAACTATACGTGTGACAGTTTAAGTCATAATTTCAAAGACAGCAGAATAAGACAAGCACTTTATGCTTGAAAATTATTCCAAAACTTAATTGTAAAGTGTAATTCTGTTCTAATTATGTTTTGGCAGCTATTATAATGTCTATATAAAGAATACATATTTTCTCAGTTTAATAAAAAATTTTGCTTTTCTCTTTCCTTTAAAAACTACCATATATTTCAGTAATTTCTCAAATCAGTTGGAGGGTAATACAATACATATTACAAAAGATGTACATACACCATGAAGGGCTGAATCTACTCTTCATCCTTACAGCTGAAACACAGGCTGACTTCACTTGAAAAAAATGAGGCTAAGGGGTCTTAGACAAAGAATGAACCATTCTATTTGTCTGAAGATGCAGTGAAGTACATAAGGAGGCTAAAACCTTTGATTTAGGAATGAAAATCAAACTGAAAGAAGACACATTCCTTCCCTTAAGTATTCTCCATAAAACAAGCTATTAGAAGTCTAGCCCTCTCACCTACTTAGAAAGAAACATCCCAGGAAAATAACATTTGTGTTTCGTGGTAGAGAAGAACACCAGCACAGAAGAAGAGGGTTTTTTACTTTCTTTGAAGTTCATGAAAGGGGCAGAGCAAAAAAGAATTCTTAAAGAACAATATCCTTTCAACTCAAAATCAGGTATCAAAACACACCACAAAATACACAGACAAAAGTGTTCACAGCAACTTTACCAGATGTTTCTGTATTGACCCAAAATTTCCACATAAATGAAGACCTAACTGAACAACCATTTCAGGCCCATCATGAAAGCCATTTAGTATGAATGAAAAATCCTGAACTAGATCTGTGTGCAAGCCTTCTGATGATGATAAAGGTGCTCTTCTTTTGCTATGTTTCGCACAACAAGAGGAAAACATACAGGGAAGGAAAACAGTCCTTGCCTTTGTAAAAATCAAAATTCAATATAACCAGAAGCTGTGAAATAGTACCTTTATTCTTTACTGTATATGGGCCTACATGCAGGTACAAATTAGGGAAATGAACATTCTAGTGGCAGGTCTGAATGGACAGTTTTCACAGCCTCCTATTTATTCAAGGAGAAGAAATAGAAATATCCCCTTAAAACTTGTGTGGAGTATCAATTTTAAGAAATTGAATGGGGTCAGAAGTGTTGGCACTTTCCCTGTGTTTGCTGTCTTTTCTCTATGGGTTTGGCAGAGAAGTTCATAATAGAAATTTTTGCTACTTCACAACACACCTCATTATGAAAGGGATTTATAAAACTCACACTGATTGTAGCCACAGGAGCTTTCTTACAGAAAAAGCAGCAGCTGGACAGGTAGAATGCAAATGAGAGAGGAATGGGAAAAGACTCGTTAACTTCTCTGAAGTAAGTGCCCTTTTGTCACTTTGACCTGCCACTGCTTGAAAAATCACTGAGATCAAAGACTGTTTCAGGGGGTTGCTATAATTTTAGACTTAAAAGAGGTGCTTAGAAATTTCTGAGGGAAGTTACTAGAATATATTTGAATTACAAAACATCACCGAAAATAACCAGCTACTTGATAGACAAAATAAACCTATAATCAACTTGCATTGTTATTAAAACAAAACTATTTTGGTCACATGGAATCCAAATGAAATCCCACGTGAATTAATTTGTTAAACCAGCCAAGTTTAACAACAGGGACTGGCCACTTGGGAGGAATATAGGAACATTGTCAGAGTGTACAAGGATGCAACAAGGAAGGCTAGTGCCCTCTTGGAATTAAATCTGGCAAGGGATGTCAAGGACAACAAGAAGGGCTTCAACTACATCAACAGCAAAAGGAAGACTAGGGAAAACATGGGTTTACTGCTGAATCTGGTGGGTGACAGAGGATCCAGAGGAGGCAGTTACTGAATGCCTCCTTTGCTTCAGCCTTTACTGCTAAGGTCAGCCCTCGGGAATCCCAGCACCTGAAGGTAAGAAAATCTGGAGAAAGGAAGACTTTCCCTTGGTCAAGGAGGATCAAGTTAGAGATCAGTTAGGCAAACTGGACACCCATAAATCCATGGGCCCCAATGGAATATACCAATGAGTGCTGAAGGAACTGGCAGATGTTTTTCTCAAGCCACTCTCGATCATCTTTGAAAGGTCATGGAGAACAGAAATGCCTAAGGACTGAAGGAAAGCCAGTGTCTAGATGATCTCCAGAGGTCCCTTCTACATTTCCCTTACCATTCTGATAATCTGTGATTTTGTGAAGTGATTATTACTTCATTTTCAAAGTAAATGTAATAAAGTCTTTTTTATTATTATCATTGCTTTGATTTCTGCTTCACATAGAAAAATTCCTTAAGGATTTTGCAGACTTAAAGATGAGAAAAGCCATAGAATTTAATCAAATTTTACAATGTTGTGTACACTTCATTGTATCATAGATATGCATTCTACTTCACAGAAATATCATATGAAGTTATAAGGGGAGGGGTCAAAGTGCAATCACTTGGCCAAACATCCCAATAATCCACCTTCAAACAGCTGCTAAAAGCCAAGTTAGAAAGAGTCATCATGAAAGAAACAAAGTAAGACAGATGGAAGAGAGAAAGGGAAGAACTAGAAATCTTATAATTAAATGCTAAATTCTTCTCTCAAAGTTGATTGGTTGCATTTAATACATTAAATCCTTCTCAAATAGATCCATTCCTAAGCATTCAAATAAATTGATTGGTGGTACTTTAATTTTAATATGTATTTATAAAAGGAAAACAGTCATTGAAGCTTTATTCCAAAGAGCCAAGCATGTAAGAAATCAGGTTATACTTGAGACGTCGTATAGGCTGAAAACACAGTATCTTCTTTGTAAACTCAAACCATTTCACAACATAAAAAAATCTAAAAAATTACATAAAAAAACTTCATTTCTATTCTATAAACCATATTGTTTCTTGAGAACATGTGTATATCTACTAGGAAATGAAGAAAGAAAGGCACAAACTTAAATGCACAGGAAGGCTGTATAAATATTACTTCTCTGACCACTACATGAAGAGCTCTGTGCTGATTTTTCTAGTTTTACATTAAACTGTATAAAAAACTATTGGGAAGAAAAGATGAATTTACTCGCACAACATTATAAACTAATATAATATACTTTATATTTTTTAAGTTCCAATTGACTTTTCGCAATACAGTGTTAAACAAATGTTTATTGGCATTTAGAGAGGTACCTGTTACATGGGTTGGACAGGTAAACTGTAAAACGGAAATTATAAGGAAATGCCAAACTGATCACAAGCATTTCAGGAGTCCTGGGAATTTTCCAGCCAATGAATCAAAAAGAAAAGGAAAAGGCAGCAGACCTAAAAGACTGTTGCCTTGTGGTGTTTTATATTGTTTGAACAATATTTCATGTCTAATAATCATTAGGAATGGTTATTCCATTACTCAAAAGAGGTATCTTCCCCAAGATATTCTGCTTACTTGAAGCTAGCAGAAAGCTAAAGTAATGGGGGAGAGGAGTAGTGTAAATGCAATGGTCAGACATATTTCCATTACTATTGGACATACCACTGAGCATAAGAAACTCCATTTTCCTTTTAGTCATGGATTTTTGCTGGTGTTCTAAGAAAATGGCATTCATAGTCAACCACATCATTACTGACAAAATATAAATAGCAATATATACGTTTTATAAAAGTCACAAATGCAGAAACACTAACGTAAGTAAAGAAACTGGTTAAGGTTGGATTAGTAAAGATAAAGATGGGATTAGTATCTATAACATTCAGTCAGTAAAGAAAAATTGGATTACCAAATGCAATTGCATGGATAAAGGAATTGTTAAAAATAACAACTTATATCCAGCAAGTGTCTGGATTTATTTTAATTATCTGGCAGATATACTTCATTCTGATAAGCATATAGGACATATGGCAAACCAAGAAGAGTATCTGTTCTACCTTATTTCTCTGTAGTAGCACTGATGTGGGTCCTTTTTCTCTGTTCTGCTACAAATTTTCACAATACTTGAAAAGACTTCTGCACCTGTGGGAAACCTCCTAGATTTACCAATGCATTCAAATGTTACTTGGAAAAAATATAGGAAAAGCAACTTACAGACAAAAAGAAGATACTTTTCCTAGTTCCACAAACTGAACATAGCCAGTATTTTCTATAAAATAAATTCTGCTAATTCAGAAGAATAAATTCCTTTAAAATAAACACCCTACATTTCTGCATTTTCATTTATGTGCTACTATTGAGGTTAACTCATGCTTCTGATTTTTAGAAACGTGCTTACATTTACTAAAAATTTTGCCAAATTTTGGACACTGGACATATGTATTTTCCATGTTGTTTCTCTTTATATTTCAACCATTTCATTTCATCAATTCTCAGAAAAAGCTAAGTGGAAATGCATGATTTTCAGTTTTAGATGCTGGTCACCTTTATGCTCCTGTGCTTTATAAAAAGGAAAGAAGCAAAACACTGGTCTCTCTGATAGGAAGATATCTTCACTGTCTGGGAAAATTTGCCTAAATTTGACCACCCTGTTAAAAATAAACCAGTTTGAGAAAACCAAACAAAATTGTCTGTGTCCACAAAGAATGCTTTCCAGAACTTGGAATTAAATAGTGAAGTGCTGGGGCCTGGGCTGTGGGTCCCGAGTTGGAATTGACCTATGGATGAGTCACAACCCAGCAACATGCTTTGTTCCTCAAGGCCCCAGAGGCAGAACCTGGCCCATCTGTGTAAGGCTCTGCCTTCCCCCAGGTGATTGTCATTGGGGTAATGGGTGAGGCTAGAGATATATTAACAAGGAATTGAATCAGTTTGAGAAGAAGCAGGAACTGAACCAGATGGGGAGAAGCAACAGAAGAAAGCAGCAGCAACAAGGAGCTGATCAGTTTGAAGAGTTCCTGCAGAAGACAGTTCTTGTTGGGAGCAGCTTGCTGAGCTCTCTCTCAGTAGCATGTTCCCCTTTGGCTGATTTGAGATGGAGAAGAGCAAACATATGAAGAATAAAAGATGAAGTTATGCTGAGGGGATGTTGCTGAGTTTGGTGTTGGCCTGAAGAAGAAGAGAGCTAGCAGCACAAATAGAAATGTTCAAATTTGTCTATGCATCTGCTGCCAGTAAATACCTGTGAAACCCACTAGCTACATAACTCATTCTTCTCCAGTGTTACTTCACAGAAAAACCCAGCAACTTTCTATTGATTATTCTGTTAGCTCAATACATTTGCATAGCAGTTTGCAGGATTTCTATTCTTTGAATCTATGCTTCACTGTGATGCTGCACTAGGGAGTTTCTGAGGCCTTTGGTTCTCTTATTTTAAGAGAAGAAATTATCCACACAAAAATACATTAAGAAAATATTATTTGAGTGCAGAACTAATCGGTTAAAAGTTAGGAACTGATTAAATTATCGCTATTTCTGACTGCATTATGATATAGGCTTTAATTATATAGTCTTTTTTCCACAGATCCTCCTCATCTGATATCACATTTATTTTGAATTCTGACACATTTATTATGAATGCTGACAAATCATTTAAACTGAACATTTCACAGTCAGCCAGTAGAACATACTTCTAAATGACAAGCTTATTACCTTCAGATTGGTGTGCAAAAATACTGATCAGTCACAAATATACCTAAAATATATTGAAAGTCATGTCTGAACATATAAAACGTTTAATGTCAAGTTCAGTAAGGAAATCACACCAGGAGTGTCCCAAGCTAGATACTCAAAATTTATGTTTATTTTTAGATTATTTTTCTGAACAGCATTCAAACTTCTTGATACAGTGTAAATTCACCAGGCTGCTGTGCAATTCATAACACCAAATAGATAGTCTTACCTTCCCTTTGCTGGCAAAATTGGCAGCTGGGGTCTAGCAGATCTGAAGAGTGATTGCCTTAAACCACTAATTGTTATCTTGAATTGGCATCATAGCAGATAGTATGAAGACAGTCCTTTAAATCTTTGTTTCCTCACTGTTAAATAAGGTTAATAATGTCTCCTTTTGAACAGTTGTGATGAAAATGAGTAATATCTGTACACTGAGAGATTATTGATGGATGCAATAAAAAGATGGATGGGAGAATTAATCACTTTCTCTGAAAAGAAGAATTTGAATCATGTGAAATATATGTGGTGCTGGCCTGTTTCATTCCCACTGAAAGAGAATTACTGGTTTTTATCATGTACTATGATGATATAGGCAGCATTTTACACTATGCTTCACAAGAAGTTGACTTCTGTGAAAATTCTTTTAAAAACCAACCACATTTGCAATTTATGAAAATATAAATTGATTATAATAATAATTAAAACCCTATTCCCTCTACTTATTTACAGAATCTGAGATTTAGCTTATCTTTCTTTCTGATATTGCTAAAGTGGAGCTTTTTAAGAATAAACTTTCAGAGACTGAGGTCATGGAATGGTGGTTCTATAAGCACCTGCAAACTCATTTTAACATAAACATAATGGCTACAAGCCAGTGACACCCAATAATGGCTTATACCCTTTACACCTTATTGCTATATTACCAAGGCTGACGGGAGTTCTCAAAACCACAGACTAAAAGGGAGTCTCGGCCCTACATCTTCTATCATTTAAATCATAATACAGATCCTCAAGAATTTCACTCAAAGCAGTTGGAACAAAAGTCTATTCACGTGATAAAGAAGTCATAAGAGAAGAAAAAATTATAATTACCAACTAAGATTTTAAGAGGGCTTTCCACTTACAAAGACTATCTGAATTCATGAAACAAGAGGAACGAGATGTCTGTACAAAGACTTTTGCATGAGCTGGTGACCAAATTTCAAAAACATAATATGAAAGATGCCAAGCATGAAATCCTAACCTACGATTGAACAATAATAGTGAAAGATTTGTCATTTATTTCACTGTGGATAGTGTTTTATTCCAGCTCACAGTGGTATTTAATATCTTGATGGACAAAATGACTACTTAATAAGCTGTGAGTTTATCTCACAAATACCTGGAAGGGAGAGAGCATGAGGAAGAATCTTGCATGACTGTAGGTTTTTTCCCTAAAGAAACTGGAATATTTTCATTATAAGCAGCAGGAGAGAGTTTTGCAGTCTACAAAGTCCTGGAGAGGGATCTCTCTCCCTCCTTAAAAGTTGCTGTCTCACATGTAAGCTAAATTATGCTTTATTATAAGACTATTTGCAAGCTTAATAAGAATATTTACAAGCTTTGACTCAGAGCTCTGTCTCCTCTGTTAGACACTACCACATCCACCCTTCCTGCTGGAGCTGTGGCAGGATTCCATGCAGGAATGGATATAAGATTTGCAGGGTGAGAGGACTATCAGGAAAGTGGGGGTTCAGTTGAGGAGGGTGGGAGGAATGGAATTTTATGCTTTGCTCCCTAATCTTTTTCAGTTGCATTTTAAGTGCCAATGCATGCTTAATAGAAAAAGCAGAAACATTGATGTAAACAGGGACCAACACCTTGCAAATGCCAGAATATTGCCTAAATAATTTTCTTCTGGACTTTCTCATTCTATAATAGAGCTTGGAATTTCTCTTTTTTTCTTTACAGTCAGACAGTTTCAGAGGAGCAAGAAAGTGCCCTCCCAATAATTTGGTGACTAAGACATTTTTCCAGAAAACAGTAAAGTGGGTTTCAACTCCATTCAGTTAAGAAATGCATCAAATCTATGTCTACCACTTCCTGCATGAAAAAATGCTCTGAAAGAGCAACTTCTACAGGCATTTCTTGCAGTTGGGTTTTGAAATAAAATAGTGCAGGATGTTCTATTACTTTAATGTCTAGATGCAGGTAGGACAAACACTGGGGGAATGTGGAGACAGCTAACAGCTTTAGCCCCTACCCAGACTACTTATTGAAACATACGGGCATATCACTCTGTAGTAGCAACCTACTACTACTGTCACCATTACAGTCACAGTATTCACAGCAGCGGATACAAACCGGATTCATAACAATTCACTATTCATAAATCTATTAAGAACTTGCTTGTCACATATATGAAATAGTCTTGATCCACTTAGGGGATTTTAGGCACATTTGTCTATTTACTGTTTCTGAGTTGGTTCACTATTCAGAGTAATAAATGTTCAAATAATCTTTATGATGTTCATACATTGGAGAAGGAGACAAGGTATAAAACACATAGTTCTGGATCTGTGTCCTGATTTGGGCTAGAACAGAACAAATTCTGTTCGGTGATTCTACTTTCCAGCTCAATCTCAGCACTGAGTCATCAGCAGATTTTTGCATACAGTGTTTGCTTCCAGCAGTGATAATGCTTCATGTTTATGTTACCACCAAGAATCAGTGTGTGCAGAAAGGCTCTTGCTTATACTTGTTCCTATGAAAACCAAGGTCACTGCTGAATCTTGTGTGCCATGTTGGGGATGCAGACCATAAAAGACTTCACCTGCAGGGAGGAGTAGCCAGGCCAGGTGACCCTAAACTGGCCAACAAGGGGTTCCATCCCATATATGTCCATCCCATACATTGAGTATAAAGCTGAGGGATCATGAGGGTCAAGCTCTCTTTTCCAATGGTCAGCATCCAAGGAGGACTCTGTCTGTTCTGCCTTTGATTTCACCCATGTGTTCTGGAACCCAGTTCCAGAACCCAGGTCCTGAATCTGGTTCCCATATGCTGCTGAGTCCAGTGTAGGACTTCCCCAGTACCTGCTCCACGGCATCAGTGGTGATAGTGATGTAATTGCCATCAGGGTGGCTGGGTTCAATACTGGTTTTGTATATATTTGTATACATTCCATCTTATTATTTAATTAAGGCTCTTTTAATTTTCTTTTCTGATCCATAAGTCCCTCTCCCTTATTCCTTTTCTCTTTACCTTTAGGATGAGAGAGAGGTTAATATAGACTATCTGTCATTTAGTGTTCAGCCCAACCCTAAACCTTGACAATCTGGAACACCAGCAACTGGTTGCATAAAAGGCTTAGGGACACCTGCTTTTTGTGGCTTCCAAGTCCTTTATTGTCCTTGGCAATTAGCTATGATGTAATTTAAGGGTATTCCTTTCCCTTTAACTTACTGGTTTATTCTTCATGCTTCATAGAGCCCTCTCTACATAATTATTTACTATTAATGAATACTGATTCAGTGAAACCTCTCATTTATATTTACCTTGATCTTTCAAAATACTGCCTTTATACCATGATTTTTTAGGAATTCCAGGCTTTCCTATACTGGTTTTCTAATTTCAATGTACACAAAGATTGGAATATACTAGCTGTCATGCTTTTAGCTACCTATTTTTAAAAAGTCCTCTCCTTTTTTGTTTCCATCTTAAAATTCTTCAGAAAAAAAAAAGCTACCAAAATAATTTTTAGCTTGTATAAGAGCTGACCCAGGTCTCCAGGCAGTTTTTATCTATGAAAATCATCACTTTATTCTTGATAAAACAAAACCAAAATGTCTCACTTCTTTATAAACAGCAAGTATTTCAATTGTAAGATTAGGTGGGAAGACAGCTTTCTCAGTAGAATAGATGACTATGCACTCTGCCACTTTGTCCAATACTAATGAAATCAGCGGCTACTCTGGATTTCTAAAGTTCAGGAAGTGTCTGAGAAGCTTATTCCATCCTGCCACAGTTTCAGTAACTACGACATTCACTGCGACTGATACTATCACAAAATGGGAGAAGGAGCCTGTGAAAGACTTAGTCTGACTGGATTACTTTTTATACATCATATTTTTTTTTTTTATGTCTTTCCACGTCTTTCTGTATCTCTGTCTTTCTATATATTGTATACCACTATGCTTTGGGTTCTTATCACAGTAATTCACCAGAACACTAAAAGTAATGTTTTTCTCCCCAAAACCAGATTATTTCAGACCTTTGAATTTACCAGTTAGGCAACAAGACGACCCATGCAATCATAGAACAGTGCAGGTTGGCAGGTGGCTCTTGAGATGATCTGGTCTAAACTTCTCCTGAAAGCAGGGATTTAGATTAGGTTATCCATTGCTCTGTCAAGCTAAGTCTTCAGCAATTCCTGTGAGAGGCATTCTACTACTTCTCTGAGCAACCTGTGTCAGGGTTTAGTTGTTCTCATGGTGAAGAAAATCTTCCCTATATCCAGAGGTGATTTTCCCTGAAGTAACTTGTGCCTGTTGCCTCCTGTCCTGCCGCTGTGCATGCCTGAGAAGAGAGCACCTTCTCCACCAGAGCTACCCTTTCAGGTCTGGAAGACCGCAACTGGATCCCTCAAGACTTCTCTTCAGGCTGAACAAACTCCATTCCTCTGACTTTTACTCTGGTCTACTCATTACTCTTTCAAAAAATAAAAGTTTGACCAGTTCTTTACAAATATAATTTATATTAAAAATTATAAGTACCATAAACCAGTATTCTTCCCTTAGTGTTCAGAATTTCCTAAGGGAAGTCTATCCAATGTGTTTATTAAGTGTTCAGAAAAAATATTCAGGCAACCCAACATAGTATTATGAACTGCTGTCATTCTTAGATGCCTGAATTAAACTGTTTATATATCTTCCACAATATGCAAAAACACACTTGTTGAAGGGACACAAAAAACTTGGGAATATTTACTTGAAATCAAAATCTAGGCTTTGGACTTCTATTATTTCGGATTACATCAAGGTCAACTATAAATTCTGACTAAAAGAAGAAATTGTTCTAATAGTAGAAAGCAGCCACTATTATTTTTACAATTATCTTAGTAGTACTGTGACACTGAGCCCTGCTATAAACGGGAGCTATGTGGCATGAAATTTTCCCTGAGTATCTTAGGAAAGAAAATGCAGCAGTAAACATCATTAGTCAAGCGAGACCTACACGTCACAAGCAATAGGCAAGAGCCCAGGAAGGCCACAAGGTTAAAATGCTTTGAGTAATTATAGGATTTGAAGGATTAGGCTGAACCAAAAGGTTTAAGGACACGGAAGGATTAAAGGGAGAAATAAATAAATTGAAGAGAATGAAGGTATAGAAGGCAGCAAAGTGTATTACATTGAATAAAGTTTTTAAAACAAGAATTGTTAAATAAAATAGTAGCAACAGAAGGCAACACAATTTTGCTGTATTTGTTTGCTATTCAGTAACTGAATCTGCAGAGACAAATACTTTTTTAAAAAGATCTGATTCTGAAATTAAAGACCTAGCAAAAGAAGAAGATATTTGAGGTGAAATGTCTTAGCCATATCCCAGAATGTGAAGTTATTATGTACTCTGTAGCTGCTATGAAAGTGAAATCCCCATATACAAACCAGAAGTGAGATCACACCCACCACAGCCTGCTACTGAAATCTGAAGATTCCCATCACACACATGGAAAATTCATTCCAATCTTTACCTTGTGTCACCTTAAGTTACAGCATTTTACAAAGCTCACAAAGCTTGTTTATTTTAAAAGTCTACTGCCCTTCTAAGCTATCAATCGTGAGAATTAACTCACTACATTTGTTCCAAAGAAAATCTACAGGCTCTCCTTCTTGAATATTGTGGATGAGAAAAAAAATTATTCAAGGGTTATGATGCCTGGGTGATCCATAGCTCATCAGATAGGAAGTTGCCAGAAGGTAAAACAGCCACAAGATAGCCATAGGTATACAACACTAAACTTAAATGAATAAAGGTGGAGTTTTTCATAAAAGTCACAATTGCAAGAGAATATACATTTCAGCAAAGTTATGCAAAGCAAATAAGGCTTGAAAAATAGATACCAGCTGTTATTTCAAGTTACTTCAGCGTATCTTAATGACACCTCTCTCTCTTTTTTTTAATATATAATCTTTAAAAATAAACTGCATCTGGGTATCTCAGTAAGAATGTCTGAAAGAAGTTCAAGAGACTAAGAAAAAGGACAAAATGATAAGGAGGAGCAGGCAGCAGAAAGAATCAGCCACTGAGAGAGAACAAGATGAAGGAAGAATAAATTTTTAAGTATGTAGATGCATAAAGAAACCGGACAAAAGATGCAGAACACAAAGCTAAGACAAGCAAACAAAACACCTATTTTCTAAATGTACGTTTCTTGCTATTCCATCTTTCTAAAGACACGCACAACCTCGGCTAAACCAGCAGCATCGCGTCCGACTGAACTGTACTACCCGGCCTGACGAAAGCCCCCGGAGACTCATCCCGGGCTGCGGGAGACGGGAGTCCCGGGCCGCCCGGCCCCGGCCCGCTGGCACCGCCTTCTGGCCAGCGCGAGAAAAGCTGGGAAAGCTAACACTTAAAACTCATTTTTCATTCATTTTCACTGGCCACGTCACGGAACTGCACGATTTTTATGCATTACTGTCTCATTGCGTTGTTAATTATTGGTCTGAAAGGATGATAACTGTTATTCCGATGTCTGGCTTCAAACACAACCAGATAGTGTCAGCAACTCAGAAAGAACCTAAATTCTTCATACATTTTCTGAAATCTCTTTAGTAAGGCCTAGACATTTGATTTCTCTTAAAATTATCATATTAAAAGCACAGGTTTGCTTCAGGAACATGAAATAAAGCCCTAAAGTGGTTAGTATTGGGTTAGGATTTCCACATTAAAATAAAATATTATAGTTACAAATAATAATTTTCAATATAACTTTTTTTGAATACTATAGGAGGGTTTTTTTTTTCTCTCTCTTATGTGGCTATTTAACTCGGTTTGGTTTTTTTCATTCAGATAGATTACAGCAATTCAGATATTAGCCCAATTGGCAGAATGTATATTTACATCTGACATTATTTCTAAAATAGGAAATGGATGCAACATTCAGAAGTACCACATTACAAAGAATTCTAACCTGGCATACTGATTTGTAACTTATGAATTAGATCAGCCTGAGCTAACCTATCTTGGACTGCAATAAGACAAACTTTATCTATTTGAATAGAGCATCTCTTTCAGCTGAACTATGTCCTATGCAAGTATTGCCATCATATCCATCAGTAATAGTTCTGGTTGTCATATCTGCAATTTGAAGACCAGTAGGATTCTGGAAGATGTTGATATCTGCTTTTCCGCATCACAGGAAAATCAAGTCTCTTTTCTTACAAGGTGTTGCCATTTTCAGCCAAGAATTACTAGCTGTTTGCTTTTTAAAAAAATGGGGGGTTTATAAATTGAGTATTTCCAGCATCTCCTGACAGCCCACAGTGACAAATTTTCCAGTGCTCCTTTCAGTGTGCTGAGGCCTGACCATTAGGTTTTTACTGGGATTTTTAGTCCTCATGTTCATTTGGATGCTGTTTGTGGTGCAGTCATTCCCACAAGGGAGTTGCTGGGTTTTTTTAATTGTAACGCTGTTCACCAGTAGCAGAGATGGCTACTGATTTCTCTCATATGGGTCACTGACCAGACACTAGGTGGTGGAAATATTCTCTTCCTACTAATCTGGCCCAGAGCTGGCAATTCAGAGGTGAAAATCTTTATCCCATTACCAACTGCCTGAGTTATCCTGCCTCCAGGCTAGAGATTAAACAGCTAATAGTCTTGAAGTAACTACCACCCCCTCAGATATCCCACTTACTACATATCCCAGATATCTCCTGGGCAGATCTAGGAGGAGATCCATAAATGTCAATACGGTTTGGTGAATTTATATTCTAGCTAAGGAGGAATAAAAAAGAAGCCAAGCTAGTAAAATAACAGCATCAATTGGGATAGTACTACTTACACAACAGCTGGAAGGAAATGTTTACTGTGGATAAGGTATCAGGAAAACTAGAAAATATAAGTAGGCTGTGAGAAATGCAGTCTGGAAAAAAAAGAGGGGACATCATAACAAGGGAATGCAAGTAAAAATAAAAGGTGAAAAATATCGAGATGCAGCTCCCTTTTGCAGGTTTCATTAAGAAATCACAGTACCAGTATAACACTACAGAGTCAGAACACCTTAATCAGTTCGGAACAGTAGAACTATTTTTCCAGGGAATGTATCCATCCTACCCTTACTTTGCCTCTGCACAAGTGTTTTGCTGCATATTCAAACTTTTAATTTTTATACATTATTGTTCTGTGTTGCATCCAAAAATCACTACCAAAATTTCTATTTTCCACCATAAATTGCCAGAGAAACTACTGCTACATTTGTGAAGATGACACCAAAACATGTAATGCAGAGTTCAGGATAACTGCAAAGCAGAGAATTCAAAGAATTCCTGATCTTATCTATACCCAGACTCAATCACTGAAATTATTTTAAAATGTAAAATTGTTTAATACCAATATAATTTTGAAAATATGAGAACACAAGAGGAAGGAGCTGGTAGGTTTTTTATATGTACATATGTTTACATTTCTGTATGTCAGATCTGCATATCTTTGGATCTATATTCTTTCATTCCTGCAGAAAAACATGATTCAGATTACATATCATGATCTTATAAAACCCTATTACAACATAATTACCTTATCTAGTTAGACTCTTTTACCCATCTGGAAGATTTGACTATTCAAACCCGTCAGGCAGCGCACAAAGAACTCATTTATAAGGGAACCATGAATGTAACTGTACAAAATCTGCCCTTGAGAGAGGGGAAAGGGTTAGCAGAGTTCCTTGGTCCTATCCTAGATGTCTTAGTGCTCATTTCTCACTTCACATTTCATACAGCTTCACTTATGGCAAGTATAGAAAGTTGTGCAGTATATATAAGTGTTTGGTTGGTTTTATTTATGATAGCCTGCTTAATTCATTTACAACTATGATGTTTTCTAGGGACTGAAAATACCCCATCTTTTGTCCATAAGCCTGTCCTAACACATCACTGTTTTGCTAGCTTGCTCTCTCTTTAAACAATCCTGCCAACTACACCAATTGTGTGCTACTAGTTCTTTTCTTCCACAGGCCAACACTGAACTCAGCAACATTCCCTCAGCATACCTTCATCTTTTAAATATTCTTCTACTCATTTCTTCATCTTTCTACTCCTTTCTGTCTCAAAACAGCCAAGTGGAGAACACATCACCGAGAGAAAGCTCAACAAACCAACCAGCTTCAACAGAAACTCCCTCCAAATCAGTCAGTTCCTGGTTGATATAGTCCTGGTCTTGCTCATCACCCCAACCACAGTCACCTGGGGAAAGGCAGGGCCTCACACAGGTGGCTCAGGTTCTGCCTCTGGGGTCTGAAACCACTTGGGGAACAAAACATACTGCTGAGTTGTGACTCATCCATAGGTCAACTCCAACTCAGGACCCACAGCCCAGGCCCCAGCACTTCATTGAGCCCCCTAACCCATAGATGATTCACAACCTCCCTACCACCCCCAAGCACAAAGGCATAGTTTTCCAATTTACAAACAAAGGACATTCTTTACAAACAGGCAGGAAATTTACAAAGCACATTTTTCACAAACAGACAAGAAACTTCATCATCTTCACTTCGCTGTTACAATACTATATTTCATCACTGTTCCCAACTCCTTTGTCACAGTCTTTTTTACACAGGCGCTTCTCGTAATTATCATCTGTACAATCTTCTTACTCAAGTGTTTCCATACATCACTAATTGCCCTACCAACACCCAAGCCAAGGATTTGGAGAATTTTTTGGACATTGTCCTTTTTCAGGCAATTCACTAATTGCCCTACCAACACCCAAATCAGGTATTTGGAGAATTTTCAGACAATAATTGCCCCACAGTCATCCAGGCCAGGGTCCAGAGAACCACCATCATCCAGATCCAGGATTTTGGAGAAATTTACAGGCAATACTTGTCCTACCATCACACAGACCAGGGTCTAGAGAACTTTTTGGCCAATTCTTCACACAAACACTTTCACATTCCCATAACAAAGGATGCAATATCACACAAGCGCTGTCATCATGTGTTGTATTTACCAGACATCTGCTGAAAATATAACACAGCAGAAAGGAAACAGTCCAGGAGGTTCCTGGAGTGTGTGGAAGATAACTTCCTGACTCAGCTGGTAAGTGAGCCCACCAGGGGAGGTGCCTTGCTAGACTTGNAGGGATTTAGTTAGGTCATGTAGAAAGAACATTAGGGGGGCAAAAGCTCAGCTAGAACTCAGTCTGGCCACCACTGCAAGAAATAATAAAAAATGTTTTGACAAATATATTAACAACAAAAAG
>VYZX01018801.1:0-131975 GCA_013401335.1 Brachypteracias leptosomus
AGTTCTACCTCATCATCAGGAAAAACTTCACTGCAAGGGTGACAGAGCACTGGAACAGGCTGCCTGGAGAGGTTGTAGAGTCTCCTTCTCTGGAGACTTTCAAAACCCGCCTGGACATGTTCCTGTGTAACCTGCTGTAGGTGAATCTGCTTTGGCAGGGGAGTTGGACTACATGATCTCCAGAGGTCGCTTCTGACCCCTACCATTCTGCAATTCTTCTTCAGTCCTTTTATTTTCCTCAAGACAATCATACCCAGCCCAGAAGACACATGCACATCAAGTCCTATACAGGCTCTTTGAATCAGAGGTTTCCCCTGTGGTTGTCTGACATCCCATACACTTGAGACACCTGAATGGGGAGCTACATGACCACTTCAATGCAGGAAATCCATCTGGTGTCAAAAGAGTTCCTCCTCATTCCTGCCCATAATGCCCCACCGCTCTAATGTCTGGATCACCATTAGCATTCACATGGTATGTTAAACCAGGAAACATTTCCAGGCAAATGCTAAATTGTGTATCCCATCCCCTCCCACTAAACCATTCACCTAATGTGACTCACACACAGCTGTGATCTTGGAGCCCCAGCCCAGGGCAGGCAGCAGGAAGAGGCTGGAGAAGGGCAAAATGGCCTTTTTTGGAATATGTGTATCTGCCTTGAACTGCAGTGAGAATGGAAGTGTTACACAAAAGTCTGTTTCTAGCCAACCTACAGCACATTAGGAGAAAAACTTCCAGACAAGTCAAACATTGTAAGAAATGTATGGCAACAAACAAACAGCACAGAACACAATCTCTGTTTAATACAGCTTTATTTGTACCTCAACTTTTCTGTACTCCTAGTCCAGGGCCAGATTTTGCAGGTGTTGGAGAGGCCATTTAAGCCACAGCAAATAGCGATTACATATTGAAGCACACCAGTAATGGAAAAATTATTTAAGGCTTCTACATGAATCACTAGTTCCAAACAATAACATTTCAATGATTTAATTTCTCTCATTCCATAAAGTTGTAAATATTGCTAAAATTCCCTTGTTTTACTGCATGACGAATAATCTAAAAAGCACAGTTAGTTTGCAGAATAGTTTGAGAATTGACTGCTCAGAAAAACCCTTTTATATTGCCACTTATTTTTCAGATAGCTTCAAACTACAGATTAAGAAAATCTCAACATTTGCACTCAAATTTCAATAACATATGAATGAATCTAAATTTCAGACGCAGTACCTCTTGCACACCCTGTTAAGCATAAAACAATTCCAATCTGATGACCACATTGTGCTGATATAAGCTTACATACATTAGGAAGACACCACTTACATCATCAACGTATGAGCAACGCACCAGTTTTCTGACCACATGCTTTATTTCATCTTAAAAGTAAAATTTGGGAAAACAAGCAGCATAATTGTTTTATCAATTATTTACAGGAAACACACCTTTTGTTTTCTCCAGATACACACAAGATGTTCTCTCAAGTTACTAAAAACTGCATTATGTAACAGAACATTTCATACTTTACACTGGTGCTATATTTACCACATGCAAACTCTTATTTTAAAGGTTAGAGGTTTCTATTAATAAGCTCTTTTTTAAAAAGCACCTACACAAATGCACTTACAGTGACAGGAGAGAAATCCACCTTACGAGGTATCTCTTTTTATTCTGGTAAATGTAGAGGTAAGTAGAGATGGAGCTCAATGACACAACTGACATGGATTGCTGTGACCAGAGGAACAGTTTCACAGATCTGTTCTTTTCCTTGTATGAGCTGTAACAAATTCATCTGGTCTCACCTCACTGACCCGATTCTTCTCACTAAACAAGCAGAAACCCAACCTAGCAAGGCACAAAATGCAACTATCATCCTGCAGTTTAACAAATTGAATCATCATTACTGAATGGTCAGGAGAGGCTGCTACACAAGTGCAAGCAAGAAGGGTAAAGGAGTGCAGCTGTTTTTCAGAGGCCATCATCTTAAGTAGCACAGACCAAGGTGAGATGAGGTCCATGCAAGGGCCTTCCCAGCAGTCTCATTGCTGCAGAGGGGCCTGTCATCATGCGAACACCCAAGCGGCTCCATGGAAAGTTGAGTAAGGGAGCAGAGTCAAAGGACAATTATCTTTTTCCTGATACTTCAATTCTCTGCCAGATCAACATCATAAACTAGGAATATAAGACCAAGGGGATGAGGCATCAGATTGGCCTGCAGTGTTACAGAACTACACCTCATTTTTTTTTTTCCTATTGGCTCAAGGCTCCAACACTACACATAAGTACTCTGAGCTGTTTTCCAATTTCGAGTTAAGACAGCAACAGCTACTTTAAGCACAGGTGTGGCACATCTTTCTCTCCCTTTTAAATGGCAGCAGGCAGGAGGACATTTTCTCAGACATTACTCACTGTTTCAGAGCTTCCCTAGAGCTCCAGATATAATGAAAAGGTCAATGAAAATCAGATTTTTGCTGTAGAAAAAGGCCATGAAGACATGCAACAAGCAATTACTGTAACCAGGCACTAGAATATTTGGAGTAGCTTAGAAATTACTCAGAAGGTAACAGGGGGATTTTGTCTTTACATCCACAGAGAATACTAACAAGTCCAATGGTAAGATTTGATACATGTTGTAGTGGAAGGCTCAGAGTGGCTTTTTTTATTATAAATAATTTCACTTCTTCAGCTCCCTCTGTAGATCAGGAAATCTAGAGCCAAAAGACATTGTGCCCTGCTCTGCTCCTTCCAATGCTCTTGGCTGGGAGCGATGAAGAGGAAGACCCTTCACAGCAGCACTACCTTCTCCAACTCAAAGGGCTGGAAGTCACTACCAACCTAACAGAGGGCACAAGCAGGGCATTAGGAGCATGGCCAGCCACCTGTAACAGAAGAATCCCTGGGTTTTGGGGTGTTCAAAAAGCAAGCACATCCCCAGAGAGATGCTTCCTGACACCGACTTGCTCAGAAGGGATGTAAAGAGAGTAAAAAGGGAAAAGAAATACATCTCAGCCTTCCAAGGTGTGATGAAAACTTTACCCAGAAAAAGCAACATGCCGCTAATTTCACTGAGCAACTTCTCCTTCATGTTTGACACTGACTCAGTACTTTTCAAAATTTGTTTGTATCTATCCCCAGGCTTTCCATAGACTACAGTTAAAATTTAAATTCAAAGGACAACCTAGATTTTGCAGGGAAATAAAAAATACCTATTGGAAATGTATGAGTAAATCCTAAATCTATCCTCAGATGTAGGTTTCTAGAAATGGGAGTCAAATTCTGCGATACATGGATCATTAGCAGCACAGATATTTAAGAGTCTTAATGGCTTAAAAAAAAGCCAAAAATCATCATTATTAAGAAACAAACTGAGAAGCCTGTAGAATTCTGTTTCAGAATATTGCCCATTTGAATTACTGGTTTGCCAAACAGTAAAAAAATTTTGGAATTTCAAACTTACCAGTATCATAACACCTGCTATTAAGTTAAAACAAAAACCCTATCTAAAGCTTGCTTGGAAGTGGGGGGTGGGGGTTAATACACATTTAATGGCCCTGAAATAAAACTTTTTGGATAAATCATAATTTAGAAGATTACACACATGACAGTTTATACATGTTCAATTTTTTAAATCAAATAGTCTTCCTTAGGAAAGTCAAATCCTGGAAGAGTTAAGAGTGCATTTTTAAAATCCAACTGATTTAGAGGATGACTAAAGAGCTTTAACATCACATGCATATGCAAAGCATACGGAACAAGAATCTAAAAACAGAACACCATGCCTTTTCCTAGAGACGTTTCCAAGTCTCCAAGCATTATAAATTCAGCTTTCTCTAGTACAGTTGGGATGGAGTTCTTCCTTCTCTTCCCCTCATTTTGTATTTTTGTCACCCTTTCTTAATTTTTTGCTAATTTATGTACAGCACACTGAATAAGTTCTTTCCCCTTATCTCAACATTCTGTGTATCAAAGAACACACTTTTGATTCTGTTTAGACTTTTTAGCCAATCTTTTCCTAACATCTTTTCCACAAAGCCTTTCAGAAATTCTTAAATCCAGTTTCTGGATCATTATTTTAGACAAGCAGCTCTCGAAAGACTGCCAGCCCACATGACACACTGTTTAATGGACATGCTTCTAAGCATTCCCAAATGTCCTGTAGGGCTCCGGGAAGCTTACATCCTCCAGAGCATCCCTCCTGTTACTGCACACCCCAGCACGACCAGCTGCAGCCCAAGCTCCCTGGGTTCTAGCTTCTCCCTTTCTTGCATATGCTTAAAGGCAGTGGGAAATAAAAATCTGTTCATTGTCTTTAACTGATAACCAAAACTACTGCCATTATAATATGAAAAGTATGTCAATCATTACACTCACATTTGTAAACATCACATGTTGCACCTTTACATCATGCTTCTCAGCTTTTCAAGGTAGGCATATCAAATGAGTTTTTATATCAGAGGCAACATTCTCCTTTTGAGCTTGTGTTTAAAAGTAGTGTTTAAAACACTACTTTTCAGCTTTGTACACTCATCTTTACTTGAATTTAAAAGATTACCCAGATGCCATCTTTGTTCAATAAGCACTATATCCATAATCCTTTTGCCCTAAGATTTATTTCCACACATTTAAGTGGAGAATTCCTTTTTTGTCCTCAATGACAGCCCTTCTAGATAGGTATGTTGATTTGAAAACAGAAAATCAAGTACCAGGACATTCAGAACAAGCTTGTAGTAGGTTGGTAATCTCAAATCTTCATCTATACCTCAGGCTCCATTCTGTTGGCTTCCAACCTCTTCCTTTACTCATACTTGACAACAACAACCAAGCGTTTAGATGCTCTGATGCAACACCAGGGTGAGCACCTGCATGCCAGTACAGATGTGGCTGGAAAACCCTACCAGTGTAGATGTGCTTTTACAACTTCCCATTTCCAGAGTAGGAACCAGTGAACATGCATTAACTTCCTTCCAGAAATCTTCTGACATAGTACATCACCTTTGAGGAGGCCACAAGCAGAAGAACAGGGAATTTCTGTCAATCTTCAAAATACTTTAAGCTGCTGCAATGTAACTGCAAACTAGTATAGACATTGAGTCAATTATTTACAAGAGAGAAAGGCCAAACTGTTGCTTTTCTACACAAATCAGTAAAGGAAAATACTAAATTCTATTGCCAGTGTCATCTAAGTAAACCTTGGCTGCTCTGCCCATTCAGTGATTGGTTTAGCTCTTAAGTAATATTTTCCACTTGCTCTGACTCACTTTAAAAAAACCATTCAGTCCCAAACCACAATCTTTCAAAAGACCGTCAAATTGTTCATCCTTGATACTGTAGTTCAGCCACGCGAGTTTCAGTTTTGATGCCAGTGTTGTGGAGCTGAGGCTTTGTAATCCTTTTGTTTCATAAACTTCTTTGGAATTTTCTGACTGAAAAGTCTAGAAGATAAGTAATCTAAATTTTTTTCCTTTACTTTTTCATGTCTTAAGATTCTCAGTATTTAGGCCACTTATGTCTTTTTTTTAACCTACCTGAAAAAGGTGCTTAGGACCACCCGTTTAATAACAGATATTCCATCTTTGGGGTGCCACTGTGAATCCAGCAAAGATATGAATATCACCAAGAATGTTTTGAATTTCTTGGTAGTTTCATGACCTCTAAAGTAACAGGTAAGCTTTGACCTGGTTCTTATGGGCAGGTACACACACGTTGTCTGTGACAACAGTCTCCAACACAGATGGCATGCAGCATTAAGGGGAAAGAATCGGAGAATAGTTTGGGTTGGAAGGGACCTTAAAGATCATCTAGTTCCAACCCCCCTGCCATGGGCAGGGACACCTCCCACTAGATCAGGTTGCTCAAAGCCCCATTCAACCTAGTCTTGAACACATCCACTCTTGGGGCACCTACAACCTCCCTGGGCAACCTGTTCCAGTATCTCACCACCCATAAGAAGAAAGCACATTTAAATGTGCTTATAACACTTGCATTTTTGTTGTTCAAATCTCTGTAAAGAACTTAAAGTTTTGAAGACTGTTCTTCTAGCAACCATTCTAATGTTTTATACCAATTTCTTGAAGCTTAACTCATTTCTTATATAATTTGAATTTTAAAACCAAGTTCATAGCAGCATCATTTAAAACAAACAAATAAACCTACATCTACAAAATCTTTAAAACGAAGCATCAGGAACAGCTACACATTGAACTATTCTACTGTGTTATCTGCATGAGCAGAATGTGCCATTTGGTCACCATTTCTATTATGGTGCTCAGGCTGCACCAGTAGTTAGTCTTACACAGGAACAAAAATTTATCCAAATATTTTAAGAAATTTTACAATGGCTGAGTAGTTTGTGCAGTTGCTAGCAAAAGTTCATCTTTGACCAACTGTTAAACTGTATTTTAAAAGAACAAAAAAAGCCAGGAGTGTTTACAACTGTATTATATGAAATCAAAATTTAAGTCTTCTTTTCTGAAGAATGACTCTCTAAGAAATGCATTTTCGAAGAACCAAGAAGTCAATTTGAAGTCTCATCTTTCTTACATGAACATGTTTTAACACATCAAATCCCCAAAAGTCCAGAAAGAATCTTTCAGTTATCACATATGAAAATTTTTTCTTCAAGTATCATCAGTTCCATCTCTCATTTTCAAAGTATTATTTAATATACATTTTAGTACATAAGCACAATTTAAAGTACAGGCTATCACTTCTGAAAGTACCAATAAAGATGTCTGGCCCACCCGCTGTTTATAGTGTATTGATTAATATTTAGGACTTTAAGTGTTGCTTTTCTCAACCCTTTATAATTCATGTACTTGTTTATTTTTATTCCGATACTGCAAATTTTATTTCAAACATTATGACTCCTCAACAATCTATTTCTGGACAAGTGTTAAAAGATTGCAAGTAGACAGTGTTGATTTCCTCTTCCATGAATTGTTATGCACACAGAAATTTATTTCCTTGCCAATTTTATTTTATTGGTTTTTTTAAACACAGAGGTGATAACCAACAGTCTCCACCTAAGTCCCTCAGAAAATGGAGAGGACAGGTTCTTAAGTGTTATATGGGACATGAGGGGGGAGGAAGAGATGAGGGCAAGAAGATTGAAGTAAGAAGTAGGTCTTGCCCATGCTTCTCTCTTGCAGAAAGATAATCCATTATCTTTCACCAGCTGTCACCCATTTCAGAGCTCTCCACAGAGCTCTGAAGGTAAATTGCTGGGGCACATTTTCCAGTACAGTCTCTGTATTATTTATTCTGTAGCTATCAAGCATATACTTGAAGCAAGAACTATCATTACCAATGTTCACAATGACATACTACAGCCACTGACGCAAAAGACCATTGCAGCAATGTGCGCACATGAGCACTGCAAAGTGCCTGCTCTAAATACAAATAGGAAATAAGAAATAAAAAGCCTGAACAACAAAATGAAAGAGGAAATTAAAGACATGAGAGGAGGGGATGATTTCTCAGTAGTTTTAGGCAGCAAGGCTTAGTCCGCAAAAGAAGCTACTGCCATTACTTCGCTACCTGCTTTTCCCCGCCTCAGCATCTGCAGAGCACGCAGGGTCCTCCCAAGAGGGAAGCAGTACCCTGCAACTAGAACACAGCATCAACAACTTCCATACATCAATCACAACCACAGCTGAGGGCTCACAACCACAGCATCTGAAATAACTATACAACACTTTGAGTAGAGTTTCTCTGGAAAAATTAACACGCATTATAAATCACTCACACAGTCCTTGCCCTAGATGGGCAATGAACCATTACATTATACAGTGCTGTCAATGAATGTCTTCGTGACATAGCTGACAGTATATGCTCTCTGGCAAGGATGTCTACCAGACTTCCAGGCATTTAGGAATCATGAGAATTCTGAAATATCTTATTATTTTTCCAGGAGTTTGCTGCAAGCAACGTACTCAAAATCACAGATATGAATTCACTGTATGGAAAGTCAAGTGTCACTCGGGATACCTTATTCATAATTACAACGCATCACTAATAAAGGATTCAGTTCTTGGGTTTTGTCCCATTTGTACAATGTTATTCTCATTACTGATAGCACTTCCTGTGCTATTTTCTATATATCAATATGATTTTGAAACACTGAATTTATGTGTTTTGGTTTTCTAAGTGTATTATCATCAAGAAAGAACATCAGCTTTAAAAACATGCTGCAAGTTCAACTTCAAGTTATACAGCTCTTATTTTATAGAGGAAACCAAAAAGCAGCAAGTATCTCCCATTAGATCTTTACAACTATGAGAAAGATTTGTTTCACCCTGTTAGCAACTGCTGAGTCAGATTCCTTGTAATGTCAGATATAAAAATATTAGGAAATCTACTAGAGATCCCTTTGTGAAACAAGAACATATCTAGCAGGAAAGTGAAACTTGCATTATTTGTAAAGGACGATTTGGGCTTACAGTCATTCAGGGATTACAGGCTCTTCTGACAGCTCCATGGAACAAAGATTTAAAATACTTCAACTACTATCAAGGTTAACAACTTGGCATAAGGAAACTACGCTTGGGAAAAAGCACTAGACATAAAACATAAGTTCAAAGTTCTCAAAACCTGTTCTGGCAATTCTTTCAGGAACAAGGAAACTGGTATTCTTATTAAATACATGGCAGAAAAACATGAACAAAATTCAGCTTCTCATCATTTACAAACTAAAATTTAGTTAAAAGTTTGTCAATACTTATGTTCAGACTATGTGGTAAAATGCCAACCAATCAGGGTAAACACCCAAGATTCACAAAAAGCTAACAGTAAATTTACTCAGGTTGCGTCAACTGTTTTATGTACAACAACGAGAAGACTATTTCACATATTTCTTTTCATTCTGAGAAGTATGAAGAATAACTGTTTTCTATTAAAGCAGCCATGTTAAATCTGCTAACGCAGCAGGGGAAAAAAGCTGACACCAAATCACAGAATAATTTTAGGTTGGAAAGGACCTGTGGAGATCAAAGTCCAACCTCCTACCCAAAGCTGAGATAACATCAAAGTTCAATCAGGTTGTTCATGGCCTTGTCCAGTTGAGCTTTATCTCCTAGGATGGAGAGACTGCCACCTCTTCAGGTGCCTCTTCCAGTACCTGACCACCTCAAGAGGAATTTTATTTTTTTTTCACCTTACACATAGTCAGAATCCTCCTTGCCATAGCCTGTGTCCTTTGCCTCTCCTTCTTGGCAGTGCACCTGAGAAGAGTCTGCCTTTGCGCTCTCCCTAACCACACACCAGTTGAGAATCATGATCAGGTTCCCCTCTTCAGGCTCACCAAACTCAGGTGTATTTCAGCCTTTTCTTGCACATCACGTTCTTCAGGCATGCAACCACCTCAGTGGTTCTCTGATGGACTCACTTCAGTGTAGCAGTGTTCTTCTGTACTGGGAAGCCCAGAACTGGACAAAGTACTCCAGAAATAGCCTCACAAGTGCTGCAAAGAGCAGAACAACCATGTCCCTCAACCTGCTGGATACATACACTCTTGCTGATGCAGTCCACTACACAGGCAGCCTCCATTTCTACAGTGATGCACTACTGACTTTCAACTAATTGATTACCAGGATCACCAAACCTTTTTCTGCAAGAACTCTTTTACAGCACATCAGTGCAAGACTTTGCACTTCTCATGCTGATCTTGGTGAGTTTTTATAGCGCGAAGGAAATATAATGCTGGCATGCAAAAGGTAAAGTATATAATGTAATTTCTATCCCCACCCTCAAAAGACACCTGAAACATTACACAGAACCTTTATGATGTTTAATACTACCCACAGAACAAGGGTAGAACAATACCACTCTAAGAACAGGAAGTTTGTAGCTCGACTACCTGTAGCTCTGATTCAGTGTAAAATCAACAAGGACACTTCTGCTTCCAGCTTGAGCCACTCAAATGCACACACATACCTTTAACCTCAGTAGTAATTACTGTAAGGCCCTCTCCTAAGGGCAGTAAAAGCTTCTCCACCACTGCTTTTTTTTTTAAGTAAAAAATCCCCCTCCTTCTCATAGTGTCAAGTCTTTTGTCTTTAAAATTCACATCAGACACAGTCAATGTCAGGATGCACAAGGATTGATTATTTCTAGCCATGGATGTAGACTTGACTAGGTCTTGCCTGCCTGGGTCAAGTCTGACCAGTATAGCCCTGTTGGTACAACACTACACCCAATCCAGTAAATCCCACTGGCCACAACAGCATACAGTGAGATAACCACAGTTCAGTTGCCTTAATAACCAGTAAATACTTCTAAAGGTAAGATAAAGGCAGTCTGTGGGTTTGATACAGCCTCCAGTTAGGTATCCCCACTGTATGTTGTCCTGTACTATGTTATCTGGAGTACCAGGCCAGCAGAACCAGTTTAAAAACAGATGGTTTATATAATCACTATTCCCAACTTAAATATTAACTGTCCAGGAAACCAAAGGCTGAACTGACTGGTAATGGAAATCTTCAGTTACATAACAAAGTTAACACAATCAAACTTCATTCCTCTGTGCAGCGATACCATGCCACATGACTAAGGCATTTTGCTACAACTAATTAAAGCTGGTCTGGAAAGAAAATGTTTGTGCTTCTTCCCTGTGACACAACAGGCTAACTCATCTGCAACTTCTCAGAATGTCTGCTCTGAAAGATGAAGTGTTGCAAGTTTAGGAAAAATACCATATTACCCATAAAAGGCAGAAAGATTAAATACCACAGACTCCAGCCTTCACTCTGCATTTGTAAGCCAACATCTAGTGGTTACTAGCTACCAGTTATTCCATTAAGACCTTTAGATCACTTTTAGCCATTTGTACATGTAAAAATTTTTTTCTCCCAGCCTCCTGTAATAAGCCATATCGGGTGCAGTTCTGAAACATAAAAATGTAGTTGGCTTTTTTTTAGGCAACTTGAGAGGGCTGCAGGGCAACAAAGCCATTGTAAAAGGAACCACTCATAGCGAGTGCACAGTGAGATCCCCTCCTCGCCTTAAAGAATATATAAACAAAACAGAGAGAAAATGTGGATGTGTATTACATTCCCATTTCGCTCAGATGCAGAGCAACTGATCACAGACCAGATAACAGAAACCAAATCCCTTAATATTATCAATACAAACTTCTTACTCAAGTATACCTAGACATAGAAATAAATACATTTGCTACCCTTCTTCAGATCCACAGTTCATGAACAGTCAGAAGCCTGCAGAACAAAGCCTGCAGAGCACACACACTAAGTGTCCATCTCTCAGCACTAACAAGAGACAAGGAGACCACAGCCACGTAGCCATCATACTCAGAAGTGGGGATAGAGGGAACAATAACACATGATGACCTAACTAATCCTATCAGAAAACCAGCTAAATTTAAAGACTAAACACATATCTTTAAAAGCAAACCTTTGGGAACATATTTCAAAATGATAATAGGGTCCTCATGCCTAAAGTCACCCTTCTGCTGTTTCTACTCTGCCTTAATTACACTAAAATAAAAGACACTCGGAACACTCCAGCTTTCCATATTGATGATCCAAGGCACACGGGCAGCAATAAAGCCAGCAGCACACAGAAAAGCTCTGTGAATAAACCAATTTTTGAGGAAGGATGCGCAAAATGAAGATCACAGAAGTCGTGCTGTAACAGCAGCAGATATCCAAAGGCATGCAAGGCAATGGAAACAACCCCCATCCACCCCCAATGTATATGTGGATCTCTAAAAGAGGAGGTGGGATCAGGGAGAGAGGAATTCCTCAAGACTTGGAAAAAGGTTTCTGATACCCCAAAAGTATTACCATGCAATTATTAGAAACCTTGTCCTTCCTCAGAGGACAGATTTCCCCCACCCCACAACCCACTCAAGATTCAAGGTTTTAACATCTTCAATTAAAAAAATGAGTTCTTTGCTGGGAGAGGGTTTTTGTTGACTTTTTTCCAGTACTACAGGACTTAAACCAATTTAGGGCATGATATATTTTTTACATATCTTTGGAGAATTTCTAGTGACCCAAAGCTTTTCCTTAAGTCTCATCTATCAAGGAAAGGCATACAGTTTAGTTCTTAGGCTTAGGGACCATTATCAGCGGGGAAATCACATACTAAAACTCCCCATGCTTCTACAGTGGTTGTTATATTTTGGGTAAAGATACACCATCCACACCCCACAAACTACACAATCCCACATAACAGTACAATATTGCCAGAATAGCTGCAACACTCCTTTAAAACTGACTTCTACTTAGTGAATTTAAAACTGATTTCATCTTAAGTACTTCATCTTTCACTGGATGTTTTGACAAGAATTAGAACAATATAACCCAGGTTTAAGATGAATGAGAAGTCCAAACAAATTTTCTGTACACTTTTTGAAATCCTGAACATGCACTTCTCACTAAACTGGCATAAAAACATTTCAATAGGGCTTCACAAAGTAATTTTCCATGTTTATTTTTATGTTGCAAAACAATTATAAATCGTGACAAGAATTTGGGATATATTTCAATTGCTGCTGCTTCTGGTCTTTTCTCGGCCTTTTTGTGAAAGGCAGCTCTACATATTCAGCCCTCAATGCCACTGCACTTAAGCAAATCAAGAACTATACCTCAGCCTTCATTAATGCACACCTGATTAATAAACTCCATGCATTTTCAATGATTCAGTACTTGGTGAAGACATCTCTACCACTTTCCAAAGCTCAGACTCTCTAGAGGTCTGAGGCTGGCCATCCAGAGGCACTAGTCACATTTGAAGCTTCAGGCCATGGTTAAGTAATAACAGGTTTCAGTGTTAAGACCCTGATGACATGAATGACAGAAATTAAGATCTCAGGCACTTCAGGATGCCTAGGGCCTCAGCTGGCAATGATGAATGTACACACTTAATCTGAATGCACTCTAAGTGTATCTACAGACATGATTACTGAGGTCTATGCAAAATCAGGGCTTAAGAAAACTGTGTGTAGTTTCCTATTGAAAAAAAGCTACATTCATTACAGCGAACAAAGATCTTTATAAATGAAAGTCTGCATTCTGGCAATCAGCATAGGCTGATGAGGAAAATGGAGTGGAATATTTTAGTATTAAGAGACAGCTAAAATGAACAGATCACATTGAACCACAGACCAAATGTACTTAGAAATTCTAAGACCTGGAAAAGCTTTTTTAAAAAAATTAAATCCCTTTTCTTAAAAAAATAAAATACTAGAGCTTCAGTGGGATATATTAGTGAGCATGATACAAGCTCTTTGATAACTACATAAAAAAATATATTGGAATTCTCTAGTGTACCTTATGAAAGACTTAGAAACTCTCAGTTCTGCCTAAACATTATCAAATGCAAAAGTAAAGTAAAAAGCTTTAACGAGTCCCTTCTATTTCTCTAAACAGATTTAACTGTGGTCCATCATCCTATTTATCTTTTCAGACATGGGTAATGAAAAAAGATGAACCCAAGAAACTAATCCTAGGCACTATATACTGTTAATGGCTCAGATAAATTTGTGATTTTCAGCTAAGTATTGTAATTCTTACTTTCTGTAATACCCATCTAAAAACAGCTTGTAAGAATTGTCTCCAGTTAAAAGTAATGGATGAAATGTAAGTTTCATAAATTTCAGCAATCTGTAGTAGTTTAACATTCCCAACTAATCTCAGCTACAATCAACATTTCAAAACCCCAAAACATTAACATATAACCATAAAATAAGAACAAACATGCTAAAAAAAGCTAATGAAACGAGTCTTTTCAGTTCTGACTCACAGTTAAAATCATTTGTTTCTAGTAGGTGTAGAATAAACTGACTCACTCCCACACGTGAATTATTTGCAAAAAAAAGGTTAGTTCAACTTCATTTGACAAAAAAAGTTCATTGCACTAGATCCGCTGACTAAACCAACATCCAAGCCATTTCCACTGATAATGCACAACTGTGCCAACCGCAGAAGCTTCAAGAACATAAATTAAGTATTTATTGGTTTTGCAAAATACTGTCTTGATATTACCTATGAAAAAGCAGCATGAAAATAATTTTGATTTCTAAGTGAAACAAGTCAGAAAAAATGTTAAATTTATGGATGCTTGTGAAACTACTTCTGTATTCTATATCGTATCATGTACCACGAGTGAGAAACTGCTTGTTACACTTTTTCTTATATGAAGACAAATTTATCAATGACGGAGACTTACCTCTTTCTGAATTTTTATATATAAACAAAATAAAAATACAAAATATAGGTCACAGCCTTTAACATACCATGTAATTCCTCACGCCCTCACTAAAGGCTGTTGCTATTTATTAAAAACTTTATCCAGAGGGGAAAAGCAATACCAACTTCCTTCTATGGGACAAAAGACAAGCTTTACCCAGGACCTCTGTCATTTTACCAGCACATACCAATGTATCTCTCATCCTCCAGACCACATTACATTCCCACTGTCAACACATGACTGCAGCATTCAGCGCCTATGTTTCACAGCATAAAGTTTTACAGACAAAGCCATTAAAAAATACTGCTTCTCTTTAAAAGTAACAGATCAGAACAGATGTACTGTAAAGAGCCCATCATACATATAGCCATGGGCTTTGAACCACACACCTTCAGATCCGTAGCTCTGACATGAATGCTATCAAAGCTAATATTCAACATGAATTAATCCTAACATACATATTTCAAAAGAACAAAACCAATTCAAAACAGAGAATGCAGGAAACTGGGATTCGGTGGCCATGCTCACAATATTCTCTTAGATGACCAAAGACTTCATTAATAAAGGCAATTCAAACTATGGTGCCCCATCAGTGACCACAGGAAAGCCTTCAGGGAGTAGGAAAGGGCTCCAGCTCCATCCACACTGCACTGTGCACAAAGAAACTGTGGCCACCACCACTGGCCTTACCAGAACCTCTTCAAGGCACCTATGGCTTCACTCTGCCCTAGAGGGCTCTCATCCACACCCTCCTATCACTAGCTCTAGTATAAGGGATCATAAACAGGCTTTGACAGATAAAGGAAGGAAGAAGAGGAACTTAAGCCAGAATCTGAAATTCAGTTTTCTTGTTCATCAGTTGTCTTCATTATCCAACCACGCTCACTTTGTGCATGTGCCCAACAGGGTTATTGCTCGCTGCACAGCTTCTGCCTGCACAGAGCAGGACATTACACAAGCTAGTAGAGCCCGAGGTCCCTTCCTGGCTTTCTGTGTGTATTTCTGCAAGCAGGGGAGAGGGGTGGAGTGCTAAAGGGAAAGAAGAGATGAATTTAAGCCCTCAAATCAAGAAATACAACATGTTATTAAGTGACAGTTTTTCCTGCTGTAACTCAAAAAAGCCAAAGGAAAGATTCTCATAAGCAGCCCTCAAAGCCTGACAACTCCAAGGTCATGTCAAAAATACTTAAGGATAGTTTCTGCCTCCTATAGTAGCATCACACTCAGCTACAAATCATGCCTCTACCCTTACCTAGCACTTTCTAGTACATCAGTGCTTGTGGCAGTCAGAGGACTAGGTCTACCCTGCAGCTAGTTTTGAAGATGCTTTAATGCAGGCTGGGAAGACCTTTTCTCAGGTCCATATCTACACTTCTAAATAAAACTGCTTTCAGGCTGAGAGAACAGGCTTTACACTCTTCTGACAGAAAGGCCACCCTGCAAGGGTCTCTATTCCCTCATTTGTTATTTTGAGAGGTTAAAGCACCTCTTTAAGCAGAACTAGAAGGAGGAGAAAGTAGGTCTGGAAGTGGACTTGCAAAGTTCACAGAGCAACCCCAACAACAAGATCCAAACTTGAAGCACCAGCCCTGACAGGCACACAAAGTTGTGAATCACTGCACCAGCAGCATGACAGCGGCCTGTTCAGGTGAGCTTTCCGTGAATGACTTTTTCATCTATGGTCCAATCTTAAGTGTAACAGATATATACCCAAAAGAGGCAGCTCGAGGCTAGGCTAGACAGGTTGCTTTGAGCACTCTGCATCCACATTTTTGCCTCCTCTAGCCCAGACTGGGAATATATTGCTGTTATTACACCAGCTTCCACTGCCTATTATGCCAGAGTGTCTTCAAGGGCTCAGCAGTAGGTGCCCAGCCGGCCTACTTGTGTTAATCATCTGCAATCTTCTTTCTTTTTCCCCCACAGCTTCAGCCCCCTTAAAGTAAGTTCCTCTCAGGAAAAATAAACACCCAAGCAAAAATACCCACCACCACCACCCAAAAGCAGAACACGGGTCCAGTTGGGCAGCAGATCTTGCACAAGCTGAGAATGCAGAAGATAAGCCGGCATTGAAACAGACGTCCCGTAACAGATCAGGAGAAATAGTCCACAGACATATCCCGTGCACCTGCTTCAGGGAAAAACCCTCTCATTTCAGATCAGTCTAAACAAATCTGACACTGGTTTTGAGGATTTCTCACAGAGGATTCACCAATACATAGTCCAGGGGTGAGACAACACTGAATGAACTACATGGGGACATGTGCCATCTTGGCCTCTGTAGCATGCCAGCAGAGTCAGAGGAAACAAAGGCTGGAGCAAGAGTCTATGCAGCACCAAGAGTATTTTAAATATAAATAAAGCCCATTCCTGTTAGACTCTTCTCTGAGCATGCTTGCCCACTGGCTGCAAACTGTGCCAAGTATCTGTTCAAGAATGGAGCAGCCAGTTGTGCCAGTCCCTGCTGGCTGAAGTAAGGGGCAGCAAGCACCTCAGATGAGCACAAATGTGATGCCAGCCAGAAAGGTGCCCTATGAGCAGCCACTCTAGCACAAGATTATGAAAGACTCAGATCCCGCAGTACGACAGAACAAGAGACTCCACGGGGAGGAACATGCTGTACCTGAAAGTCAAAGGACAGGTGATGCACAGACCCCTGAGCTGCAGCTGCCATGCTGCTGCAGTGCTCCTCTACTTCTCCTCATGTGGAACAAGGGACAGCACACGTTTTTGGAAGGAAGAGCCTCTTAGAAGGTTCCTCTGCAGTGCATAAGTAGCACTACCCCACAGCCCCCAAGCACTGGTGTGCACCATAATCCATTAGTAAGTCCAAAGGCCATGCAGCCTCCTCTGTGCTTGCTGATAGCTTTAGGTAGCCTTCACCAGCAGCCTAGGTCAGCTGTACCAAGGGAAGTACCTCCATAGACTGCCAGGGCCACACACACTGTTTCACAGGCTTTCTAGGACCCAGAACTGTCCAGTTCCAGCATCTCCCCAACCACCATCTAGGTTGCTCTCCTGACAACTGGAAGGATGAGCAGCAATGGTCAAGCAATTTGGCCTCAGAGGAATGAGGGTTGTAGCATCACAGTTTCACTGATGACTTTCAGAGAAGAATGAGCAAATAACTAAAATAAACAAGGCTCCTCACTATTTCTCACTCTAGGAGCAGCAGATGTAGCAACATTTTAAAAGACACTAAGCACAGACTTGGGAAATTCTTTCTGAACATTCAGACACGGGTTTGCTACCTAACAGACTTGGATTCACTAAGAATACTGAGCATTATTTCAGTATCTGTTATATCAACAATATAGTGATAATCAATCGAGCAAGACCTTATTCAACATGGGTTAGAAACAAAAATAACTAGAAGAAAAGGACTTCGGAACTCCTTACTTCCACCTCCACTAGCTCTTCTCCAAAGATACTTGGCATAAAGATATTATGTGTATTATACTTCCAGCATAGGGGAAAAAAAATACAGCTTGTTTGAAAGCTCCATTCACCATGGGAAAGCTACAACTGCCCAGGTATAAATGGCAGATTCTTACAACATTTCTAAAGCGATGGAAGCCACAAGGTGCCTCAAGGCAAAGAGCCACACCCTACGCTCTTCTATGGTTAGCAAATAGGAAGATGATTTTGAAGAAATAAGCCTGTGGCAGGACTGCCAGGAAACAGTGGGATTTATAGGACACAAGCAATGAGATACACCACTTGGGGTTCACCAGCATCTGCAGGTGAAGTGCAAGGCTTCTACAGATGTTGAATAAGGAGAAGGTGGTGTAAGTCTCATGTGATAAGCCTGGGACCTCATTTTCTGGGCTCCCCACTTCCCTCCTCCCACAGTCATCAGCTCCAGAATACAAGCAGCAGCATCTGCTGTCAGAGAGCAGAGATATCCACCTCCAGTAGCTACACCACACAACCCAGCATCTACTCTGCACCCCACAACCAGGAGAAAAAAATCCCTCTGCCTCAGCTACCACACCTGAACTCTTATTTTCTCTTGGTAATTACAAATGCAATCAAGTCCATTAGCCATGCTGAATCATTTTAAGGGAATTTTACGTGTGTGATACCTCACACCCAGTTTTAAATCCAAAATACTGAAGATATGCTTGTTATATAGCTTGGCTTAATTTAACTTTAACACCTATGCAGGTTATTTCCATTGTCAATGATGTCTCCATTTTGTCAAAAGGAAATTCCTTCTGTCTCCAGTTGATAAAGAAACACTGATCTTCAAAGTATATCCCAAATATTTAACTACACTCTCATGCTTCTACAGACACCCAACAGCACACAAAACTTGTGCACATCAATCCAGAATATCTTCTAACAGAGAATCAGGCTGTAATTAAGACTGCACATCACGACATGAGGAAGATTAGCGTGTTTGGCATGATATTTTCCTTATTAGCTGGAGGCAGAAACAAGTTCCTTGTCAGTGGAAACATACTGTGAGGGCATTAGGACACAGATAAAAGGTGCCTCGTTGTTGGCATTTATTTGTTTTTAACAGCTTGAAGGAAAGGGAGGAACACACAGTATCAACTGTAATTGCTTTTAAGGGTATTCCTTGTTGATGGAACACAAATATACAGCAGTCCAGACTTAGGTCCATCCCCTTACCATCAAGGGCCTGGATTATAAACTTTTATCCCCACTCTGCAGCACCAGATGGTAGCTCAAATACATTTCAATTATTTATTGAATAGGCACTTTGTTATACTAGGGTAATCCCACACTGCAGTAAGAACTACACACTGTTTTTATTGCGAGATATACTTTTCATCAAGTCAGTAACATTTTCACATCCAGTGAACGCAATAAATAGAATTAAAAGAAGTGATTTTATAAACAATTGGATAATCGGCCTCTCCATCACACAGAAAATTACAACGCAGGGATCAATCAGTAAGACACAACCACCAGCAGTGCTATAGAAAAAGCACATCATTCTTTGGCCTGCCCCAAATCCTTTCCTCAACTTCAGTGCTCAAAGTCTGATCTATCACATTTAACAGTTTGTAGGTGCCCGCTTGTTCAAACCATCAGCTTGAAAGCAAGAGTATAAAACCAGACTGCACTTTGCAGAAGACATACAAAGCTCCCACCACAAAACAAATAATCAATGTTCCCCAGGCTGCAGCCTTGAGGGGCAGATGTGATAAAGTGGTTAATTATTCAGTTGGCAATCGCATTACTGACGTCAATAGAAGAGTCCAGGAAGTGAATCCTCTTAGTTTGTTAGTGTATGACAAAGAGTGGTGGTCCCCACAGAAATTAAGGAGAACCAGCTGTCCCTCCACGTTAGTGCTCTGGTCTGTAGTGCTAAAGACACATATTTGCATTTACTGAAGTAAATCGGCCCCTCCCTCTCCCTTAGGAAACCTTTTGTTTTGTTGGAGATTTTTTTTAGAGGGCTCTTTAAAAGCCTAATTAACAGTACACACATGGAACAGCTGATAAACGGGACAATATACTCGTGAGCAATGATCATTCCTCCCACTCCTCCAATTCTTATTCCATGGAGAAGTTAAGTCACTTTCCTTATACACTATTATTCATAACTTGCTCAGCTGAATAAACCAGTCAGCCACCATGGCCATTTTAACATAGAATCATTTAGGCATGCAGCAAGGAAGGATCTCTGCTACCCACATACCTGTAGTCAAGAGCCTTAACTAAACATTGGATAGAAAACTTTTATCCTAAGCGCTGTCATAAGTATCCATATTTTCTTTTGTCAGCACGCTTCGAACTATCGGAGGTTTCTCATTATCAGGCTGCTTAACAGTAGGAAACCATTAAACAAAGCTGCTATAAAGGCTGCCTAGAATTGCTCTGTCCTTCGGGGGCATGCCCAAATTAAAAAGACTGCATGACGAACGGTAACTGTTGTTCCTACGAGACACACATACGCCCTCTCCAACAGCATCGAACCCGGCATAAGGGGCAGTATTTCAAAGCCTGAGTCCGCTGCTCTCGCCCTCTTCCTCCTCCTCCCCCCCAGGTGGGAAGCCCCCCGAGGAGCACTGGATTAGCCTGACATTTCGGGTTAAGCCGAGCGGCGTTTCAGGCCAAGGACACTCCGGTGCTGCTCCTGCCGCCGGCTGCCAAGCGGCTCGCCCGGGACCGAGCGGGGCTGGGAGGAGACCCGCAAGGGTCAAGGCCCGGCTGGCGGCGGGGGTGTTCCCCAGGGAGGCTCCACATCCAGGGGCGGTGTCTCCCCACCCCGCCCGGCCGCAGACGGGAGCGGCGGCGGGGAGCGCGCTCCCAGGGCCGGGTCGCCCTCCTGGGCCCGCTCGCCGCCCTTCGCCCAGGGATTAGGGCAGCGGGGATCCCACACAAGCCTCCCACCCCGTTATCCAGGCCCCGTCCCTCCCCCTCACGGCGCCGGGCCGGGCGCTGCTCCTCCGGTCTCCGCGGCCCCAGCCCCGTGCTCCCACCCGGACTCACCCCATTCGAGAAAGTCGGAGACGTATCGGTCGCGGCGGAGCGGCGAGTCGCGGCTGCACTCGGCGTAGACGCCGACCAGGAGGTCGAGCAGGGTCTCCACGCTCAGCACGCTGTCCTGCCGCTGCGGCCCGTCCAGNCCGCTCCTCCCCCAGCGGCAGCGGCAACCCCGGCGAGCGCGGCCCGGCGCGTCCCACGGAGCAGCCCCGGCGGCACCCGGCCACGCCCACCACGCAGCACCCGCGCGGTCCGACGTGGGCAGGGCTGGGTGAAGCCGCGCAGGAATATTGGGCCGCGCGCCGCGCCGTAGCGGGGCGGGGCCGAGGGTGTGGCACCGCCCGCTCCTCGCGACCCTCGGCAGATTCGCCACGGAGGCCACGGAGCGCGCGAGGAGTGGGTTCGGCGGCGGGCTGCGCGTGCTCGTACGCACTTCCGGTGGCCGGGCTGTGGGTGCGGGGGTCGCTCCGCCCGGAGGGAAGCAGGGGCAGGGGAGGCCCGAGCTCTGCTGCTGCCTGAGGGGGGCTGGGGCGGGCGGCAGGGCGGCCTCTTCTCCCGAGGAACAGGCGATGGGATGGGAGGAAAGGGCCTCAAGTTGCACCAGGGCAGGATTAGTTTGGATATTCGGGAAAATGTCCTCAGCGAAAGAGTTGTGAAACACTGGACCAAGCTACTCGGGAGGTGGTGGAGTCACCAGCCCTGGAGGGGTTTAAAGATGTCTAGGTGTGGTGCTTAGTGACATGGTTTACTGGTGGGCAGTGCTGGGCCTGATGAGCTGAATGGTCTGTCTAACCTAAGCCATTCTGTGGTCCTATGAAGGACAGGAGTGACCCTGGAGCCCACCATCCCTGCAGGCCCTCGCTGGGTGCTCCCTGCCCAGGGCCAATGTCGGGCTCAGGAGGCTTTTCTGGCCGAATCTGGAGCAGCGCCTTCCCTTTTCCTGCCTCGGCCACAATTCCCTGCTGCGTGGCCAGACTTGCCTTGGTGGAGCCCTCAGCAACAGGCGTGGGGCTGACGGGGTAGGCAAGCTGCACAGCAGGACATGACATCTGCAAGCTGTGGTTTTCTGCACCTTTCAAAACCTATCTGGTGATAGGGCTTTATTTCAAAGCAGCAGCAGCCAACCTGGGCAAAGAGCCCTATGTGTTAACAGCTGTTTCTCGAAGGAGAAGGGAGCTGGGTATAAGGCACTCAAAAGTTTCCGTAGCGTGGTGTTTTTTTTTCATTACATTGTTTCTTATTCTGAGAACTGTTCTGTCTGGAGGCTGCAGCACCTTAAGGCAAGATGCTGAGTAGCTTGTGATGGGAGTTCACGTCTCTAGGAATGCAGCCAGTCAGGTCCTGATGCAAAGCTGAACCAGGGAGGATGCCCGTTTCCTTGCCTGTCTGCCCTGGAGAGCAAATGGAGCACTGTGTGCTGAAAATCATCCTACTGGAAAGAGAGACAGCTGAGTGCGAGTTCTGTCAGGACTGGGAAACCCCTTGCCTCCAGGAGCTGAAGCTGGATAGGGGTTTGCATCGTGGTAGCTGCAGTTGCCAGGGATCCTTCACAGTCAAACATGACATGGCAGTTGCCATTGAAAGACCTGAGTGTTCTCAACCATCACCTTCGGGGATAATGGTTAGGCCAAACCCAAGCAGTGCTGCATACAGGGAACTGCCCTTTTCAAAGGTTAGGGAGCATAACCAGACAGAGCTACATGAGTATTGTGTAGCAGAAATTATTGCACAACAAGAGGTCCAGCAGATGACAGAAATACTTGTTTTTAGGAGCCCTTGTCCCTCAACATGTCTGATAGATAGCTCTTTGACACCAAATACCTGTTATATCTGAGAGCTATTCAGGTTGGAATAATACTATGCTCTGCATTTGGACCTTCTACCTGGATCAAGACGGTACAGGTGTGTTGAGACTTGTTAATTCTGAAAAATGCAATTTGATAGAAGATCTCATGAATCATACTTTTATACCAAGAACCTATAATTTTAAAACAAATAAGAAACACAGTGGACAAAAATAGTTTTGGTTTGTTTTTCCTAAATGATTTCTATGTGTTTGTACTTCCTTCTGCAAACATCCCCTTGAAAATATATTTCACAGCCTCTCTTGAAGTTTTCATTGTTCTCTCCCTGTGTTCCTCCCTGGTTATGGTTGTCTCCCCCGACCTCCCACTGTTTAATGTCACAGATAACGTTCCTTTGCAGGATCCTTAGCATTTTAACCATCCCAATTGTCTTTCTGGTGCTGTTGCTTTATTTAAAAGGAGGTTGTAACATTTTGCACTTATTGCCACTTTGGGGACTCATTTTTGGGCAGTTGATCAGAGTCATGGCTAGGGAGAACCAAGTTTTAAAGATATCTATCTTTCCCCTTCTTATCTGCTACTGCTGCAGATGGTGATTATCGCCACCTCCTTCAGCAAGGAAGAGATTATAAAGGAAACAGCAGCTGGGTAAGGAAATAGCCATTTTCTGCCTACTGATCACTCCAGTGTTTCCAGCCTCCTCAGCCTGTTCTGCGTTTGTAGAACTCGGGGATTTCGAGAGCTACTCCTGACTTACTCCAGTCCCAGAGAAGAGTCAGGTCCTGTGCTGGGAAGACGACAGATGGGTGACAGATGATGTTGAAGCCCACTTCAACAACTATGGAGGGTTTAGCCTACCAGACCAACATGTGCAGGGTTATTTATGAGTGATACTGTAGGTACTCCAGAATTAGTTGAAAAATTTCAAAAGCTCTTGTGAAGAGTTAAAAGCCTTGTGTATTGTAAATAATGCTGGGTTTTCACAGCCAGGTTTTCAGTTATAAAAAGCCCACCTAGCTGAAAAGTGACATTTGATATATGTACTAAAAAATGTATGTAAGCTTGAAAATGTAGCTGAAGGTACTCTGCTGCTGTTACTCATCTGTGCCAATCCATAGACTAAAAATAAATGTGATCTGGCTAAAATGAATTAAATTATCCTTCTTACTAGTTCCTTTTTCATGTGGTATATTTCAGTGGAAAAATATAACCCCTTTTTCTGGGACTGATCTGATTTTTAAAATCCTCTCTTTTTGTGAGAAAAAAGATGTAAGTGAATAGGTTCTCACATATATTTTCTGGAATTATTGTAGACCTGTAGAACTGAAGGCACAAAGTCTATATGGCTACTGGAAAGTTTCTTCAGATCCAATCAACTTAGGTCTCCTTTTTTGTTGTTTTTGGCTGTACTCCAAGTAACTTGGTAACTAGTAGAGGGAGAAATTCTGTTACAGAATTTTGATGGCAACAGGAAATAGCTGTGTCACTGCTGTATGACTTCAGGAAAATCCACCCACAGATCATTTTGGAATTCAGAAGAATTAAGAAATATAAAGAGCATGGACAGAAACTGCAAGCGTAGCTCATTAACAATGAAGACCCTCGTGAAAAAAAAAACAAAAGAAGTGAAGAAGATGTTTCAGATACCTACTTTGTCACATTCAGACAGATAATTGTAGAAAAAGAGAAAAAAAAAAGTTGCCATCTTCTATTTGCTTTTTGTTTTAATTGGTTTACATTAGTAAGCAAATAAGACTCTGAGCAGCTAGAAAACCTAGCTAGGAGACCTAAATATATTCTACTAATTAAGGAAATTAGGCGAAATTTCCAACTGAGAGAGCAATTGACTAATGTGCAGCAAGGGAGGAGTTTTCTAAGGATTCCAAATGCAAGATGTAATTAAATTGAAATCAGAGCAAACTCATGAGTTCCAAAGGTAGAATATAAGAAAGAGTTAAACATGTGTGAAAACAACGCGACTGGTTTATATCTTGTTGTTATCATAGACTTTCCTTCCTGGAATTATTTTTTAGGAAACTATCACCTTTCCAGCTCTGTTTGTGTTTGGCAATATTCTAAAAAATGCCTTCTTGCCAAAAGCAGTGTAAATCTACAGCTGTCATCCATACTGGGAGCCAGAAATAGTCTGTCAGTGGGGGCTATCTTTGATGACATTGCATCATGTAAGCTTGAGCATTGAGCTAATGTATTCAATATTAAATCAAAAACAACAGCTAAGTCACCATGGGTGTGATGTTTGCCATGGTGGGAAGTGCAGAGAAAATCCCTCAAAGAAGACTCTGCTTTTTTGGTGATGGATGCTAGAGCTCTGCTTCAGCGTCCAGGAAGCTCTGTCTGCTTCAGCTCACTGGTAATGCACTAGCTGAGCAACCGAGTTTCACAAATGCTCTTGTCTTTGCACATGATGATGAGTGAAGTGGGAGGAAAGAAAGGGCAGTTGCTCATGGAGAAGTGCTGGGAAGGGCTGAGAGTCTGGTCATTTCCAATTTTCACTAAAATGCTTTCTCATAACAATAATAAAAAAAGAGCAGCAAAGCCATTTGCAGGGTACCTTCTGGTAAGTGCGTTCTGCCACTAAGTGCATTTGTTGGCAGTGCTTCTGTTTTGCTCTTGTAAGTATCTAGATTTTAGTGATGGTACAGCCCAACATTTTGAACTGAAGGTGTGGCAAACTGGGATATAAAAGGATTTTGCACTTGGTGCATGCTTCATTAAAGAGAAAAAAAAAAAACACCCTAAAGAAACGAAAATCATTAGGTGTACTTTTATCCCTAAAAGTCACTTCTGAGTGATTTGCTTTGCAGGGTTTCTGGAGCAAAGTGCTGTCATAGGCAAAGGAGCTGTGCTAATCCCACACCTCTTCCAGCCCACATGCAGCAGGTTCCCAAACACATTGTTCTTTTCCTTGGTATCTTTTCTTACTCAAGTAATTTTCTTACTCGGTAATTTATGCCTATTTAAAATTCACCTGAAAGAAGGGAACTTGCCTCCCTGCTGCTGTTTCAGGAAACCGTCAGTCTTATTGATCAGTGTGTTTCCTGAGTACAGGCAGGTTAATACAAGGAGCCTGAGATGGATCACATCGCATTAAGGGGCTTCCCATTCCATTCACGCTTTGAGAGCAGCATTAACTGAAGTGGGCAGCTGGTTCCATCAAAATCATTATGAGGCCACTTGGTTTTTTGTGGATTTTGGGTTTTTTTCCCCAGAATTTGTCTGAAAATGACTGAACTGTAGGGAACTAGGGGTTTAGATGAGGTCATTGTCTTGGACATCTGGAACAGAATGTCATCACCACATTTAGGCAACACAACAGCTCATTTTTATTTCGGTTCTGATTTCAAGTCCACAATATCCTAAGGAAAGCATTGGCTGAATGATCCAGTCTGTTCAGACACGTGGCAGCATTGAAAGGATGGTAACACAAAGCATAAAAGCCCCCTTAGACTCCTGCTACTTGAGGGATCTTCAAAGGAGGTGGAGGCAGTGGTACAGAGATGTTATTAAAAAGCCCAAATACTCATCAACAATTATGATATCTTGCAAGTAGCAGCACCACACCTTGCTCTCTGTACAGCTGCCATTTTATCACTTAATAGTGTTGTGTTACTGCAGCTTTGCATCTGCCAGACTCGTTCAGATCAATCTTTGTACAAAGAGTGAAAAGCATCATGTTGCTAAAGGCAATTTTTTGCGCCTGAGTTGATGCTAGACTAAGATTATCCAATTTTTGTTTTGTGTGCTTTTGTGTTTTTTGCTGGCTGCTCTGGCACTCTGGTTCAGCCAAACTGACAGTAGTACTGTTCATTGCAGAGAATAAGATGAGTTTTAGGTGATATGTGTAAGAAATAGATAGGAAATGTGTTCCTTTTTCCTAGCTAATCTGTAGGATTAGTTCTCTTGGGTTGCTGAGAGTAGCAGCGTTATTCATAGTGCATTTTAAATTAATGCTGCAGTTTAGTAATTTTTTTATGTCTTGAGAGGAATGATTGGAGATGAAAAATAAAACTTCCCCAGTCTTCTCTCTTGAACCTTTAAAAATCTGCCACTGACTTTAATAGGAGTGTTCCCATGGAGATAAGCACAACTGAGTCTACCTACAAGGAAAAGAACTAATCTGCTTTGAATGAAATATTTTTGCATTTTAAGTAATGTTACTTTAATACACACTTTATTCTTCTATGACAAAGTGCTCTTTGATTTTCAGAAACTGTATAATCAAAATAAAAAGCAGGTTCTATTGTATTCTCTTCCCTGGTTCCCTCTCCACAATGGACAATCCATAATCATTCTGTGAGAAATTGAAATCAGAAAATATTCCAGTCTGTTTCTAAGATCCAGGCAGAGCATAAATAGCAGTCAGGAAAAACACAGTTGTACACTGCCCTAAAAGCAGCAGGAGATATTGTGCAGAAAACACTTTTACTTCTTCAGTAATGATGACCTGTCAAACCATTCTCAGCTGATGGTTCATTATTATAAATTTCTGAGCAGTGTTCAGGAAGCCAGAAGTGAGACCAAAAGAGCTTCAATTTGTTCATGGTATTCTGGGACAGTGAAAAAATAACTCTACCAACTTCAGCATCAAATATCCTGAAAGGCTGCTCCTGATAATTCTCACTTTTCTATTCGATAAAGCTGCTTCCAAAAACAAAGTGATTTTTCTGACAATGTGCAAAAAAGACATTTTTCTCCTATTCATTTGCTCTGAACAAAGATTTCACCCAAGCTTCAGGCTGATTTGGCTGCACCATTACACACCCAGAGGCACTCAGTCTGGACTTACACAAATGCTCGTGTCTCTGGCTTCCACCTCAGCCTCTCAGCAGAGCCGTGTGGAAGCCCTCTGTCTCAGGTGCTATGCCAGCAATTATGAAGACTTTCAACAACACTGACAGCAATTCAAGAGAGACCTGAACTTCACAACACTACAGGCGAGTGTGAATGCCACCCCCTGCCTGACTCCCCTTCCCCCAGCCACCACCAGTCCCCCACCCAATGGAAAATACTTTATCCCCCCTCCCCACCTCTCTGCTGGGAGCTGGCTCCCTGTTACCCCCCATGTCAACACCCTTCTCTTCAGGGCCAGTGATGAACTACTCATCCTCTGGTAGCAGATGCCACAGCAGTGGGTGATGACACCCAACTAGACTTTTCAGAGGTCTGTGAAGATCATGCTGTTTGCTGGAATCAAGGGAAAGGACAGACAAAAAGCCATGGATGATCCTAAAGAGCTGGACATGTACCTTCTGATTTGGGGTTGGGGGCTGAACAGTAGCTGGGGATGCTCCTGGGAGGGCATTCACCCCTTCTTGGAAGATAGAGACTGCATTTGCTAGTGTGTGTGACAGTGTCAAACATACATTTTATGGCATCACATATAGAATCACAGAATGCTTTGGGTCCCTGTTTTCAGTGACAAAAGACCAGGTAGTGATTGCCACGTGGTGCCAAGAGTCCATATTCACAGACGAGGAGATCTTCAAACCAGCAAGCACCATGAAAGGATCAGCAAGGAGGGATTCCACGAGTAGCCTTGGAGTTAGAGAGCTGCTTCCCTACTGGGAGATATAAGGGCAGATGTATAGTGTAAAAGAAAGCAGCTGCTGGGATTATCACTTGTTCTGAGACTAACAGCTATGATGAGGAAATGGAGACTTTTCTGAGTGCAAAAATGAAGATTCCATGCTGGCCATTGCCACAGGCTGAGTGCTTAGGCTGGACAACCCAGAAAAACATGAAGTTGCAATTGCTCTTTCTGAGAGGATCACCTCAAATACAATTCTGGGCCCCGCAATTTCAGAAGCTTGTTAAGGTTCTTGAATGCATCCAGAGGAGGGCAACAAAGCTGGTGAAAGGACTGGAGGGAATGTGCTATGAGGAGCAGCTAAGGACTTCGGGCTTGCCTAGTTTGGAGAAAAGGAGGCTGAGGGGTTATCTCATTGCTCTCTGCAGCTTCTAGAGAAGGGGAAGTGGAGGGAGGTGCTGACCTCTTCTCCTCGGTACTCAGTGATTGGACACATGGAAATGGCTCAAAGCTGCATGAGGGGAGGTTTAGACTGGACATTAGGAAGCATTTCTTTACCCAGAGGGTGGTAGAATAATGGAACAGGCTTTCTAGAGAGATAGTCAATGACCCAAGCCTGTTATTATTTAAAAGGCATTTGAACAATGCCCTTAATAATATGCTTTAACTTTTGGTCAGCCCTGAAGTGATCAGGGAGTTGTATTAGATGATCGTTGTAGGACCCTTCCAACTGAAATAGTTCAGTCTAGTCTAGTCTAAATGGATACTGCTTCTGCTCATGACATTAAGCAGGAGAAGGGTACATCCTCAGCTACAGTGAATTGTCACGACTTCATTGGAGTCAATAGCAAATTGCAGAGACTCACTATGTCAATAACTAAACTCCCCAGGGCTGATCTTCAGCTGGTGGAAACAGTCATAACTTCATTGAAATCCACTGATGACCAGCTGACCCTGAGGTTTTCCTATTGATTACGTTGTGAGTAGGACAAGACCTAAATTTAATTTTGTGATGGTCCAGGAACAATGTACATTATTTCGAAGCATCCATCATTACTGCAATTAATTGGTGCCTGTCCTGGACAAGACTCTCTCTTTCAATCATTAAAATGCTGCTTGCCAGTCTATGATTTGCCCTGCAGATGTGAAAATCTGCACTGACATAATATATGTAAAGTAAAAGGGGTTTGACTATTTCAGGTTTCATTTAGGTGTGTAGCCTATGGTTGCCTCAGGTAACATCAAGGTACTACTTAATCATGATAACACGATTAAGATGCAAATTCACTTGCCTTATTTAAATACATTTATTCTCTGAACCATCCAGCTGGGTGTAGTTTCTAAGAGTAAATGCAAAGTACTCACAGCAGGCTTCAGCTTAAGCAGAATCTCAGGGATGGCTTCTAAATGTAATCACTCATTGTCATAGTAGAAAGTTGAGGTCACCTTTTTAAAAGTGCTGGGAGTCCAAGAGTTACCCATGATTGTTACTGCTTGTACTACAGAATCACAGAATGGTAGGGGTTGGAGGAGATGTCTGGAGGTCATCTGGTCCAACCTCCCTGCTTAAGCAGGGCCGCCTAGGACTGATTGGCCAGGACCGAGGGCAATATCTCTAGGGGTGAGATAGTATTTCCAGGCATGGAGACTCCACAACCTCCCTGGGCAACCTGTGTCAGTGCTCAGTTACCCTCACAGAGAAAAAGTGTTTCCTGATGTTCAGATGGAAACTCCCAGGTTTTAGTTTGTGCCCATTGCCTCTTGTCCTGTCACTGGACAGCACTGAAAAGAGCCTGGCTCTGTCCTTTTTGCACTCTCCCTTCAGGTAAGATCCCCCCTGAGCCTTCTCTTCTCCAGGTTGAACATTCCCAGCTCTTTCAGCCTTTCCTCATAAGAGAAATGCTCTAGTCCCTTACTTATCTTAGTGGCCCTTCACTGGGCTTTCTCCACTATGCTTATGTCTGCCTTGTACTGGGGAGTCCAGAACTGGACACAGTGCTCCAGGCGTGGCCTCACCAGTGCTGAGTGGAAGGATCACCTCCCTCAACCTCCTGGCAACATTCCTCCTAATGCAGCCTAGGATACCTTCTTTGTCACGAGGACACATTGCTGGCTCATGTAACTGTCATTGCCAGGGGAAACAGGACATCAACTGTGGAGAGGATGTCACCCCTGGAGCCAAGCTGCACAGTTAATAGAACCTGCTAAGACATGGTTGTTCTTCTGAACATAACAAAGAATGCACTAGCTAATCAATGGATCTACCTTGTCAGGTCCTCACTAGTCATGTCCATCTATCTATCTTGCCCCCAGACTAGTGTGTTACTATTAAAAAAGTAATTGGCTCCTTGAGGGGCAGCCACCACTGAGCAAGGTGATGTGCAGCTCCCATTGTGGGATCCTACTGGATCCTGAGCAAAGCACAGGATGGCTTTGGCTGGTGGCACACACAAGAACACGGGACAGCAACCCTGTATCTGAGCCACTCTGAGCCCTGCATGGATGCTTACCTGAGGATTTTGACCCTAACATTGTGTAGGCAGACTCAAGTATCTAAGGTGCCTTTCAGCAGCTCCTGACGTGCTGAGATGCAACCTGGTCAGACTGGCCATCTCACCTCTATCTAGAGTTGCTCTGAGTAGCTGTGGGACAGGCCATGATATTAGCAGTGAACTTAGCACTGTTAGGTTTACAGTTGGACTTGATGATCTTAAAGGTCTTTTCCAACCTAAATCATTCTACAATTCTATGATTTTAATGCAGTTGGCATGCATTCTCCTATCTGCAGCTCAGATGTCTTGCAGGTTCTGCCCACACCTCCTCCTGCCTACTGCATTTCCCCTCGAGAGTAACTCCTGAGGCTCCAATGAAGGTTTGCTTCATTTTCACTGCCTTGAGGCAGGGCTGTGGGCCTCATTCATCACAAAGTATGAGCTCTAATGGTGTTTTAATGGCCCATTCTAGTTAGGATATGACCATGCAGAAGGGCATTTGTGTTCCCATGGGCGCACAGATAAACCTTCAGTAGCTTTGCTTGCAAACACCTTCCCACATCACACTGAAGGAAACTGTCCAGGTTAAGAAGCCTGGTCCTTTAGACTGCAGGCTGGGCATATGCTTAACATATCTCCTATAAAAACCCTGAGTTGTAAGAAACTCAAATACACCTTGGGAAAGCACCAACTATAACATATGCAAATGACATGATGGAAAAGGACTAGAAACTTGGAACGTGGAATGTTTTGATCTTATGCAGTTCAGGCCACCTCCAAAATAGGGCACTGCAACCAGAGAAGTATCAGAGCCATGCAAAAGTTGAGAGCTGAAGACTGACTTGTAAAAATGAGCAAATTCTCTGTTTTGTACCAGAAGCAAGCCAGCTAGATATGCAGCATGAGCATGTATTATGATGAGCCTGGGTTATTAGCAGTCACCGGTTTGGAAGCCCTTAGTGAATAAATTTGCTGTTTCAGGATAAAAAAGAGAGCACTATATCTGCTTCATCAGTAGTCACTGCAGAAGTGAATGATGAAATAACAGGAACACCCCATGATGAACCATGCTGATACATGCTGTTTTTCTCAAGTTTGTCATAAGAAATGAGCAAGAAAACTACAGTGCTGAAACAGAGGAAGAAACCAATCACATGGTAAAAGAGTCCTTGGGCTATGAATAGTTACAAGGGAATGAGATGAGCTTAAAGATATGGCTGTGCAGAACTCCAGAGATCAGATCACTGTTAATCATGTCAATCAAGTCAGTATTCATCCAGGACAGAGAGGATTCCTGAGCAGTAGAACTAAGGAACTTTTTTCCAGTGGATCTGTGTCCTGTGCACCAATGCTCGTTCCTCCACTTGTCCTCTGTATCATTTCCATGCTTCCCAAGCCTCTGTCTTCCAGCCCTGCAGTGTGCCAAAGCATTTGCCACTTCCTGCTGCCTAATCACGGTATTTCCAATTCCCCTTTTGTTTCCCACCTACTTATTGTGGGCTCTCAACTGAGTGCTGAGAGCATCCTGGCTGGGTTTCCTGCCAGACCTGGTAGGTGAGGGCTGGAGGCAGTCTTGCCTTTCTCTCTGGGAGGGTACAAACGCAGAATCTCTCCCTTCTATTAAATCAGTCATTTGCACAGAACTTGCAGGAAAACTGCATCTTTGCTATTTCTGTGCTTTTGCCAAGTTTGGTAGAAATCAGGTTCAGTAGTTACTGGTGCAGGGGGAACACCAGACACATAACTAGAAGATAGGATGCTAAGGAAATCAGAAACAACCAGAACACCAGGCACCGGAGGAGCTCCGACTGTGACTTGTAAGAATCCAATAGCAGAAATACCTGCATGATGAAGAAGCAGATGAAGAATAGCCAAGGAAATACCCCAGAGGCTTAGAGGAACCCAAATCTAGATAAAGATGTCACAAAAATGCTAAGAGTTTGAGGTTTTGACTGAATGTTGCATGAGAGTTCTGAAAGATGTTAGTATCTACAAGATATACGCAACATGGGGAAGATGACACAAAAGCAGCTGATTAACATGCAGCATGATGGATTGTTTGCATTCAAAATCCAACTCAGTCTCTTGCAGAGGGATATGATATTGCTGAAAGTAGGCACAAAAAGCTGACAGGATGAAGCAAAAGATATTTCTTTTGTGGCTTGCCAGACATGATGAGGCACAGTAGAAGTTCTAACAGCATGTGAGCATTTTATAAAAGTGGCAGTGAAGAGAAGATACCAAGTGGGAGTGAGTCCGATAAAGAACAAAAATGGGAGATTTTAGTTCTAAAGAATTCAATCAAAGAAAGGCAGAGGAACACTTTAATGAGCTCCTTAGCAGAGAGGTGGGCAAAGGTGAAGAGTAAGTGGCCATTTTTCAGACAGCTGAGCTCTGTTTGCAGCATTAATTTTGGAAAAAAAACATGCAAAAGTCACTTGGGAGGGTCAGGACCAACATAGCAGCAGGGCACAGTGTTCCTGCTGAATTACTGAGAAATGGGTGGTGGAGATAAGATGAAAGCCTTTACAAGCTATTTTTATTGGCTTGGAGGTTGGAAACAATAATGGAAGGGTTGACCATGACCTAAATTTTATGTCCAGTTTGGAGAAAGTAGGAAAACAAAAGCATTAGAATGTCAGAAACAGCTCTTCAAGGCCTGTAAAATGTAACTGTTACACCCAGGAGAGGCAGACCTCTTGTGCCAGGGAGATAGCCTTCCCCGAACACAGGGCTTGGGACAGTCCAAGATAGTCTTGCTGCCAACAGCCCTGGAGGCCTTTCAGCCAATGCCCTGATCTGAATGAACAGCTCTGGGCTCAGGCTGGGCAGACAACAGGGACACACAAGCCCTGCACCCTCCCCCTGGCTGCCGGGACTGTGTTTTTAATGTATCTTTTTGTGTCTGTTTCTGGATGGCCTGGGAGTTTCTTCTCTGTCTCTCACTTTGTGTCGCTCAGTCTCAAACATTGCCCAGACAAAATCACACTATCCAGAACAGTCAAATTCCTGAGCAGCCTTCCCTATGTGAAACATATATTTACTGCATCTTAAAGATCCCTTAAATGGAAAAGCAGCATAGAAACCTACTTATGAGATTTAATCCAGTCCTACACCAGCATTTATGGAACAAGTGCTCTTGGTTTATGCTGTAATCTCAGCAAAATGCACCTACCGCAGGCCATATGGTGCAGATTCTGCATTCAATAGCACCAGTGACGGCGTCATTTCTCCCACTTTTATTGCAGCTACATACAATGCTGATGAGCTCAAAACTTTTCTGAATAGGACTCCCGAATACTTGGCAGTGTATTGCATGACAGTGCTATTTGCAGCTTGGCACTTGTCCCTGATTTATTGTTTCACATTAATCATCAACATTAAAGCCCATCTCTCCTTTATTGGCTTCAGGTCAGAGACTGATGCCCTGATTAACTTTGAAAAGCACCCGACTTTACAAATATTCCCCCTGATGCTCAAGGATCTCCAGTTCAGTTTGCAGAGCAGGTGGTTATGAAACTGTCATTTGCTCGTACATGAAATATAACCGTGTAAAAAAATTTCCAGTATGTAATTTTCACAGTCATCTTTCAGAGCAGAGCTGTATTGCACACAGACCAGCTCCCTTCCTGCTTATTAAATCCGACTGTTGTCTTAACCTGCAAATTTTGGTAACTAATATTTTATATCCCAACCTAGTCATTTAAAAATACGAGACATTACAGATAATTAAGGTCTTTAAATCAAATGTTTGCTGGTTTGCTCATGTCCTAGCCTTCCCTCATAAGCTGTTTTTAAGCCAGTTGTCTATCTAACTAGATGCTTTACTGCATTATCATACCACAGCCAATAGTTAATTAATCTTTAACTTTTCTTTTTATGAAGTGCTTTTTAAAAATCTTGGCACAAAATACTCTCTCTATTTTCTCTTACTATCATTCCACTAGCAGCTTTGAAACATTGCAGCAAGTTAGTTATGCAAGACTTCTCATCATTTCACATTGTCTGTCTCATCATTGTAAACAAGGCACTGAAGCGTTGATTTACCAAGACCTGTCTCAAACAGATTACTGCATCCCTCAGAAAAAACAGTATTTTTTTTCCTGATACATGTTTATGTTGAGTCCCCTCCCTGCTATATTTGACTGCATTTTTCTTTTGGGAATATTGTTTCGCTCTGACAGGATTGATTCAAGTATTTTTGAACTCTGCAAATTCTACACTGACTCGCCTTTAATTGCCTCTGGTGTCTTTCACCTTTTTGCTGGGTTGGCTGGCAAGTTCAACCAGCTCTGCATTCCCAAGGTAGACAAACACCAATAGATTTCTGCAGTTTCTGTAATCCTTCCTCTCAGCAGAGCTGCTGAAAGGCTGAAGAACACCAGCCTTCGTCCTGGCAGCATATCATTGCTTAAGAACCCTTTATAGGTACTTCAACTGCTGGGACATATGGTGCAAAATATGTGCTGGCAAATCATTTCCAGCTGTCACGGTCTTTAAGGCCCCGAGATACCTCGTTCGGCAGCCGAGGCTGCGGCAAACACATCTCTATGTTCTGTGGCATCCTCCTTTTCCCTGACTTATATCCACTTGAGCAGAAGGAAAACAGTAGCAGCAGATTGATTGCAATATAGTTACCACTTTTCAACACAGAAGGTTTTATTTTAAAATTACTTTTGCCCTTTATCTTGTATCTTGCTTGTACCTGTCATATCAATAGTTACCAGGTAGGGAAAGGAAAGAAATGCAACCCCAGATAACCCAGCAAGCAGTGATGGGCTAATTTTCACTGAAGTTTTTCCAGTTTGCAATGATTCAGCAGCAACTGGCATAAAATCTTTAAATATTTTAATTATTTTTTTTTTTTGTGATAGTGGAATAAATAAGGGGTTATTAATACTCAGGAAAAAAATAAACCCAAACCCAGATATTTTCTTCAGCTTGCTAATTCCAACAAAAGCAATATATCTATGAAAGCAGCAGGTACAATTAATTCACATTTGACCTGACACGAGTATCCAAGGACGCAGAGTGATCTGAGCTGCGAGGCAAAAGCAACTTAATTCTTATTTTTAGGATGTACAATGCGAATGGGATGCCCTGAAATGGGTTGTGCAGGCGGGACACAGCCAGGCTTGCCCAGCAGCCGCCCGTGCACTTGGCAGCCGTGAGGAGCACATGGGCTCATCCTCCGCTTCGCTGCGAGTGCTCCCGCTGAGCTCCCTCAGAGCTGGCCAGGCTCCAGCGTAGCCAGTGAGCTGGCAATCCCCTTCTCTCCAGGACACTGTCACAGCATGCCACATGTCACCATGCTGACAGATAGCACTTTAGGGTGTGTGGCTGCAGAGGTGGGCACAGCCCACTGCCTGTCTGGCTGAGCCGGGACTAGCCCAGCTGCTGGAGCCTCTCCTGCCTCCCCATGGACTGCGGTGGCCAAAGGACCCTTCTGGTCCTGCTTCCCAGCACAAGCAGGAGATGCCAGCCCAGCCACTGCTCCTCATTGCTGGCCATCGCTTGCCACACTGTCCTCACTGGTGCAGACTAGCACATCCTCCTTCACTACCCTGTGCTTTCTATACATACATCATCTTCTTCAGCTTGAGGAGAGCAGCAAAGGAAATCAAAGCCAACACAAGCCCCTGGAGGGAAAAGAGGGTGCACTGAGGTCCCTGTAACACAGTGGCTGCTGCAGCCAGCAAGAGCAATGCTCACAGCTCTGCTTATTCCTAGTGGAGATGCTACCAAAAGCTGACATGGCCAAATGAGTTCATGGCTCCACACCGGTGGAGATCCTTGGGAGCCAGGGTGTATAATGCTACAGGCAATAGGTCATTTTTTCCAGTCTGAAGTAAGATGAGCATTTGTGGGGAAGAGAGATGGGATGGTCTGAGTTACCCTATGGCAAACTCACCCCCTGAGGGCTCCTGCCAGGAAGGGACAACAGCTGGTGGCTGTAGAAACAGAGGAGTGCAGGGTAGCTGTGCCTGGTGGAGCCCGAGATTAAGCCAAAGCTGCAGCCTTAGTCTCCTGAGACTCTCTCTGCTTGCTAGAGAGAGACAGGCTCCTCTGGGGCTCAGTCAGAGCAGAAATCCAATTTGGATGGCCAGATGTGACCTCTATTTCTCCTCTTCTCTGGTCATGGAGGAATCCTGCTTCCTCCTTGTGTATGTGCATACATGTGTGTAGATGTGGGCAAGCCACTCTCAATAAATGCTCAGAAACATTTGAAACATTAATCAGAGTGGTCAAAATTTAGACATAGACTCAGAAATAAAGAGAAAAAAAACAGGAATACATAGAAAATAGCTAGTCAAGAAAGCTATAGATTGGAGCAGTTTTTAATTAAATGCTACTTAAAAGTGTGATGGTTACTTCAACCACAGAAGGGCTGGAAATTTGGTCTTATGCTGCAACAGTCACAGTATCAGAGCATGTGAGAGATGCTGGGAGTGAGCACATATGATGTAGCTGAGTTGTGGTCGGGAAAAAAAGAGAGAAAAAGAGAAAGATGGACTTAACCCTCAAGTTGTGGTTGAATAGTACCAGATCTCCAGCAGCAAGACCTCCTCCTGCTGCTCACTCCTGTGTGAGGCTGGGTGCACGGTGCTCTGTCCCTGCACTCCTGCTAGCATGGTTATTTGTAACTCCTCCATCCACTTCATGGTGAGAACAGACAGGAACAGGAGCGGAGGAAGCAGAAATCGCTGTTGTGTCCCGTGCCAGGTGGAAAGTAAGCAGGGGCAGGGAGATACCTGCAGAAGCACCGCAGCCAGAGGCAATGTGTTCTGCATTCCCAGGTTTGGTGGGATGGTTTCATGGAGAGGTGAGGAACAAGGCATATAAAAATATCTGGGTTTTCTATCCTTGCATGATGGAGAACATTTTGCGACTAAACTGAAAGAATTCTTTTGTAGCGATTGGAGTGACAATTAGTGACAATGGCAGGCAGCTGTTGTACTGTGATCGTGGCTTATTAAGCTAATCATAATTGTCTCCCTGTTACCTTGTGCTCCTCCCTGTCTGTATGGGGCATCCATCTGTTGTCGCTTGCTCTGTAATTAAACCGGAAGCTCTTTGGGACAGGGACCATCTTTTCATTATGATTTGCACAAGGGGGTCCCAATCAGAGCCTCTAGCTGCTACTCCAGTGCAAACAAAGTGGCAATAAATAAGGGAAAATACTCTACTTCTCTTCAATTTGAATACCAGTTATAGCTTAGAAGGCATTACTGCTAATGAAATGTGGTTCGTGAGAGGCAAATGTGCTCCATCAGAAGAGAGAGACACATGCTTTGCTGCTGGCAAAGGCTCGAGGGTCATGGTGAGACCAACTCTCCTGCAACTGCAGCATGCCAGCTCTGGTGCTCATGGGAGGGTGAAGGCTTCACCCCCAGCTGTCAGTGGAGGAGGCATCAGGGAATTTGCCACAGGTCACTTACCTCATGGGCCAGCCCCAGTCAGCTTGGGGAACCTGGGAGTAGTAAACCCAAGCGTCCCTCCCTCACAGCCTTGTTCCCCAGAGCTGTACCCCATGCCAGCTGCTGGCTGCTCCTGGGGCATGTGCCAATGGTACCACGTATGCTGAAGTGTGTGCGTGTGTGCGTGTGTGTGTGTGTGTGTGTGCAGGCAAAACATGGGGGTAGGACCTGGCATGAAGCATCCTGCAGCTGGGGAGTGCAAAGCACAGTACCGAGCCAGGGAGACTGGTCCACAGTGCCTGCTCTTGAGGCCAGTGGTATTGCTCCAGCTCAGGACGGCATGTGATCAGTGCTGGACTCTCTGCTCCAGTGGGGACACCGGAGCTGGGGCAAGACACCAGAAGCCTTGTCATCAGGTCAAAATAGGGCAAGAAAACCCTCCGAGTGAGGCCCACAGTTCAACCCCTTGACCCAGGCAGTTCATCACTCACATCTCCTCTTTATAAAGGATCTTTTCCAGGTCCCTATATTACTTCACTGCTGCATTAGTTATCTGCTTCAGAGGCAGTAAACAAAAGCCTGCACTGCTAGTTCATACTTCACCGGGTGTCAAGCTTTGGATGTGTCACTGCTCTCACTTTATTTGGAGGTCCAAGATGCTGGGAGTTTGCTGCAATTGGCACCTTATTGAAAGCCCTGTGGGGCCAGGACCCATCTGTTTCTCTTGCATTGCTTCCAAGTGCAGCAAGAAGGGGTCCCACATGCACAACACATGCCATACACACACCATGCACATGCCATACACATGCCATGCACATACCATACACATGCCATGCACATGCCATGCACACACCATGCACACACCATGCACACGCTGTTTGTGGTGCTGCCATCAGCTCCTGCAACATCCTCTCCAAAACCAGGCACTGCCTTTGCCATTGCTCCTGCTCCCTGCAAACCAGCTGAAAAAAAATTCCCTGCTCCCATAAGAGAATATTGCCAACTCGCCCTGAGAGCGTGGCGCATGTTATGAATATTAATACTGAAGGCTTGGTGGAAAAAATAACCTGAGTGCCCTCTAGTGACACAGGATCTGAGCCACGCTGAGGCTCTGGGGGAGATTGGTGGACTTGGGACGTGGGGGACTGGCTGAGCAGGGGTGGTGGGAGCCCAGACAGGCCTTAAGGGGTGATATGAGGGAAAAAACTTTGCAAGGGTGAGGATTTATAAAAATAACCTGTGGCTTTGCCACCACAGCCTGCTGAAAACCCTGTCTGTCCACGGCAGCCATGCAGCCTGTATGTAGAAGATGAGCACCAAGAAAGCCCACCAGTAAGATACCAGTGCTGTCCCTGACCTGCCTTGTCCCAGCTGCCCTGGCTCAGCAGCAGCAGCCTTGTTACCCAGCTTCTCCGATTCTTCAGCTTTTTCCTGCCTTGAATTCATACTCTCCTGTGGCACAATATTTTCCATGGAAACCAGTGATAAAGTCACAGACAAATGTTTCTCGCAGTTCTGTCATCAGCTGCCCTTTCAAATACATGAGGCAAAAGAGAGGTGGTGATGGCACCTCACCTCAGCCCGCTCCCCTCACCTCTGCAGCCACAGGGCTCTGAGCCCATGGTGAGCATGGGCATCTCTCCTCTCCCTCTGTGCAGCCCTGCATAGAGCCAGGGCGAGGAAATCTCTGTTCTTCCAGCTGTCCCCTGTGTGAGGACTGTATCTGTCCTGAGCAACTCCCTAGTTTTTACCAAGAGTTTGATGTGTCTTTCCACTTGCATCATTGCAACTGCAGCAGGCTTAGGTAGAAGCCTACCTGTTCCTTGGCTTCCTGGTGGAAATCCATCTACTGGAATAAGTCAAGTGAAGAGCTGAGCAGCTGAGCTAATTGCCAGCATCCTCAGCTGGCAGGCCTTCACTCTGCATACAGGCTGGATCAGTGCTGCCATTGCTGAGAGAGTCAATTAAAATGGGCAGCTTGGTTACCAATATATTTTCCTGATTCAATGTGGTTGCTTGGAGTAGAGAGAAGTTTTCATGTGATAATGCAAATTATCATCATAAATTAAATAACAATAATAAATAGCTAGGGTGATAATGCTGACTGTCATTATTGTGTTTATTATGGCAAAGCAAGACGAGAACGAAACGCCGCTGAGCTGATCACAGAATCACAGAATGTTAGGGATTGGAAGGGACCTCGAAAGATCATCTAGTCCAATCCTCCCGCCAGAGCAGGATCACCTAGATCAGGTCACACAGGAACACGACCAGGTGGGTTTTGAATGTCTCCAGAGAAGGAGACTCCACAACCTCCCTGGGCAGCCTGTTCCAGTGTCTGTCACCCTCACCGTAAATAAGTTTTTTCTTATATTTATGTGGAACCTCCTATATTCCAGCTTGCACCCATTGCCCCTTGTCCTATCATTGGATGTCATCGAGAAGAGCCTGGCTCCGTCCTCCTGACACTCTCCCTTTACTTATTTATAAACATTAATGAGGTCACCCCTCAGTCTCTTCTTCTCCAAGCTAAAGAGACCCAGCTCCCTCAGCCTTTCCTCATAAGGGAGACGCTCCATTCCCTTAATCATCTTAGTGGCTCTGCGCTGGACTCTCTCAAGCAGTTCCCCGTCCTTCTTGAACTGAGGAGCCCAGAACTGGACACAATATTCCAGATGTGGTCTCACCAGGGCAGAGTAGAGGGGGAGGGGAACCTCTCTTGACCCCTTCTAATACACCCCAGGATGCCCCTGATCTTGTAAGCTGTCCTTGGCCTAAGCAGGCTGCAGGCCCAACACTCAGCCCTGGGCAGCAGCAGAAGGATGGGGACATTCAAATTAACCACACATGGTTCCTTGGGAAAGTTTTCAGGTTGCGACCTCTTCAGTCAGAGATACTGGGCTGTCTAATGCACTTAAGTATTCTGATGTTTTTCCATATTTTGATTTAAAAAAGAGTTTAAAATTAGCAGGACCTGAGTGGATTATTACTTGGTTTTAGTCTGCTGAAGGATGAGGATTTTAATATGCATGGCCACTTTGCGGAGCTTTTTCTTTTCCAGTGCTCTTTTGCAAAGCATTTAAACATACTGACTTGGAACTATAAAGCAAATACCCAAACATTAATTCCAGACAAAAAGCCTTTTTTTCCCTGGGAACTCTGATTGGGAAGAGGTAGCCAGCAGATGCTCTTGATTTATAACAGAGCATCCTTGCAGCTCTGACCCCTTGAATATTGCAGCTGCCTTGTGAATATGATTTTTCAAGCCCTGGCTGTCCATGAGAGGCCAGGATGGGACTGCTGTGACCGCTGGGCTGGCTGTTATCCTGGAGGAGGACCCCAGGGTGGGTCTCTCCCAGGTCAGGAGCAGTGGACCTGTCTCTTCACAGCCATGGAGACTGTACAGCAACGCTTCCTGCTCTTCAGCTAATGCTCGCTGCAGCCTGCGTTGCACTGCAGAGAGGAACGGGCCATCGCTACTGCATTGAAATCTGGCCATAAACCGGCTCATAAATCACCCCAGCAGCAGCCCAGGGAGGGGACACGAGCTTGTGACAGTATTTATCCACCATTTCCTGCCAGAACCCTCTTTCCAAAGGGCTGTTTTCCCCACTCTTAATTCCAAATCCAGTGACCTTTGCAATGTTTTGCTCAGCACAAGGATTCCCTGCGTCTGCTGCAGACCTTGCTTGCTGCAGCGGGAAACCATAACCATAACCATGCTCTCTAACTGTGCTGCAGCCCTGCCTTGTAACCTCAGCAGGAGCAGGAGCTGTCAGCAAGGCTTCTGCTCACATTCCTCCTGTCAAATGTTATGTCTTTCCAGGACGTTTCTCCCTCTGTAACACTTAATGAGTAAGATGAATGAATCTAGAAATAAGATGCCTTGTCGCTGCCTGTGACTGGACTTCTCCAGCCTGACTAACTGCAAATTCTCTCCTAACTCAGTGGTCCACGAATCCCTGGGGAATTAATTTCCAACACTCAGGACTGCTGCAGATGAAGCCACAGTGCCACTCCTGGTTTCATGCAAGCCAATGTGTGAGCACAAGCCTGGGCGTGGGAACAAGCAGGGCATCCAGCTCACAGCCACCAGCTCTTCTAAGGAGCCCTGAATTTATAAATTCAACAGTCCAGCTTTGGAGCTTGCCACCAAGGATGCAGGCAGAAATAGTTTACTTCCCCCACCTCCTCCTTGCAAATTATTATTTAAAAGTAAGTATAGAAAGGAAATGTAACTTTTGTGCTGCATCGTAAGATCACCATAACACCAAGGCCGTGCCATTGGCTCAGAAGCCTTCCTCCAGCTAGACTCCAGCTTCTGTCTTGAATCATGTACCATGCTGTGTCCTCAGCCACTCTGCTTCCCCCATGTAGGCAATACTGATGTCTAATTTGTGGTCTTCTGCTCCTTGTGGTTATGCTTCTGTCCCCACTCTCAGCAGCTGGAAAGCCCTCCCCAAATATGCCTTCCAACTGCAGCAGTCTCTCTTAAGTCATCTCCAAAGTTTTCTAACAGAGGTTTTGTGGTGAATCAGGATAAGTGGAGGGGAGTTTACCCATGGGTGGCGATGGCACTGGTTTTGCTTCTGCCCTATGCTTTGTGGCAATACTGAAGTCCCCTGTCCCATCCTTCATCACAAAGACCCTACAGGAGGAGAGGACCATCCCTGGGGGTGTGTTTGCACCACCAAGGAGCCCACCAAGGTGCAGTAAGGGTGGGTGGCATGCACACCCAGCAGGTTCAGAGGGACCACCAAGGAGGGTTCAGTGTAGATGTCTGGGCACAGCCATTGACAAAGTCCCACATCTGCAGAGTGAGGAAAGCCTGTGCTTGTGTCCCCTCTAAGCATCTGCTGGTTGCCTCTCCTGGACATATGCTAGAAAGGACTCTGTTACATTCTATGTAATGTTAAGTTGAAAAATAAATGGAAAAGAACCCAAAACCTGCCTTTGAAACAGGATCAGTGTTACAGTGGTGAATAAAAGTAAGCAATTGTCCCTGCTTGGGGGTCTAGGCACCTGGTGAATAACGAGTAAACTCTTACTGCCCAAATAAGAAGTGAATAAACTCCATTTACTTGCCTTCACCTTGGACTTTGATGTGTAGAATCAAAATCTCCCGACTTCCTGCACTGATGGAAACAGCACAAAGACTCCAAGGCTTCCTCAGGACCCTTATGGTCCTGCGATCTCCCCTCCTTCCTCTGCTCTCTGCCCCTTTCTCTGCTGATCAAACATCTGAATTCAAAGAGACTGATCCTGGGGTAAGCACAATGTCTTCACTCATTTCTATTATACATCAAGAGAGTATGCAGTCCTCTGAAATAAAAATGGATACAACAGTGAAGGAATGCAAAGGCAGAGCCCAGCTCTGGCTGCAGTCTCTCTCCAACCAGGAGACCAACACCCAGCCCCTCATTGCTGCTTCTGGGCAATAAATAATTCCTACTGAAGACAAAGAAGACAGGGGGAGGCAGACAGAGAGCACATGCTGCTCCTTTTAGCAGCCCATTCCCAACTTGAAATGCTCTGAGTGGCCAAGCTGCTGGCTAGCATTTATCCCTCCGATGAAAGATTATGTTGGGAAGTGGATTGCAGGATGCCAGGATGGAGATGGTAGCGAGGTCAGTGGCTAGTCTCTCTGGAAATCACTGGCAAACAAATGTCACATGCTTTCACCTGTGCCTGAGCCTCACGGGGCTCTGTGACAAGGCTTAGTCAGCAGCAGGAGTGAGGGCAAGGAAAGGGGTTTGTTGGCTGCTGGCCTTGCAAGGGGCTGTGCCCCAATGCCTTCATCCTGGCAAGGGTCAAACCTAGTGTCTTCAAACTGCAGTGGGGATCTGGTGGCTGGACTCAGTGAGAGTCAATGCTTTAAGCTAGTAGCCTGGGTTCGCCCCAATGTGGCCAGGTCTGAGCTGGAGCACATGCCATCAGCACTGAAAACAAGCCCCACACTGATGGCCGTGATAGCAGGAGCAGGGTCCTCTTTCCCATCTCATGGTGGCATCTCATGAGAGATGAGAGGCATCCCATCTCTGCTTAGAGGAAGGAGTTTGCACTCTCATGGCAGGGGCTTGTCAGAGGGCAGTGGCTGGTGCTATACTACCTGAGGTCAGCTCTCCACTGGTTTTGCTGGTGTTGGGTTTGGAAGGATCTGCTGGAGAAAAGGGTTAGCACCAAGCAAGGAAGAAAAAAAGGCTGAGTCTTTCTTTTTCACCATTCTTATCTCCTGCACTTCTTCAGGCTTTGATTGCTCATTGTGGCGATTGGAAAGGCAGATTTTTCCTGCCTTCAGCCCAGCACCTTGCATCTTATGTCCTTTCAACTGGCAGAGCAGCAGGCCAAGAAAGGATGTGAAGTGTCTTGCTGAAAGATGACAGCTTTCTGTGGAGATGGAGCATGGGGATCAAGAGGAAAGGAAGGCAGAAGATTGTCTAAGAACGAGAAGACAGAAACCCATCAGAGTGGATATCTTATAAGCTGCCCAGCACTCTACTCTGTAATTTAATAAAATTTTGTCTCAGCTTTTGGCTGGTCCCATAGGGTACACAAGACTGTAAAGGTACATAAAGCCCTTGACACCTATTCTATGGGCTTAGAAATTTAGGATAGGGCTAGGCATCTCTGCATCAGCTTGTGCAGGGTTGGTGCATGGTCTCTAGCACAGCTGGGTCTGAAGTGCAAAGCTGTGGGCACCTGGATTTGGAGGGGACAAGGTGTCCCCAGGCATGCTGAGCTGGGTTGGGGCAGCAACTTTGCAAGCTCTCCTGATGAGCCACTGAGGTTTGTCTCCTGACATTTTCTGCATTGTTTCCCTGCTGAGAGCTCTCCCCAGAGAAAATCCCACCTCTCTCTGAATGCCTGGCATGGTGGAGCAGAACCTGTCTGGGGCTTCCTCTGGCCTCTTTTCAGTGATTAATTAGTGAGGTCAGTACAAAGGTGTTTCTAGCCCCATAACAGCTCATGTGCAGTTGATGTTGCTGAGATCTGAATGACCAGACCAAAAAGACAATGAACTAGTCAAAGCAAAAACAATTTCCTCTGCCAGCTGCTAACTATCCTGCTATCTAACAGCCAAGTTCCATCTTGATGGGGAAACCCACTAGTCTGACTGATACCATTCGGAAATGGCCTTGCTTTGTTTTCCAAAGTCTTCAGACATTTCCAACACAATAGCAATCCTTGCTAAATTTTCCAAGCAAGTGACATGCAAATAGTGATTCTTGCAGAGAGAGAATGTGTGTTTCCCAGTTAACTTACACCCTTTGTACTGTGAGGCAAAGGAGCTCTTGGGTGGATCTGGGACATGGAAGACCAAGCTGCAGCCAGGCACTCTCCTCCTTGCTAAATACACCAGAGAGCTCAAAGAAACTGAACCGGTGAGAAGGGCAAGGCAGAAGCATCACCAAATGGTATCATGCTCCATAAATTTTCAGTACCCAGTGATTTACGTTTCTGAATAAAGCACATCAAGCATATTGGATGGCTCAGTGGCTGTTCTACACCAAAAGGCTTTCTAGCTCCTTTTTCACTGTCACTGAGTCTTATGGAGTATCTCACAAGTGGAAAATGAGGTGGAATTGAAATAAATTGTCCTGGAGGCAGCTGCAGGCTCATGGGTGTTTAATGTGTAAAAGTCTAGCAAGCATTACTTCACTTATAAGCTATCCATTTGCCAGAGGTTTACTTTACAAGCTCTATAGGCTGCTGTTATTATTTGTGCTGTTATCAAGCCTTAGATTCACACAGAAAGTAGGACCTCTTTGAACCTGACACCACGAGAGAATAAGAAATTTTCCTGCACGCAGCAGCTGGAGTTTGAAACAGAGAGGACAGATGGAGGGAAAGAAAGGCACGAGAAGGTTCAGTTACCACCCTGAGTTCACGCAGCCAAGCAGCAGACCTTAATTCACAGTCCCACAGCTGCAGGCGTGTCCTGAGCCTCACACCAGCTCCCTGTCCCCAGTGCAGCTTTCGGTGGCACGGCTTGTCACTCTTTCTTTGTGTCTCAGCATGAGTTATGGCTGGAATAAAGCGATACAGCTGGAACTGAAACATGAAAACGTAAGAATGAAAGAATAAAAGGAAGGAGTGATGGAGGGTAAGCATATTTTGAGTTGATTTGGGGTCACAGCGATGAAAGGAAGGGGTCAGGTGAGAAAGGCTGACAGCGGTGCTGACAGTGCGCTGACAGACAACAGTGTAGAGGGTGCCGAGAGAGAAGGAAGAGGGGTGAAAGGGCTACAAGCAGGCACAGGGCCATGGGTAGTGAAAAAGGAGGTGAGGGGCCAGAGTAGAGTGCTCAAGAAGGGAGAGAAGAGCTGGCAGAGAGGCTGGGAACGGGGAGGAAGGCAACAGCTCTCTGGAATCACTGCAAGCTGAAGACTTAGATGAAGATTTAGTTGAAGGTTGTGGGGTAGATGGAGGATGCTACAGAGATAGGCAGGCCCAAGCCCATGGGACAGAGGGAAGCAGCAGGAGAAGAAAATGCAGCAACCCTACCAGGGACACAGCTACTGCAAACTTGAGCTTGAGGGAGGGCAGGACAGTGCAGAGGAGTGACGACTATTGATGGTCTTTTCGCTTGGGAAAAAGCACATCGGCCCCTAAAACTCGCGGTAACTCATGGAAGCAAGAGCATTAAATGAGCAATTCCCTATAGCTGGGGCATGAGCATAGAACACACCCTGGAAAACTCGGATTGCTGTGTTTTACCTCGCAACCAGAAGGAGGCACCTGGGCAAACTGCAGCTTCATTTCCTACCCGGCCCCGGAGCTCCCTGGGCTGAGTGACGGGCAGGAGGCGGCGGGGGCTGCCAAGCTCCCCGGGCTAGGAGAACCTGGGACGGGGGGATCCCCGCCGGCGGACCCGGAGCTGGAGCTGCGGGGCTGCGAAGTTGTGCTTGTTGGGGAGGCCCACGAGAGGGAGCCCGGAGAACAGCAAAGGCGGCTGCAGCCTCCGCCGTGGCCCGCGGAGCCCCGGAACCCGCCCGCCGGCTGCGGGAGCGGGTGGGGGGCTCTGCGGGGAGCCCGCGGCTCCCCGCACCCCCCCGGCCCCGCGCACATCGCGCCGTGAGCGACCTGCAGTGCTGGGGTTTGGTCCCCAAAGGGGTAATAACATATTTACACATCATTTGGTGCTTTAAGCCCGAGCTAAAAGCTGCAGGCAGGCTCGGTGACATCCCTGTGAATACCCACGGGATAATTTCAAACTGGAAGAGGGTAGCTATAGATTAGAAATTAGAAGGAAATTCTGTACTCAGCGAGTGGTGAGACACTGGAACGGGCTGCCCAGGGAAGTTGTGGATGCTCCATCCCTGGAAGTGTTCAAGACCAGAGTGGATGAGGTCCTGGACGTCCTGGTCTAGTGGGAGGTGTCCTCTGCCGTGGCAAGGGGTTTGGAACTAGGTGATCTTGAAAAGTCCCTTCCAACCTGAACCATTCTATGATTCTATGAAATTTAGTGCAGAACCTTTGCTGTCAAAAGCTAAAGCTGATGCAAGGGGCAAAGGTGGACGCCTGTCATGCTCACCCTTCTTCCTCCTGCTCCACTATTTCAGGTCTTCTGAGAAATGGGACTTTGCCATCGCAAAATGGTGCAGCCTCAGCCCTTCGGCCTCAGCCCTACTCCTAGCTGGGGATGGCCCTTAGGGTAGCATCTTCCCCCTGCCTGCCATGATGAAGGGAGGATAAGAAAGGGAATATGAGAAAACATAACATTGCTGATATGGATAAAAGCTGCCTTCTCAGCACCTTTTCACTTCACTGCGAACTAAGTGGGGTTTGGATTTGCCTTGTGATGATTCTTTGAGCTCTAAGCTCACTAGGAAGGTGAGCACACGCTTGTGTTAAGCCTCTGTTTAAGCCCTTATCTGAATCTGGTCTACAGAGCTCAACGCTTTGCAGGGTGACATCTGGTCTCAGAGGAGCTACATCCACTTATTTGGGATCAGTCTTTGTATTGCTGGAGTCCATGGGAGATTTGGTGTTGGCCCAGAGAGCAGGGACGTCATCGGTACCTGAGCATTTCCCTGCCAGGGCTGCAGAACACCGCCTGTGCTGCAGCAGGGAGGCAGCAGCTCAGCTGGACCAGACTAAAGGGAACTCAAGGCTGCATTGCTAACCTGACACATAGAAATTGCTGGTTTAAAAAGTGGCTACAGAGGAAAAATACAGCCTTTATGGAAAGGCAAATTAGTAGCAAGCTCTCTCCAGCGAGCGTTCAGGGAAAGCATACAGGGCCCATGTTGTTATTACTCTCCTGAAGCTTCCTACCACACTGGGAGAGACACAGCCAGGGCTGGATAAATAATACATCATAATTTTCGAGTCCCAGAGAAGTGACTTGGAGGTAGTTCAAGAGTTCAATGAATTATCTGTTCCCCTTGGGTTCTTTATTTCTCTTGCAAAGGATGTTATCAATCTCGATAACTCACTAGCTACCAAAAATAATAATAAGTAAAAGATCATTATGTTGAAATATGTGTTGAAAAGCAGCATAGCAATTTGGAAGATTAATTCAGTCCAGAAGGGGCAATAGCTGCTGGCTAGAGATGGGCTGGACACCAATTACTGCTCTCACTCATTACTTCCATGGACAGAGACTGGGAAAACACCTGCAGTGCATGAATAATTCTCCTTGAGTTAATATGCTTTCATTCAGTGCTGATTAACTCTATTTATATCTCATCTATGGTGATGAGAGCAATGTGATTCATTCCCTTATTTCTGTAACTCTCTAATAAACTGCATTTATTTGCTACCTCTGACCTCCTCACGTGTATGATGACTATTAATCCTTCTCTGGCCGGGCTGTCGCTGCCATCCCAGGCCCTCCAGTAGCTGTCAAACAGCTGCTTCTCATTCTCTTTTCTTCATTTAAAAGCACCTGCTATAAAAATGTGGGCCAGGGGAGAAAATAAACTGGAAATTTCACTATGATGGTGGAGGATAGGGGGTGTATTTTGTACACACAATATCTGGCTCTGTAGGGTGCTTTTGCTATAATGAAGCCTCAAGGTAGTACTGAAGAAATAATGATTAAATGTGATCTGTTTGGGGTATTCAGTCCTAGGTGATTGAGAGCTGCAAAGTAAGGCATCCTGGCCATACCTTGATATGCAAGGCATTACCAGCTTGAAATCAAATGTTGCCATTGGTATCACTGAGGACTAGTCTGTGTTATGGGATTTTTTTTTTTGCTTTTATTTTTCAGATTTATTTTAGGGTTTTTTTTCTTTAGGTCCTGCTCTGAGTCAGAGCTACAAGATTCATGGCCTGGTGCTTACTCTTCCAGAGAGCTGATTGAAACATGTTATGGCCAAAGACTGTCTTCTGAGGCTGGCAGGATGAAGTTTGTAAAGAGACCTTGAGTGTACGAACCATTCCTGCTTCTCTCCTGTCAACAAAGTACTACTCAAACCCAGCACTAAAACTTGTCTTAAGATGGGATGTAAAGTAAAAATACCTGACTGCTTGCAAGAAGTAGAGATACTCTTTTGCTCCTTTGCAAGTGGAGATGCATTGCCTGGTGGAAATGCTGGCTAGTAAAATCCTTTGTATTCACAAAGGGAGCACAGAGATGTAATCTACCCCAGTCTGCAAGAAAACTGAGGAAGTTTGACTTTGGTTGTCAGAGTCATTCTAGGAACAGTTTAGGTTTTGCTAGGCTGGTGGATGGCCTACATTTTCTTCTAAGTTCCTTTACAGGTCTCTAGGTCCAAGTATGGCAGTGCTTGAGTTTCCAGTACAGCAGGCAAACATCTTAAAACTTTAAAATTTTATCTTGAAATCATTTCAGATCACAGAGTTACAGAATCATGGAGTAATTTAGGCTGGAAGGAACTAACAGAGATCATTTGGTCCAACCCCCCATTCAAAGCAAGACTAACTTGAAGATTAAATCAGGTTACCCAGGACCTTTCCCAGTCAAGCTTTGAAAATCTCTAAGGATGGAGATTGCACAACCTCTGTAGGTGATCTATTCCAGTGTTTGACCTCCCTTGCTGTGAAGTTTTTTTCCTTTACATATAATGTCTTATTTTTTACACTTCCTTCCATGCCATCCCATATCCGATGTTTAAGACCCGCAGAATTTCCCATAATCTAGGGAGGAAGAAGCTTGGACTTTCTGCTCAGCCTGGAATCCCTGGAGGAGCTCAAATAACTCCTCTAATATCTGATCCCCACTGCTGAGCTATGAATCTTTTCCTTCTGACTTTCTGAGGGCATGTTCCTCTGTTGCATTTTTCCTTTGATCATTGTTTCAAAATCTTGAGGGGATTCAGCTGCCTACTCTGTTTATCTTGCTACCCTTTCTTCTCATTCAAGGTCTCCAAACACCTTCCCTACGAATGAGATAAAAGCTTGCACTGAGACCCTGGCCCTTTTGTCTAATTCCCCAGTCCACCTGGATCTACTCACTGGCCTTGTCGGGCTTAAATGTCATCGTATGGTTCATGTAGATGTTACAAGATAGCTCGCTGTCCTCCATCTCCCAGTATTTCAAACCGCACTTTCATTGCCAGCGTGTCCAAGGTCTTTCTTTTTCCTGGTAGAGAGCTGTGCTCAGCAGCCCACTCTGCTTTGGTGGCACTTCAGAGTCAGGGCACCCCAGGCAACCCTTTGGTGAAGAATTTGTTGTAAATGGCCTCCTGCCACTGATGGCTGCAGTGTCTCTGCCTGTGCTTTTTGTCATCATCTGGTACTCATGAATTATAACCGGAGAGTGGTGGAGGTTCGTTGCACCTGGGGGAGTTTAGGGAGAAGAGGGTCAGAGTTGGCAAGGGTGGGTTAAATCCACCCTTCATTGCCACTGTGGTAGTGATGAGTGTTCAGCTTCAGGGCTTGCTGGCTCCAGAATTAGCAGCTTTGTTCTCTCCCAGTAGGCTAGAAGGGAAGATTTCCATTTATTGCTGCCCTCATGCCCCCCAAATCTGAGAGGACCCAGCTGGCCATTTGGGGAGAACGGGTTCATGCTTCAGTCCTGTGGATCAGGACTGTTTTGTCACAACATACTGCCTTTACCTGTTTTGGAGGTTGAACATCGAACTCAGTTTCCCTTTGGCTTCTTTTGGTTTATTTCCATGTGACATCTTCAATTTTGGCTGTCTTTCCTTAGACTTTCTCACTCACAAACCATTGCAAAGCTCCCCAGAACCAGCCCTCCTATGTTGATGGGGAGGATTAGCTCCAACAATGACGTTGCTTGCTCCCAGCTATGGGGTCCCAGGAACCCTCTCCCCATGGACTCCCAACACTTGCCCAGGCTGCCTGCTCTTGATGTAGTCCAGGCAAGGTCAGCAGCGGGTGCACATCAAACACCACTTGATTACACCAGTTAGTGGTAGCCAAGATTGGAACCTGCTGCTTAGTCCTGCCCTGAGCAGCTCAGTGCCTCTTGCTAGCGTGAAACAGCCCCAAGTCAAACAAGGGCATATTGTGTCTGGAGATCTTTTCTGCCTCCAGAAGACCAGCAGGATGTCAGAGGCTTAAGTAAGAAAGAGGAAGACCCTTAAAATGAGCTTTTATAGACCTGCTGTTGCACTTTGGCATGGCAGAGGGATGTTTCAGGTGTAGGTGAGGTAGGATAACTGCCAGCAGCACGCTGGGTGACAGGGAACACCAACAGGCTGGCCAGGAAAGGCTTCAGCAAATGGCTCTGAGATTTGCACTTGGGAAAAATACTGTAATTTGGAAAAATTCACAGGCACAATGTTGAAGGAAAGTCATCAGTGCTGAAAGATGGTTACATCTGAGTGGTGGCACAACCTTCTGCAGATGGATGGACATTGGAGTCATGCCGCATAGGGATTAATTGCTGTGAGCCCAGAAAATAACAGCAAAGTGATAACACAGATGCTATGCTGTAAAAAGCAAACCTCTCTGCTCCTCTCCTGCCCCGCACACGGTGTCCCTGTCCCCCCCACCCCTCCCTGCTCCCTGTGCCTGCTGCCATAAGGCACATCCTAGAGCTGTGGTTCGTGGAGAAGTGATTTGTCTCATAACTGCAGCTTTACACAGTGTGCTACTGTGGGCGTTACAAATTGCTAAGCAGATTTAAAGTGTTCTTTGAATTGCAAACTGCAGTATTTCTCCACACAGTGATTATTATTCATCTTTTCCAAGACACCGTGGGCCTGATCCTGCAATCTGCACTCCTATTAAAGTCAGTGCTGTGGGAGTACTGCCGGCGTACAGACGGCAGGAGTAAGACACAATTAATTTAGCCGTGGGGAAGAGCAGGGCAGCAAACAAGCTTTTTTTTCTTTTTTTTTTTCCTCTACATGTATGTGAATTTTCTTGTTCCATGGGCATTTTCAGAGAAGTATCTGGGTGTGGGCTGCTGGTCAGTGCAGTACAGGTGTGTGTGCAACCTTCCAGGCTTTATAGGGACATCCTCCTGTACTCTGCCTGCTTCCTTCTTTTCTTTCCTTTCTTTCTTTTCTTTCTTTCCTTTCTTTCTTTTCTTTTTTCTATTTCTTTTCTTTCTTCTCTTTCTTTTCTTTCTTCTTTCTTTCTTTCCTTCTTTCTCTCTCATTTCTTCCCTCCCTTCCCCTTCCTCTCTGGTCACGTGACCAGCAAGTCTTTCTCAATGAAATGTCATCAAAACTGGTTCACAGCAATCAAAAGTTTTGCTTTAGTCCAGCTAATGTTGTCCAACACCTCCACATTTGGTTTAGAACAGGCATGCCTGCTGTGCTATAAAGCTGATAATTCTGGTTCTTTCACCTGAGCCATGAGCATGATAGGAAGGGGCACAGGCACAGATTTCAAGTGCTATGTTTGGAAGAGCAGGAGATGTAAAAGTGTGGTGTGGGTGTGTGTCTTGAACTCCTGCAGGGGCTGGTCCCCACTGAGAGCATCCCCCAGCGGATGGTGCAGAGGATGTTTACAGGTCAGTTCTCCACCCAGCACCAGAATTTGATTGTGGGAAATCTGGAGAAAGCCTCTGACCCTCCTTCACCCTCTTCTGCTGAGGAAGACAGCTCAGACCTCTTCTGAAGGAGAGGGCAACTCTCCTTAGTGACCAGCCCCCCATGCTCTCCCTGCCTGGACGTGATGGCACTGGGTTGGTGAACTTCCGCTGCACTTCAAGGAGCATAAAACCCAGGACAGCTACCATTGTGGCCCAGCCCCTGGGCTGCCCCACTGGTTCTTGTGTCACAGGAAAGTGGCTGCTGCTACAGGACATGGCAGCAGGGGCAGGGGAGCTGTGCCACCCATTACTTCCATCCAAGGATGGAGACCTTGCATCAGGATCAGTTGATGAGCGATGAAGCAATGGGGAGACTCGTGGCGTGAGGTGTTCATGGAAACGTGTTGTTAAGCTAAGAGGATATTGTGCTTTGTACCAACTAGAGCGTTTTTAGCTTGTAAGATTGCATGCCTCAAGGAGAGTTGTAACAGCTGAGTCTAGGAGTTGCAAATACATGGTCTTGAGGCCAAGGATGAGCTAGAGTCATCCCACCAGGAGGAGAGTGTTCATGTGTCTGTGACACTGGGACACTTGGTGTCCTTAACAAGAGATCCTCAAGTCCTGCTGAGCTTTGGATGAGAGCTTCTACCATGCTGGGAAACCTCTGCCTCTTTTCCTCAGACCCCAGCAGCACAGGTGACACCTGGGTGAAAGCCAACATCTCCTCCTTACTTGCTTCTGACATCCCTCTGGGATTTTTCCTGGCCTCACAGAAAGCCATGACAACTCTCCTGTCCCCTCCCAGGGAAGAAATGACAGCCAGGAACGTCTTAGGGAGTGAAAAACAGCCTGTCAAGAACGTAAGGAAACGCACATGGGAAAAGGTCATGATTAGTTAGTTTTCTGCCGTGTGCCTGTATAATAATGAACCTTGGGAGAGAGGCCATGCTAGTCCTAATTACAGCTCTTTAAATATTTATGTAGCTTAATCTGTTCACCTTGCTCTTTGGCATGGTCCAACATACCTGTAGGGCTGACCTTTTCAGCTCAGCCCTGTTTGTATACTTTACAGGCCTCTGGGTAGCTATTACTTTGCTTTATCTGAGAGAGGGGAAATGCATCATGCCAGAAGAGTAAACCCCAGGTAATAAGACTACAATGTTAAATAAAACCAAGAGGATATAAACACAATCTCCTCTCTCATAGTCACTTATGTAGGTTCTTAACTAATGCAAAACCAGGAGATTTCAGGAAAATTAGCCACCAGATATGCCCTGAAGAATCAGCTGAGACAACCACACTTATTTTCCTGTGTGACCTCCATCAAATTGGAAATGATATCTCCAGCAGTAACAGCCTAGTGCATTAACACTCTCTTTCACCTCTCAATGCTTCATTACAATAGATCTATTTGGATGTAGTGCAAATTGCTGGGAGATAGATGAGATGCTCATGGTTATGATGTGGAATTAGCTGTGCAGTCAATCCCTTCGTTAGCCCTCTTCTTCAAGTCTTTCTTCAAACACCTTTCTTTCTACAAAATCTAAGAATCCTAGGCTGACTTCCAAAGAACTACTCATAAACTAGAGGAGTGAAAATGCAAAACAATGTTTGTTAATATCCACCAACCTTGGATCACCCCCACTCCCCATTCTGTACACTGACCCTCTAGGGGGTAATTCCATGTAGGAATTGTCCCACAATAATTCTGTGAGGAATTGGGCAAATTATAGACAGGCTACAAAAATGACAATCAATATGTACAGAAGAGCTGGGAAGCTCTGAGGATTTTCATCACCTTAGTAATTTGAAGAACCTCTAGTGAACCTATTATTCAGAAAAAACAACATGTCTGTACCTCCTGGTGCTTTCACAAAACCTTCATTAAGGAGACATTACACCAGAAGAACTAGATTAGTTTGCCTAAAAAATGCCTGATGTCCTCATGCTGCTCACTTCCATACCGAATTTGCTGGCTAGTATACATCTGAAATAATAAATAAAATCAAGTCAGGGACCGTTCTCTGTCTCTGAAGCCAACTGGCACAGATTAGCCACTTCCAGTCCATAACACATGTGATGATGGGTCTCATCTGGTCCCCATGTGCTGCTGCTGTGGCCTTAATATGATACTAGTATTGTCTTTTCTCTTTTCTCTTTTTTTTCTTTTTTCTTTTTTTTTTTTTCCAGTTCAAAACACTGAAACAGTGTTGCAGTTGTTGATTAGTATGGAAATGAGGATATGGAAAAAGTGTGGCACTGATGGAGGACTGTGTGAGGAAGACTGTGCTGAAGCTGGTGCAGCCTGGACCCCGCTGCTCATTTGGGAATGGTCCTTGGTGCATGCTGCCCTCCAGGCCATGCCAGGGCACCAGCCAGCAGAACTCTGGCTGGCACCAGCCAGTGTCAGGCCAAGGAGCAGGACCGTGGTTAAACAGCGTGGATGATGGCTCTTACCTGGGGCCTTTCATTTGGTCATGCCTATGGGCCCATAAGAAACCTCCACCAAGAGGTGCTGGTTGACTTCCCAGTGAGGCAGTTTGGTCTCTAGGGTTCATGAAAGCTCATTTCAAACTATGGTTGGCTGGAAACTTTCCAGCAGAGTTCCAGGCCAACAGCTGCTTTCTTCAGGTCTTGAAGGTCTCATGTACAATGTGTTAAGTTCAGCTGATCAAACCTGAGGCCATGCTCTGGGGTGCCTTCCTCTGGATTCCTAACATCCCCAGACCAGGGGTACTGTGAACTGTGAGGTTAAAAAGTTGTATTTGGAAAGTCTTTCCCTGGGATAAGAAGCCTTGAGGTTATAGGGAGAAAACAAAAAAGGCAAGAAAAATGTTATTCTTGGTGAACCAGAACTCCTGATCTTCAGACAGCTCTGGTACCACTTCTGGTAGGTTCTCAAACATTACCAAGTGACACTGCTCCTTTTTGGGACTGACTTCCTTGGTACCCCTGTGTGTCCAACACAGCTCCAGCAACATCTTGACTAGATGCCAGCTCTCCAGTGCTATTGTTTCTCGGTGCCTGCGAGGAGTGTGTTCCTTTGGTAGTTCAGCACAGCTCCTCTGCAAACCCTGCAAGGGCCTGATGAGGCTGCCTCTCCAGAGCTGCATGCTTGGTTTCCATCTGGAGAATAACCACCAGGATGAGGAGAGCCATGGGAAAAGGGTGACCCCCTGGGGCCAGTTTGGTGCTGCAGGAAGGCAAGACCACTCTGGCAGAAGTGTTTGCAGGCAGACAGTGATCCCACTCTTTGTTCAGTTTATGAGGACCTGGACTATATTTCTGCAAATAGCATCCCTGATAATACAGGTGTGCTATACAGATTACGTTGCCAGATAGGACAGCGGTGGCATAGGCCAGTTTCCCAGAACCACCCTGTTGCCAATGAAGAGCAAGACAAAGAAGTAACCCCCAGCATCTTTTTTTTTACCTCAGAAGTGTCCCAGGGTCTGTTAAGGTGGACATTAGCAATGCCAGCCAGGGATGGACAAAGAACTATCAGACTGAACAATGCAATCAAATGCCTCAAAAAGAGCCTCGCTGAACATGGTGCCGAGACAGCCTCCAGTAGTAGATATGGATAAATACATATAAATTATATGATATATACTTAAATATTTAGACAATATATGAAAACTCTGTTCTCCAGGTACTGGCTCTCTGTTTGCTTACCATTCAACCCTCTTTCCCTCCATCCATGCATCACACAACTCAAAATGAACTCATCCAAGATGTACAGGTTTGCCACCTACCCTGTCCATGCTGCAGCCGTCAGCCAGACTCACTGCCCTCCATCCCATTCCTGCCTTACTGGCAGCTTGCTCAGCCCTGTACGCCCATGGCAGCTCACACAATGCAGGGCTCAGGGCACCAGCAACACGCTGGTTAGATAACTAAGTACACTGTGAACACGGTATGTGTAGAATAGTAATACATCCCAGGCAGAAAAGCTCTCCAGAAAGATTCTCTAGCTCATTATTTCACTGAGCTGACGAAGGAGGTGAGCTATCAGGGTGAGCTCCTGCCACCAAGCTATCGAGGCCGACCAAGGTGCATGCAGATTTTAGGGTGCTGTGAAAGTGCTTAGGAAGACTTCTGGGAAAACAGCTAATTTGCAGCACACTTGTGCTGATCTGTAGGTCCCGTGTGAGGGAAATCAAAGCCTATATGGCACAGCACACCCCTGAAAGGCAAAGATGCTCTCCTGGGACAGAGCTGGCTCTTCCCTTCCACTCCTGTGGGTGTGAGGAGAGCCAGCCTGGCATACACCGGCTCCAGGTGTGGTTCTGATGTGACCATTGCCTCTTTGGACAAGATCTGTTTGGGTTCTGGGGAGCTCGTACTAAGGTGATGTCCTCCAGCTACCCTGTGCTGCCCCATTCACTCTAACATCTGCCCTGGGTGCACAGGCAGCACTGAGGCTTTGCCAGAGGGGTCTGTCCCTGGGGAAGCATTGCCTCCTCCTGAAGGGAACTGAAAAATGGGAAGAAAGGAGGTGAATGGCATTCCTGAAATGTGGGAAAAGAAACATTTTATCATGGTTGCCATGGAAACTGGGAATGGACAATAAGCACTTAGAGGTTTTATCATTTCCCTTAGCACTTGTAGCACACAACCTGTGTGAAGAGGAGCATTATCATGCACGAGGAGGCTGACAGATACCTGAATGGGAATAAAAATGTGTGAGAGAATCTGTGCCAGGGATGACTGAATGCATTCCAGAAGAGGGGCTGCAGAGCCAGCAGGGAGATGGTACTTCCTGAGGTGCTCCCAAAGAATGGGAATGGGGGACCCTGGCAGGAGGGACTCTATAGGCAGTGCAAAGGCAGACATCTGGGAAGCCTGGATTTGGCACAGAGAACTCCATGCAACCCAGAGCACACACCATCCTGGGGCTATTGTTACTGCCAGCCCACTTCGGCACCTTTCTGTGGTCCTATACATCCTTAGTCCAACCAGGCATCTCTTTCACGGATGTAATGTTTGTGTGTTTCCTTGCTGCAGTTTTGGGGGGTTTTATTCAACACGTCATGTACTTCTTTCCTCACTCAAATTCATTTTGGTGCATTTGACTAGAAAAGGTCATGTAGATCCAGCTCAACCCCTAAATGACAGATCATGCCCACACACCATCAATACATCAAACACAAAGACATTTCCTTGGTTACAATGAACTCATAGGCCAAAAATCACTCCCTGTCCTCAGCACACCAAATATCCATTATATTGTGGTCATGACTATTTTGTTCATTTTGCAGAGATGCTTTCCCCATCTGCCTAAATTATTAAACTTCTGCCTCCTGTTCCCACTCACATTCCTGCTACAATATTTCCTTCAGGATGTCTTTCTTACGGATGTGCAAAAAAAATGCAGGCACTTATCACATGAGGCACAGCATGCGGAGAAACACCCACCCTTCTCATGAAGTACCACCTCCCTCCTATCCATCTTCCTGAAGTACATGCCAGTGATCATCTGCAACCACACCACACAAAGCTAAATAATTCTTCCTTCATGCCGAAACCACCAACAAAGAGCTTCCTTGGCCAGGGAAACAGAGCGTACACTGAATCCAGATGCCCAGAACAAGAAGAGGAACTATAATGTTCATATCCTCTCTAGAAGCAAATAGTCCTTCTTCATTCCAGCACCCAGATCTGATTTTGGCGGTAACACAGCATCACAGACCTTTCCACTTCCCATTACTGTCAGTGAATATTTTATAGGGATCAGTCAGCCTCTGCAAATCTATGGACAATTCCTTTTCCTACTGGCAAAGACTAGGCATGTGGATCTATCACTTGCAACCCTTTAAAGCCAGCAGCAACTCTTACACATTTCCAGACTTATGACATGACAGAGCAGAAACCCCCCATTTCAAATCCCCATAACAAGATTTGCTGTAGTTGATCTCCCAAGCTCATCTGGTGAGCTCCTGATGAGTGTAAGATGGCAGAAGTAATGGTGGCATGGTTGTCCACTTGTATGGGCACATTCATGGCTGTGTTCTTCTCTTGTACGTCTGGACCCTGCTCACATCTCTAATTGGTCTTTTTCATCCACAAGATTTGCCACTAACAGCAGCAATCCAGTTCTTCACCACCGTGTCCTACCAGCCATTGCTGCTTATGTGAGCCCTGAAACAAAAATTTTGTGAAGTAAAACTGCTTCCCATAAGTACTCCACAAAATTTGATCTCTTCTTCCTACAGCATCATTTTCTGCAGCTGTATCACCTCAGCATCCAATGTCTTAGGAAGCCCAAGATGCAAATTCTTCTGCTTGCCCAAGTACAAATGCATGTACATAATCCCGTCCATATTAATGAATCTCATAATCATAGTGCTTAGCAGCATGTCCTCCATCTGCTGCCCAATAGTAATTTGAAAATGGTGCCAGGAACATTAATGGATGGCAGGAAAGGATGTGAATCACGGGAGTCTGGCAGTTTATTACACTTACCCCTCCAGGCCTATATTTCTGTAGTTTTGGAGAGACGTCCCATGATGTACTGCCAGTAAATTTGTAGAGCACAGAGTAGAGCAAGGGACCACTGCACCTCAGGGCATCTCCCAAGTACTGAGCAAATGGTGTATGCACAAGGATCTCAAGAGAAGCATCTTTAACTATCATAACAAGAAGGATGGACCAAGGAGTTTGATAGTGTGTGCAATGTACATATATATATAGAGAGAGGAATACTATCCTTGTAGCCAAAGCTCTAAAAATGTCAATGTCCTTTCTAGTTGGCCCAAAGACACCCTTCAAAATTTAGAGAAAGATGTGAACACTAGAGAGGGACAAATCTGCAACCTGTCTTTCCAACTGCTGGCTGGGATTAAATACAGAAGAGTTGTTTTTCTCCATTGAGCTATATGACTGTACTGTGACAGGTATATCATTTGAACCTACTCTTTCATGGTGGGGAGAAACATAGTTTAACTGACTTTCCATGAGAGTGAGGCCTCCCTCTGGCTACATTAATATACATACTGGCCTACAGCAAACTTGATTTGAAGCAAAGGTCTGCAGAGAATTAATGTTCCAGATAAACGCTTGTTTTTTGCCTGATGCAGCACTAGGATGAATGGGCTGTTGTTAGGTTCAATTCTTTTCTTGTTACCAAGCAGGTCTCCCAGTAGCACTTGCAAAGATAAGGGGATCAGATCTCCAAATTCAGGGTGAAAGCTGATCACTAGGTCACGATGGAAATTATTCTCTTGCTTTCAAGGTATCAGGTAGTGGCCATTACTACAGGCTATTGTGTTATTTTGGAGACATATAAAATACCCTATTTTCCTCATCCCTAATACTGAGATTGTTGCCATCCCATTAATATGCCCTTCTTATCTTTTCTCAGTTTTCTTCATTTGATACGTAACTTTATGCTTTGCTCTGCTTGACACTTCACAGTGTAACCTATATCCCAAGAACAACACAAGGGACTGTAGGTTATATTTGTTTGGCAGAAGGTCTGGCAGCTGATTGTCTTCCAAGTTGTCCATGCAGGAGATCTAGCTGGTTGGCATATAGTGATTTCTACCTCGTCAATCTGAGGTCTCCTCCTTTATCACATTGCTTTACAACAGAGATGAGTGTGTCCAGCAAACATATCTCTGTTCATATGAATCTTTTTATGGATTCGCTTTGACTGAGTTCCTTCCTTTTTTGTGTTTGCTTTCCACAGTTATCCCAGTGAACACATTTTCTGGAAGGAATACTCACCAAGTGTGAATTCAGTGTGAAAACACATTTCAAACTCATAATAACATCCACTTACATCACAAAATAATTCCAGAAAGTTACACTCACGCACTTGGGAACAGAAACATATCACATCATCAGAATATCAACATCTCCCAAGGAACTGGGCACAAATGAGACACAGAGAACAGATTATTCCAATAAACTATTTAGCAAATAAGTCTGAACAATAGGTCCATATGTAAATATTGTGATCTATTCTCAGATAATCTATGAAGAGAAATTATTTAGCTACGTGTCAGATGAATTAGTCAGCCAAATACTTGGAAAATAAGTGAGATGGGAAACTTCTGCTCTTAAAGAAGTCCTCCTTTTAATCAGCTAATCTTGTTAGCAAGTTAGCTTTTGACATAGGAAAACCAGAGAGTGAAGCAGAACAGTTCCTTCCTGAAAAACATTGATTATATGTCAGCAACATCCTTGTTTTAAATTTGGAGAAGTAGTCTCTGAATGCTAGTAACTTTCTTAAATCTTCAGGTTTGTAAAGTTATGCCTAGGATCCAGGCATTACATCTCAAAACTTCTGCAGGGATGCTTAAGGTCATAGTTAACATGTTTCTCAAAGAGATTTGAGAAATTAGCGAAAAAGGCTCCTCATGCAGCCCCATTTGTTTCCTCTGTTGGATCACAAACTCTGTTTCTCTCTTCTTGCACCTCTCCTGAGTTATATCACCGCACCCCACTAAAGAAAAGATTAATACATCTAGTGACTCTCTCTTTCAAAACCACATTGAAATGCTTCTCCAAGAAAAGCAGCCTGCATCTCCCTTGAGTAACGAAGTCTGCCATCTGGTAGGTTGGTTCTTTATAGTCATTTAGAGGATATTAAATCTTCTTTTGTATGCAGAGAATTAGGTGGTAGAGGGACTTGGCATTCTATTTAAGAAAAAAAAAGGATAAAAAAAGTTCAGAAAGTCATTGTGTCCAGAGAAGAATATTAGAGAGGCATTAAGTAGAAAGACAAAAGGCAAGCTAGCATCAGCCTCTTTGAAAGTTGTAAATCATTCTGACTCCTCGGGTGGTTGGTTAAGTTCATCGTTAGTTGGGTAATTATTGTTGTTCATTAGAACCTAAGCTTCTAAACATATTTTGAAACAAAATCTTCCAAAATGAACAGCCAGGAAGACCTAAAGGTGTTGAGGGGGACTCATGGAAAAAATATGTTCAAACAGAGCCTTTAAAGAAACCCATAACTTTCCATTTACATAGCTAGATTGCTTATCTTTGGAAAATTAGGGCTTTTTCAAGCTGTTCTCTTTGGTCTCTGAGGAAGTGTTGAAGGTAGCTGATTCCTAAGGGAGAAAAAGACTCCAGACAAGGTTTTTGGTTTATCTTGGGAATTTTCAATGACTCTTTAACCTGGAGACTAATGGAGCTGGTTAATGCTTCCAAATCCGCTGTTTGAGTGGATTCCAGGAGTGTTTGCCAGGGTGGAGTGTCCCTTCTGCGAAGTGGAGGCCGTTTGCAGACTCTTCCAGCTGGAGGGATCAGGTAAATCCAGAGTGAAGGGTTAGAAAATCTATGGGCATGCTAGAAATTCAGGTGACTTGTGCAAGGTCTGATAATCTAAAACAAATGACATCCAGTGATTGATGGCATGCTATTGATTGATTTCAAAGACAGACCAGCAGCTTCCAAAACAGGCTTCACAACCCTAGGAGGTTTAAGCAGGGTCATTAATCTAAGTTAGATTCAGCTTAATTTGCTTTTAATGCTGATAATTGTGGTTGTTTTAAGCATTCTGTCTGTAAGTGAGGATTCAAGAAAATGAAAAATTGAGAATGTTGAGCTAGACAGTGTCACCATGAAATGCAGAAGTGCCCTGAAATTTAAACCCACTGTAGCATCTGCAACAGGGAATTGTCCAGTGCCACACAGAGCAGACCTGAGCTAAGTTTTCTAGAAACATGGGGAAAAGTAGTACCAATCAGGAGTGCCATTTTCTGCCATCCTATAGCCGCACATTGCAAACTAACCCAGACTTGTAGGACGTGGCTGGCCTAGTTGCCTATCTGGAACTACAGTCACCTCAGGGCTTGTAGAAGTCAGAAACTCTCTAAAATGGGAATTCAACTGGTCTTGCATCTTGGTAAAGGTACAAGAAGCCCTCAAAACTATTGAATACTCTCTCTCTATATATATATATAAAATACTATAAGAATACTATACATCCTTCTGAAGTGCTGACACAGCACTGGGCAGCACCTACACCACAAAGTAAATCCATGTAAGCCAAGAACCAGATGCAAATTGGAGGAGCCCTCCAGCTCACATTGCTACCTGTAGGGAAAAATAACCCTGTAACTAGCAGCAGCAGCAGCAGCAGATCTCCAAACCCCTCTGCTATTCCTCCAGATTCACAGACAGTCAGATTCCTACCAGACTCGTATGTCAGCAGGTCATAAAAAGTTTTAAGTTGCTTTTTCTTTTTCTGGCATTCTGGAAGAAGTTGTACTAACAATAAGCCACTCTTTGACAGCTCTGAATCCCAAGCTGTTGGGATACAGTGTGACTTCCAACATATTGCTTCCAGCCCCCACCACCCACGGGGAATGGCCTGGCAGGGTGAGCAGCAGAGCCTGTTAGGAGGAGCCCCTGACAAAGAGATCCCTTGTTCCCGGCACTCAGATAAAGGGCAGGACCTACACCAGTCAATACAAGGAAGCCACTTCAGCTTCTTGCAGGTCAAGAGATCAGAAGAGTGCTAATAACTTCATGCATTTTTTGTGCTGCATGGCCCAAATTAAAGGTTGATGAAAGATATCACATCCAGAAAGGATGAAGGGGTTTTTTTACCTTGAACTGCAGCTTCAAACCTATGCAGGGAAGCTAACCCTAAAGGGCTGAAGAAGGAAGAAAAAATGAAACACCATCAACTGCTGTCATTGGACCTGGCTGTGCTCCAAGGTCTGTCAGAGCTGAGATTGATTAGGATATATGGTATCCTGGAAACTGTCGGTACCTTCAGCTGGTTACAAAGCCATTTTAATTGTCTTGCTACCACCATGGCAACCATACTCCCAACCACAGCCTCCAGGAGGGGAGATGGTCTGTTGGAGGACAGTCCTGTGCTTATAGACCACATCTGATGACAATGCAGTGATTCAGATGGATAAAACCTTGCTCCACAACAAAAAGGTCCAAATTTGGAGAAGGAAACGAAGCCAGCACTGTAATACACAGTAACTCATTATCATAGCCAACATGAAGACAATAATTTAAATGAACTTTTGGTATTATACAGGGAGGTCCCTGTTATGGTAATCCCTGCAGTTCTTATCCCACAAACAACCCCTGCAATGTTGCACACCCATGTGTGGGATATGCAGGGCCACATTGCCTGCACAGCAGCAAGGGATGAAGTTGTGTGGCCTTGAAAGCATATCAAGGAGTGAAGCCTGAAGGGATGGGGAAAGGGTGTAAGTAGAAGCTCTGCAGCCAAGGAAAGACAGATGTTCTAATAAAAAGTTACTCTCTTCCTTCTGGTAAGTATTTGATATTTAATACTAGAAAGCCTCGTGTGGTTCTTTATTATTCTCCCAGCCTGAAGCCCTGGCATCTGAAACCCCTGTGATTCTCATGCTCAGTGCATATTAATACACCTTACCTTCTCTGGTTCAAGCAGAACCATAGTGTGATCAGATTTTCTGACTCAAAATCCCTTGTACCAGGCGAGAATTGATCCCTTTTGCTGCTGCCTGTTTTGTGTGAGAGCTGAGCCTGCTGTTGGCCAGCTTGCCCATGCCTACTTGGACCAAGGATATGCGCTGCCTAGGTTTTTCTTCAGGATATGTGGCCACGGGACTTTATGTATTATGAAGTGCTTCACAAAAACACCTTTTAAAATAATTAAATATCAGCAAATGAATTGGAAACTCTCCTCTGTCTCTGCAAGGACATTACCCTGTCAAATGCAACCAGAAAATTGAAGGACTGAGAATTTTCAATCAGGACTGGGGTGATTAATTGTCTCAGAGCACTCACAAGGTGACCTGCACAGCAAACAACAAGGTATGGCATCTCACATTTCACAACGAGAGGTATGTCCAGAAGGGACAGCAGCGATCCACAGAGAGCAGAGAGATGGGAGAAGAAAGGTCAAATCTACAACTTTAAATGCACAAGGTTAATAACACCTTAGCATCACGCCTGTTCATCTGATCCCTTCACTGCGGCTGGGTGAGCACAGCTGGCCCTGCAACTGAGGCAGAAGAAATTAGCTCCTTTTAATCTATAGCAAAATGGTTTATGGTAAGACACACCATTGTGTATCTGCTGTGTGGATGGGCAGTTGCCACCGCTCAGCTGATGCGCGACTTGTTAAGGCACGTGAACAAAGCAGCGTCCACACCACAAAGAAGAAGAAAGGTGATTAGTGGTATCTCTTGCACACAGCTCCATGGGCAGATACAGAAGATGGATGCACACGTGTGCAAGCACCTCTGTAGACATCCCACTATGTGGGAATTGCATATCTAACCTGAGGGCCTTTGGCCATAATAATGAGTCAGGTTTTAGCAAGGCTCAAGGCAGGGGCTTCTCTGATGCAACAGTACTGGCACCAGAGCTTGGGCATGGTCCCCTCCCAAGAAATCAGAGGCAGCGCATGCAACTGGTGTCACCCAGGACCTCAGCACCAGCACATCTCACTGAGCCTGCCAGCTGTGGGTTTTCATCTTGATTTAAGTGCGCAGAATGAGTGCCCTCCCACATCAGTCTTACTCCAGATCTGAAAATGCAACCCCCTTCTCCTGAGGACAAGAATTATTTTCTATCCAATATTTGGGGTCTCCTGACATAATTATTCATGAGATTAAATTCAGTCTGTGCAGTGTTCAAATCAATTCTGCAGGAATAACACTGACTGGCATTTAGCGTGTTCATCATCTAGAGAGCCTTTGCTGACCAGCCTATTTTTGAAACTGCAATAAGGTTCAGAAACCACCAGTTTGAGGCTTCCAGGAGCCCACATGGGGGATATCCCACCCACATCCTCTGCTTTCCCAACTGGTGTCTGATCAACTTGTCCATGGAGGGAAATGAATTCCTCACCTAGGGCCTCAATGGTTGCAAACACGATTCCAAAGCCCTCCTGGAAAACACCAGGCAGATGCTGGTTGCTTCATCTGAACATTTTCACTAGCTGCCGCAGACACATCTTCAGATGTTGGAGGCATGCACCATATCACAAGGGTTTGTGTGAGAAAGGAAGGGTCACATTTTCTCACCTCACCTCATCTCACATGGTAAACACCCAGTGAAGGTATTGCTACAAGAGGACCATCAAATGGCATCTGGCAATTTCTCATGATTCAAAGGGACCTCATCCATCCCCTCTGGTTGTCCACATCATCCCTCATTATCCCTGTTGCTCTGTTTGGGTAGTGGCCCAGGCAGCTGCTCTTAAATCAGTCTCAGCTAGCAGTTTCCCACTGGCCAGTGACATCCAAAGAAGACCTTTACTGGTGCCCAGCCCTCAAAGGCCCCAACATGCTGGTTGGGAGGAAGGACAGAGAGGCTCTGAACTGTACCTGTTACCTGAAAGCCCCTCAGGAAGAGGCACAACTGCCCCCTTCCCTGCCATGATCTCCATGAGGAGCAGAAGCAAAACCCCACCACACTCTGCAGGGCCTCATGGGCAGACAGTGTGTCCCACAGTGCCCACACAGCTGGGTGCAGTCCCTGTGTACCACCAAGGCACATCTGCCACCTGGGACTACACAGATCCTGTCATGGAGACAGAAGCTTGTTCTTTCCTTCCTTCTGGCCACAAAACCAAAATAAATAGTTGTTTCCACAAAACTCAAAATAGCTTTGAAACATCTTTTTTTCTGACTTCAGTCACCTCCTGTTCCTGCTCTCTACCTTGCCTTTTGCAGCTCCTGGTGAAGCAACTCAGGAAAAAGTGCAGGCAGGAACCTGGTTGTGGGAGTGAAGAGTAGAAGTAGAAGCAGAGGGAAAGGTCTCTTGGTAGCACTGCACCAACATCCCTGCAAGATTCTGGTGCCATTAGGTACAGAGAGCAGCAGCAGCAGCAGTTTCTCTCTTTCATCCAGTGGAGCAGCTTGCCCAGACCCATGCAGGGCTCCTGCCATTTCTCAGCCATCCCCTGCACTGCCCAAGCGCCCAATGGGGAACCCAGGCTCCCGAATATCACCTCGGGCTTCTAGTCATAGGGACACCACCTTCCTAATTTCCAATTTCCTGCAATTCCCAATGTTATTGGGAAGTTGGTTTAACATCCACCCTATAAATCTCCCCTTATAGCCATTCTGTCCTCAGACAAGAATAACTCACTATTACAAGCCTGGGAACAGAGCTGCCAGAAGCAAACGGCCAGCCTATTGCCACGGCACTTCCATTCTTGGCAAGCTGCGCCTCTATACACTGAAGTTCTATATTGCATGTATAGGTTTAAACTGACAGCTATATTTTATGCACGCTTGCAAAAGAACCGTGTAAAAAGCACACAGTGTGTACAAGCTCACAGTTCAGGAGCAGCTCCCAAAGGAGAGATGACAAAATCAGTTCTTGGGTGGCTCTTGGGTTGGGGTCTGTGCCCGTAACCCTGGCACTGGAAAATACACTCTTGGTAGATACACTTTTTATATAGAGAGTGTATATATATCCACAGATATCCTTTGGGAGGGAGCTGCCTTCATTCCGAAATGGGTTCACTGGGCATGGGCACAGACCCCTCCTGTCCACCATCCTGGGTGGATGAAGAGCTGAACGCAGCTGTGCCAGCAATGTCCCACTGCCCTAGTTCCATTACTTCTCAGCATTGCCCACAGAAACAAGTGGGTGTCTTCCCTTAAATCAGCAGCAGTTGACATTTTCCTCCCCACCAGCCAAGCATGAATCACCCTGAAATGGAGGCCAAGCTCCTTGTTTCCTGAGAACTCAATGTCAGCTGGAGCAGAGGAGATCGAAGAGGAGGTTACACGTCACCCTCTCTTCCCCTGCCTGCTACTGACTGGGCAGAGGCTCCAGTGCCTGCAGCTGTGCCTCCCCTGGATACTCCATGTGCCCTGTGCCATCCGCGTGTGCTGGCACTGTTTCCACAGTACCTCACATGAACCAAAGGCTGGAAGGGCCTCCTCTGGTTGGCACCCATCTGTGTCACCCTTCAGTGCTCCCACTGCTCCATTGTGCTCTTGTGTGCTCGTGCTGGAAGTGCTGCACTCAGGAAAGCCATCAAAGGAAAGGCCCGTTCTGGCAGCCATGGTGCATGTCCTGCCTTGGAGCCCCACTGGCCCAGGGACCAAGTGAAGAGGGAACCACTGAACCTCTCCAGGCTGAACCCACAGCTCCGGTTGCTGGAGGGAGTCAGATCTTGGTCCCCCTCGCATCCCTCAGTGCCTGCATTTGAGCTGCTTCCCCGGGGATGCACGGCAGTGAAGAGGACCATGGTCCTCGTACAGCCCTCCAGGGACACATCCCTCAACTGCTGCTCCCCAGGCTCCTGTCACGGGAGCGTCTTACCCCACGGCGACTGCTTTCTGCTGCTTTCCTCAGCATCACAAATACAAGCAGAGCTGCAGGTGCTCCCCTGACAGCCTCTCTCCAGTGGGTTTGAGGTGGGTTCCTGACCGCCCCGTATCAGGGGGGAGCCCCTTAGCACAGCTCTGGCACAGCCTGCGTGCCAGCCCCAGCTCAGGTCCCGCTGGACGAGGTGGCAATGGGATGCTGCCCACATGAGAGCCTGTCCCTGCCGCGGGCAGGGATGCAGCTGGGAAACTCACCCTCGGGTGCAGCACCCGGCTCCCGCCCAAAAGAACGCCCCCGAAAAGAACAACAGAAAACAAAGTTCGTGCTCCTCAATTCATCGTGTCCTCAGCAGGGGCTGCTGCGGGAAGAGGAGAGAGCCCCGCGTCAGCCCCGTACCCGTGAGCAGGACAAGGTGGGGAACTGCCCCGGGACCGTGTGTCCCCCGGGTCCCTCTGTCCTGCGCTGCGGGGACCTGGATGGAGCCCTGCGGTTCCACGCGAGCCCGCGGAAAGTGCCGGGCCCGGGAGGGCGGGCGGCTTGGGGCGCGGCGGGGGCTGTGCGGTGCGGGGCTGTGCCGGGGGGGCTGCGCCGTGCTGTGAGGTGCGGGGCCGTGCCGGGGGGGCTGTGCCGTGCTATGCGGTGCCGGGGGGGCCGCGGCTCTNCGCCGTGCATGGGCGGCGGGCGGCTGCCGCCTCGCCTCGCCTCGTCTCGCTTCGCCTGCCCCGCCGGTGAGCTGGGCCGGGGGTCTGGGGGGTCTCCGGCGGGCTCGGGGGAGGTGCGGATGGAGGGCACAGAAAGTGGCGGCGGCCGCCCCGGGCTCCCCCGCTGGGTCCGGCGGCAGCCCGGGGAAGAGCCGCCACCTGTGAGTCCTCCGCTTGCAGCTCCGTGGTGGCCCAGGACCCGGGGGCTGCTTCCCGCAGCTGTGGGGCAGCACGGCCGTGACGGAGCCGGCAGCCGGAGCCGGGCGGGTCGGTGCGGGGAGCGGGGAGCCGGAGAGGTCCGAGCGCCGTCCGGGGAAAAGTGTCTCGCTTCCAGCCCTGGCTGCGGGGAGTTGGGAGGGAAGGAAAGACAGGACGTGCGCCTCGGAGCTGGCTCGTTTCTCCAGGTGCTTATTTTTTGGAGTAAGGGATGTTAAGGAGAATTCACGGAAAATCGAGTTCTCCTTTAAAAAAAACCACCCAACTTGTTCGGCAGCCGAAAGCGCTGTGTGAAGGAATCCTGATGAATGAGAGTAGCACTGAGGGAGTTGTTGGTTTGCGGTCTGCGATCGCCTCAGCTGTTCCTTTCTTTCTTTCTTTCTTTCTTCTTCTTTTTTTTTTTTTTCCAAGGCAACTTTTGAGCCGAGGAAGCGGGTAGCAAAGCGCAAGTTTAAGACAATGATGCTTTTGCTTGCAGCCTAGGTGAACTGGGTAAAAACGCTGAAATCCTGCTTTTTCCCACCAGGTAGCAAATACCACACCTACATTACTTGTAGAGAAAGAAAGAAAGAACCTACTTTGCTCTGTAAATGAGGACTGTGTTTCACTCTGAGCAAGGGGTGCGAATATTTTCCCGCTGCCAAATGAACATACCACAGAAATTTTCTTTTCATCTGGGACAGAGCTGTATTTGTAGATCTCTGAATATGGCTACAGTCGGGGAGGGGAGTTAGGTTAGCCTGGATGTAGCATTAATCCCTCAAGCCACGATAAGCGATATATAGAGAGAAGTATGTTTCCATTAGTCTTCTCCCAAATGAGATCTTTACTGCGGTCGTGTGGTGAGTACAGCGAAGGAAGCCCTCCTGGCTGCAGATTAAAACCTTGCTGAAGGACGCAGAAGTTGGTGCTCACACCTGTCCTGCAGCCCGGCACTCTGCACAATGCCTCCCTTTGAGTCGCCTGAAAATGAGGGTGAAGCAGGGAAATCTGCCTGCACACAACCAGGCTCAAGCCAGTGTTTTCCATCTCTTAGATTTAACGAGCAACAAATTTTGTGCTCCAAAAAGAATCCAGCTCAAGGTAATTAATATTCCATTTAAAAAACGTGTTTCCATAGTTAACATGATTATGATTATGGAGAGAAAACAAGCAAATAGGGAATGGCTTGACCTGGTTTCCTTGCTTTCCCAATCTAGCCTGACAATTTGTCAATCAAGTGGAATTTCCTCTAGCGTCTCTGGTACATTACTTTAGCAGAAGAAATGAATGTGCAAATGTAGTCACTATGTTCCCTCCCTTCTGACAATGATCTCTTTGTATTAAGCAACAGGCTTCTGCATAGATCAGGTATCAACTCCACCATGCCACAGGCTGAAATTGCTCCTTCTCTCTCATTTCTGAAATTATGCCCCTGCATTTGAGCCTATTTAACCACGTCTGTCTATTTTGGAGTCGGTCAGAGAAGCCTTGATCCAGGGCGGATCCTATGTCATGTAAGGCAGGAGGAGCCCTGCTGGGACTTCAGAGAGACCAGCATCTGCTTCAGCAACAGCCTGTCCCTTTGCTCCTCAGATACGTATATGTTCTCTGGAAAAATCTGTAAATGAAACAATTTCCTGCATTTTCTGTCTTCAAAGGAAGACTTTATTGCACGCCCCAGGAAAACGGCCAACCGATAACGACTAAGAACAATGAAAAAGTCTAATTGGTACCAACAGGTCCTTAAAACCTTATCTCAGCCCCTTGTTTCAGCCTTTGTCCCTCTGATGGCAAGTCCTTAGGGGACGGGATCACCACTCCTTCACAGGTCTGGGAGAGAGTGACCAGTACTGTCCTCTGCAGAGCAGATAACCTGTGGTAGAAGCAGCTGTGGTCCAGCAGCACAATTTCCCGCTCTCATCAGAGTGTATTGACTGATCCCACAGCATTTTGCCTCATAGTGCCCATGTCCCCATAGGACTCGGAGAAGATAGTCAAAGTCCAGCTCCTCTGTTGACACCACTGCAACTTCTGTAAGATGTAACCTGAATTTTCAGCGGAGTTCTGTCTCTGACATGCACATGCGTAAACTGCCTCTGTGCAAATATTTAGGAGACCTCTAGATCAGAAGGTGCTTATTAATTGGTTGGCAGGAAGACTCAGCCCTATTAATGCATATCTGCTTTCAGCATTAATGACTCATTAAAAAAAACCCCATACTAAATTTTAATTTTTTTAGTAATTTCTTTATTTTTAGCTATATGTTGTCCTCACCCTCCATTATGCCCATTCCTACTGCAATAGCACGCAGTGTTCTCATATCTTTCATCTCAGGCTGGGGCAACTTCCCGTGCTTGGAAATTCTATTATGGTGACGGAGTATTAATTCCTAGAGAAAACCAGCTGCATCTCTGGTGTTGGGTTGTGATGTTGTGACACCTGTGGTTGTGCTGCTAATTGCCAAGAGGGAATATTAAAAGCCTCTTTATTGTCTTTGTTCTCTTAGGAGTGTCTGGTGCATTTTTGTTTGCTTGTTTGTTTTTTTTAAATCTAACACTTGTGCTACGTTGGCTTTACTAAATTCTCTACTCAATATTGCATCATATTACAGCACCAATAACACCGTATTCTAATTTCCCCTGAGTTACAAAGAAAGAACTAGGTTATCTTTCAAGTAAATACTGTTCTACCTACTGTACCTAACCTTTTATCCTATTCTGTTAGCTGGAAATGAACCCAGTGGTGGACTATCCGGGGTATTTATTCACAGTGCCAGAAAGACAACAGGCATTTCACAGTCCATTTCCCATGACATTTCCGTCTAAGAATCACCTACTCTGCGTTGATGCTCTAAGATAAGTTTTTTCCCCCTCATCTTCTGCTTGTGGGACAGTCGCCTTGAATTCAGGATCATCCAGAAATACTTAGGGAATAGGAGAAACGAGCACAGGAAGCCAGTTTTCACCTGTCACCAATTCCCATGGGTGCTCTAAGGTGAGGGACAATCATGCCATGAAACAGGAGGGCTGAGAGAATTGTTGTCTTCCAGAGAAGATCCTGGAAATAAACCCATTTTTTTTTCTGAGACTCTTTAGTAGCAGTTGCTCTGAACTAGCAGGTCTGATATAACGATTTGTGAGGTGCTGGCTTCATAAGGTTGCTTTGCAAATTTGAAGTCAATGCAAGGTACACTGTGTGAGCAGAGCTCGGAGACACTCTGCGCAGCACAGGCATTTCCAATCCCAGAAGCAAGTTCTTAGGTGAGAGAGTATTTGCACAGTGAGTATCAGAAGAGATAAGTCTAAAAATATTTAACAGCTTCTTGAGGCTTATCTCTAATTTTGATGTGTCTCTTTTCTTAATGAGATCTCTCACATCAATTAGCTGCTGAATCTGATATTAAAAAAAATAATTCCAAACTTTCTCTTGGCACACAGTTCCATGAGGACTCCATGGAGATTTCCATGATACCAAGATCTACCAGCATTCAGAGGAGCTGGCTTAGTCATTCTTCCCATCTGCTCTACTTCTTCCTCCCTCTGCTGCTCTGCACATGCTTCCTGGCTGTCTGCTCCTCATCCCTATCTCTGAACATCCTGACTGGCTGCCTCACTGTCCTCCCTTGCTGTACCTATCCCTTGTGGCATCTTCCGCAAGGAAGCGCAGGTAGTTTAATACTGAGATCAAAAAGCTGAAATAAATGAGCTTCTCTAAAACAGCCAGGAAGAAGAAAAAGAAAAACCCACCAAGGAAGCACTCATAGCAAGCAGCATTGCAAACGTTATTTGCAAAAAACTTAAATCACTCCAAATAATAAGATAGCTTTAAAAATAGTGATAGTTAAAACACAGGCACATTTATTTTTCCTTCTTCTTTGACTATTTATCTATCAACTTTCTAGCTCCATTTTGCAAACAAGGCCAGTAGGAACTTGGACAATGACAACAAATTGGAAGTTGAGGTTTGTGTGTAGTCACGGCACTTCAGGAGCTGGGGATGTAAGAACAACAACAGCTCCCTGATGCCTCACTGTGCATCACCAGGAGTCAAGGAGGCTGAGTTAGAGTCATCTGCCAGTACCGTGCCCTTTGCAAGCCTGTGTTTCCTAGTGTTGGTAGTCCACAGATGAATGTTTGAGAAATTCCCGAGGGTGATATTTACCCCAGTAGCTTCTTTGGAGCAGGAACAGTAAAAACTGCAGCTTGCTTGTGAAGTTAGCGGTGAGAAGCAGCACAGTCTGGAAATAACAGCCTCCTACCCCTTTTCGCTCTCCCAAACTACGTGCTGTGTCTCATGCTGAAATGCCTGCTCCTCCACATCGAGAGTCATTTCATCTTGCTGCTTCCTGAGAGAGATCGACATCTTCTGCAGAGCACGCGCTGCGAGGAGAGGAAGGCAGCTTTGGCCTGCGGAGAGCAGAACTCAAGTACTGTGTGGGTGTCTGAAGACAAGAGCTTCTGAAATGAGGGAACAGAACAGATCTCTAATCTCCAGACTCTGACACATATCACACTTTTCTCAGTTGCTTAGGGAAGAGATTTGCATCCAAAAAGAAGTGGGAGGTTTAAATAGTTCATACACACGCGCATTTTTCTTCTCTGGGTCCATGCGGTAATTTACATTTCGCTAGTCCACAACACTTCATGAAGTGCATCCATTACAAATGTGCAACCAGGGGAAACAAAGAAGCTGTCCAAGTTCCTATCCACAGTGTCCAAAAGCTGAGTTTAGAAGGTAGTCATGGAAATTGGAGTCTGCAGGGTGTCACTGAGGTAAGCGCTTATTTTGGGTTGTGCCAAGATGCTGAAGCTGGTGTCCCACCCTCAGCAGAGATGTTGAGCATGGTCCTACCTATGGATGGCCCAGGCCACCTGTGTGGCCTGAAGCATTGCAGGGTATAAGCCATAGCTCTATCCTCCTAGGACACTAACAAGAGATTGAGGCATAGAAGGGTTGGATCCATAGAATTACCTGGCCCTAGAAAATGCTGACTGACATTGCCTTGCAGGGATGTGCACCTTCTGGTACCATGTGAGCAGCCCCTTCATGGCTTCATCCGTCACGACAACCGAAACTCTGTCCTAGATCACCCACTCATCCACTCTGGCTGAACTGACAGCCTGATCTGCTGCAGCAAATTGGCCCAAATAAGGCACCGTTTCTTGTTCTGGGTGGAAAAAACCTCTTTGGATCTACTTATTCATTGGGAGTTGCTGAGCAAAGTTTACTGTGCCCTGTTGAAATTTTCCACTTTGCAGAAATCAAGCAGTAGACCATTACTTCTCCCGCCTAACACCATTCTTATGCATGCCCCAATTTTCCTTGTAATCAATAGCAAGGGTTTCTTTTTGTAGCACACACAAAGATTAGACTCCTTGAATGAAGAAAAGTTTGCATTTATCCAAAGGCTTTAGTGGAGTGAAGCGGGGGGGGACCGGACGCCCAAGGCTGAGCTCCTGGTTTGTCTGAGGTGCTATCTGGAATCAGTGGGAGCCGCGTGTGCGCTGCGATTGCAGGGGAGAGCTCCCAGAGCTCCCTCTCACAGTCCTCCTCTGCCGGCTCAGCCCAGGGAGCTGTGTAGGAGACACCTCTCCAGCACAATTTAAATGCAGGGCTGGTAAAGCCCGTGGGATTGTCCCATTGAAATAAGAAGGGAGGGCTCCCGTTTCTGTGGTGCCAGAAAAATGATAAATCTGCATGTGGAGCAGTGATTCAAGGCCAATTCCAGCTGCCTAGCTATGCTTACTTGTTAGAAAGCACACCTTCAACGTGGTATTGTTGGGCTGTTATCATAGCGCTTCCATGAGTGCTCAGAGCAGGAATGATTAACTCGGAAGCCTGGGAGAGGAGGAGGTTGTCCCACAGCCCCTGCCAATCTAGCAGCAGCCCTGGCACCCTGAGGTCAGGTCTCCCACTACCACCCAGTTGTCCCCAACACTGAGGCAGCTGGGAGAGGAGGGGTGGTGCTTTCAGAGCAGGAGGCATCTCTAAATAAAAGTGACCTGATGTTGGAGGTGCTGCTGCTTCCCAGGGAAGGGTTTGGGGCTCGGTGCCTCAGAAACAGGGGCTTCCTTTGTCCTGTGGTTGATCTGCAGGCTGCTAGGATTGCAACCTGTGGCCGGTTCCGATTTCTGTTTTGCCCGATGAAGCCTGCTTGCCTTAAAAATGTCTACTTTGCAATTCACAGTGGATTTATCCCAAGGAAAGGCCTCACTGTTGTGCATTGTGGAGTCCTCTACAGGTATGACCCAGGAGAGACAGCCAGGCTGGGCTTCTCACACACCCCAACTGGCCAGAATTACTGCAGAACACCCTGTTTCTGCTCCCTAGTGCTGATTGTCCTCCTGTGGTTGGTAAGTCCACCACACTGGCACTGACCATGACCTTGTGGTGTAGAACAAGCACACAATGTGTCCCAGATGCTTTCTGAAGTGGAAGAGAAGCCTAAAAGCCCTTTCAGTGCTTGGGCTTTTGACCTCTGCCAAGCAACACAGGTGGAAGTCCATCCCTTTGTGTGGGGTGGGAGGCTGAGGGCTCTTTATCTGGCAAAGGAGTCACCAGTGAAGCATTGCTTGGTCTCACTGGTGGAATCATCTCTCTTACCGTTCTCTTGGTTGCATCTCCTAAGACCACTTGGTGCTGTGGCTTCTAAAGAGGCAAGGCAAGTGTTCTTTACTGGGAGGTGTGGCAGGGCTCTCCAAGCCCAGTCGTGGGGTGGCTGGGCACTGTCACTGGTCTCTGAGACTTGAGACTTCTTCTTGGTCACTGTTAATAGCAGCACAGTTGTGTTGGTACTTCTGGAGCCAGAGCAGCAGCTGGTTATCAAGCTGAGGCAAAGGAGGGCAAGTTATTTTGGGGGCAGAAGAGGAATAGTTTGGGAGAGGGTGCATTGAGCAAATGGGCTCCAGGCTGAACTAATCAGCAAAGGAGCAAAGGTGGGTAAAATTGAGAAGGGACAAGAAGAGATAAGCGGAGAAAGGCTTTACTTGAGTAATTTCCAGACTGTTTCCATTGAAGTAAAGGCTTGTCGCGTGATCTCAGTGGCAATGCCTTGTTTTTAAAAGATTAAGCAGTATCAAAGAAAGAAGGGTATTGGTTTTGTTTCCTCTAATGTCAGCCAAAGAAGATAATCACAGCTATTAGACAGATAAAATGAGCATTTCCTCTTCGAAGAGTAGAAGTGTTCTAGTAATTTTATATACTGGAAACACTGAACTCTTCAACAGTCTTGATGGAGAAGTTTTTCTGGGTTTAAATATGGCTGTGGGGCTGGGAGAAGGGACTTCTTCCATGCTGCATTCCTTAAGTGATTTTCTTTTTATTACAGTTTGCAAGTAGCTGAGCCCCAGGGGCTGCCATCCCCTCTCAAACTTTGCATGCACCATAGGACAGAGTTTCGTAAAGCATTGAGGAGGAGATTGGTCCTGGGTTCATTCAATCCACAAGTCCTTTGCTGAGCCTGGAAAAGCAATAAATGTGGGTTTAACTCATTCAGTGCTGCGTGGATCCTTACAGACCACTAACCAGGCATCTGAAGATACTTCTACATAGCAAGTGGCCTGGCTTGGGTTCCAACCAGTGGCCATGTGGTGCCCAACCCATTATCTCTTAAACCATTTTGTCTCTCATTGACAGATGACTCAGTGTAATAACTGTTCGTATTACACCCAATCTTTTTGAAAGGAGAGATTGAAGGTAGACAAGTTCATGCTGACTTTTCATAGGTTTAATAGCAGTGGTTTTATAATGGGTAGGGGGATAAAAATCTTCTTCCCAGAATATTAGATAACATGGTATTGGGTGCTCTCTGGTTTCCATACAAGAGACAAGCACTGAGTGTAGTCATGATTTTTTAAGGGACAAAACATTAGCCTCCCTGAAGTTTGTTTGATCATTGGTTATGAAGGAAAATTGCCAGACAAGAATTAAACTTTCAGAATTGAATCCTGGGGATGGAGATGTGATTTCCTGCTTCCCTAATTTGCAATAAGCATGGTCTGTGGCATGAGAAAAAACTCCAGAATGCAATGCACAATATTTCCTCTGTCACTGTTTTTGAATAAAATCAGTGTGCAGTTAATCCAGTGTTATAAATCTTGGTAGGAAGGCTTCCAGAGCAGGTAGATTTGTTTAATCACTTGGGCTGGAATCCAAACCACTGGAGGATGTAAAATATATACACTAGTGCCATTCACTTCACTGAAACCACCTTTTTCCCATCCAAGGAAATAGCTGTGGCTGGCATGAATACATATTTGGCAAGCTGTAGGGCTAAACAAATTTCTCAGAAAGTCATGTTTGGCCAAGATACTGACTATATTTCAGCACTGTAACTCCTTAAACACTTCAGCTGAGACTTTCTGACAGAGAATTCATCAGAAATCAGTGATTCATGCTTTGAAATGGTGGGATCCTCACCTCTGCTCACCAGGCTTGCTGTCTTGATGTCAAAGTATTACCTTCAGTTTGGAGTAGACCTTTATAAAAATCACTTCTCCTGTGACATCTGAAAGAAACATGCAGTAATGTAATCCTAAGTATCCTTCTTTCAGCATATTTTGTCTTTTTATGTCTTGACCAGTAGCTTCTTGATCAGGAATCTTGTTCTTTGATGTTTTGAGCTGTATCTCAGGAAGCACACTGATCCTGCTGGATAGGGGTATACATTTTTATTTTCTCATTTTCCAACTATCATCAAAATTCCTATATGGAAGAATTTCAGAGTGTTCCAGTTTCAGCAGTTTTATGTATCTTACACTAAGGAATAAGGTTTAGCATCACACAAAGAGTCACATTGCAAGGTGTTTCAACTGAGAGCTTTGGGTGGTTTTGGAATGCTGATTGCCTTGGTAATTCACAAGATACGCTACGAGCTGCATCCGTAGTGAGATCAAATCCCATCTGGCATAGAAAATTATACAGACTTTCACAACAGGAGCTCCTGCAGCAAGTTTTCAGTAGCATTCTTTCACACTGGTCATTGCCAGCCTTGTCACTGTGGTTGCCCACTCTAACTCTGTTGTACTGTCTCTTTCAGGCTCTTGTAAGGTTTGACACAGTTTGCACGACACTTCATCAACGACGTGAACGTCTACAGCAAGGACAGTGTTTAGAAGTGACATCCATTGATGTGATTGAAGGTAACGTTCTCTCTTCTGTCATTGCCTTGTACTTGCCTTTTATCCCTCACGGAGCCTTGTGCTCTGTCTGGCCATTCCCTTTTGCTGCCCATCGTGGTTGGTCAGGTGAGAAGAGGATCAAGCTTCAGTTTGGTGCATGTCTGAGCATCCTCCAGGCTGATCTTTGCTTCAGGTAATAGCTCTTCCTAACTGTGGCTCTGCTTGTCCCATAAAAAATGGTTTTGCCCCTTTTCTTAAAGGAAATTTTCTGCTTGCATCATGCAACCTGCCTATTTTCCATAGCCACATAAGTGCTTCACATTTTTGAATCCTGAAGCTGGTCTTCATTCAAATAGTGATATTTTGTCACCAGGAATTTCACAAGTCAGTTTTGCTCTCTGTTCAAAGCCTAGATTAAAAATGTGTGCATTATTTCTGAGCACCTTCTCATGGTAGGTGGTTTAGCACTTGCCAACCTATGTATTGCTCTGTAGGTTACTGACATCATTAGTGCCATCACAAACAGCGATGGCTGTGCGCTCCATGCCCCTGGAAAAAGATCAGCATAGTGTGGTCCTGCAACTGTAGCAGTTGCATTTAATATAATCTCTAAATGTAGTTTTCTCACAGAAAAGCAAGAACAGATTTCGCTGCTTTTTTTTTTCCCCCCTAATTGATATATTTGTGCTTGATTAAACCTAAAGGAAGTAAATGCATCTCTTAATTCACTGCCACAAGAATTTTAAGGTTCAGAGTAGGTGACTCATCCACCAGAACAAAATTTATGCTTTGTTTGTAAATGCTATTTATTGCCTTGTTTTGCATCACTATGGCTACTGTATTCATTGGTGATAACAGCATCTACCATACATAAAATGAATGCAAGACCGAATTTAGAAGAATTATAGTTCTTTATAATAATTTGCTTGTATCAGCCACTTTTCTATTGTATGTTAGTACATCTCACATAAAAGCAGCACTAAAAGTGACTTAATATTTTCCCATCAAAACTAGCTGAACAGTAAAAAATTCTCTTGCACATAGAATCATATCAAAGTTAAAAAAACCCTAAGCAGCCACCAAACCCCTTTTTCAGAGCCTGCAGCTTTAGAAACAATTCAGTCATTTCCTACAGTTCATTCCAAAATTTCATATTAACTGACTGAGCAGCATTCTCAATTATTTTACTTATAGTTCTTTTTACTGTTAAATACCTAGTTAAGCTTGTTAGAAGCATCACTGCTTTCACAGCCCATATAGATTCTTTTGCTTTCCTTTACTGTTTCTAAGTGGAGACTGAGAACAATTAAGCTGTTCCAGTTAAAGCCTGATTTTTTTTGCCAATTGCATGGCCCCATGTTCTTTTCTGAAACACATCAAGTACAATCACTTCTGCCATCCTATTCAATCAAAGCCTTAAGTTGCACAGATTTTGTGAGATGGCCTGGGCTTCAGCAGCTTGGGAGCTGATTCACTGAGGCATCTGCTGTAACACTGGCAAGACTGTCACCATTTTCCCAGCCAGAATCATTTGTCTTTGTCATTTAGAAATAATCTGCAGGGTGTAATGTGGTCTTAGGGAAGCACAGAGCCCGTTATTGCTCAATAATAGAATTTCATGAGGTCTTAACAACATCTTTGAGCTTATATGACACATTTGACAGTGCATGTGTAGATGTGTATCTCTAATGGCCCATGGAGCAAGGACAAAGAAGTGTTTTAAATACTTGGTACATATTGAAAGGCAGATAAAATAAACCAGCCAGCTGTGGGTGTCTGCAGGAGTCTGCTGCTGGCTTGTGGGGACCAACCCCCAGGACACACAGCATTGGGACATGTCTTCTCCGTGGTAGCCAGGCCCAAGACTTCATAAATCCTGGCCCTCCACAAAGCCTCTAAGATTATTTCCATCCAGACACACACTTTCTCATTTCCCTTTCCCTGCAACCTAGGACAGCTGGGGAAGGGGCACTGAACGCCCAAAAGGATCTGAAAAGGAAGGCATTGATCTCAGACATGGTCGGAGCGATGGGCCATGCTCTTGCAGGCTCCCAGCTGGGTCCAGCTAGCAGGCAGTATGAAAGCCCTCCAGACCAACTCCTGCCAAAGAGTTAAGGTGGGAGAACAGGGTCCTGCTATGGCCCGATGTGGTCATCTACAGAGACAGCCCTGGAGGGGCAGCAGGAGGGATGCAAAAGGGTTCCTCTGGGACCAAGGGACAGGCCAGGATGGGGAAAAAAGGCAAGGACTGCATGAGCACCAGGGGTGATCAGAGGGAGGAGGCAACAGAGGGAGTACTGCTTTCCTTTTGGGCAAGGAAGGGTCCAAGGACACTGCAGATGTCCAGAAAATAAATGTATTTTACTGATTAGGTGGTTTGTTGTGTCCTGATGTGATGTCCCTGGGGATGGGTACAGATCCAAGCAAAGGTGGGGAGTTCAAAACTCTTTTCCTAGCAGGCAGAATCTGTCCCTCCTCTACCACGCCGTAGCTCTGGGAGGATTCAGGCTGCGTGAGCTGGAGGATACCCGGGTCAGGGATTTGGTTCAGCCTCTTGCTGAGTTTCTGCTCCCCTGTTGCGTGTGTGCACCAGGAAAGCGTGCTGTTTAATTCAGCATTGGCTGGGTCCAAGACTGGCGCTTCAGGGCTCTTCTCTAAGCTGCTGGATGCCTATGGGTTCAGGTCCTGGCCCACAGCTGAGCTCAAGTGTCTCCTGGGTCTGCCGTGCTGTTTTTTGAATATGATGCAGTGGGAGTAAAAGTCTCTGCGATATCACGCTGCTCTGTGCTACAGCTAATTAAAGTCATTGTGCAGGGTTTTGTAGTAATTGCAGATATTGTAAAATTTAGTTTTGTGGGGTAATTGGTAATGTAAGCCTGAAACAAGTTATCCTTAAGATGTTTTAGTTTGTATTTCTCAGTAGGAGCAGCCTTTACAAAGAAGGCTTTTGTGTGTGAAGGGGGACCAGAATTAATGGCAGCATTTAGTCGTGCCTAAAGGGGTGCTTGCTGTGGCAGGTGGCAGGGTGGTGTAATGGATGATGCCTACATCCTGCATGCTGAGGGAGGCTCCACAGCCAGTAGCTGCTGTACCCGACAAACGCCAGCTAGAGTGAGTGAAATACTCAGGGCCAAACCCAGCCAGGGCTGATGTATTCCCATCCAAAATGAGTGTGCCTCCCTCAGTCTGTAAGTCAAACAGAGTGATTCAGGCTCTACAAAGTTTTCAGGTATCCTCACATTTTCAGTAGAATGCAGTATCTATAAACCTCAAATGTGAGGAAAATCCCAGTGCCATAGAGACATGCAGCCACCCAGCCATGGGCCAGGCTGAGCTCCCTGCAGTGAGGACTGCAGCCGCCTCTCACCCCTCTGCCCCAGGGTGCTGAAGTGACCAGAGAAACAAGGAGAGCGTGGGGGTCAGCACAGTAGTGCCTTGGGTGCCAAATGGCACAGGGGGATGTTTAATGGCCACATAAGCAGATTTTAATGAGATTTGGTTGCCAAACCTTCCCTGATGCATTTGAAAATCCCACTCAACACATCTCTGAAAACTCAGGCAAGTAAAGACTATGGAAAATCTGGCCCTTAGACACAGATACAGCTGATGTGTCTGGAATTAATAGTTTAAAAGAAGTGCTGGCTCATGAATAAATGGGAGAGATATCTGGGCAGAGCAAATATTGAAGATGTTATGAAGAATCAGAATGAGAATTTAATTCAGGGCTGATATTTCCATGAGTAACTTTTTTTGGCCAACAGATGCAATTTCTGATTATTTCATTCAATTATTATCAGTAATAACCTGTTTGCTGATAATATTGGAGGACTCCCATTTTCCTGTTGATGACACTGGAACTCTAAGGGGATCCTCTGTTCTCTTGGGGGGGCAGTTGCAGTGCCCAGCTCTGCATCACAGCGCACAGTGGTAGCAGCTGCCTTAGAGGGCCAAGGAAACACTTCTTGGTGGGCTGTTTAGAAAACACAGTCTGTAACACTGTTACTTTATCAATTATGCAAAGCCAATGTCTTCTGTTAAATTAAGATGTGGGCCCAAGCTCAGAGCTGAATTTTCCCATTCCCATTCTGTATTCACAGCATGACAGAGGTGATGAACACACGGGAACCAGTGATGGAGGAATTTGCACTCAGCCAGACTCCTGAGGAAGAAGGAGGCCCTTCAAGCCAGGTAACTTTAGAAAAACTGGAAAGTACCCTGAGTTGCTTTCCAAAAGCAATTTAATACAACCAATAACTGTAATATGTGTAGATGTTGAATTGCAGAGCACAGCTGCCAGAAGAACAAGCCCTGAAATACATGTTTGATTGTACTTAGGTTTTCTTTTTAAAAGGTGGGAGTTCTGGCAGGAGGGTTTTGTCAGATGCCAGGTCTCTGGGACATGGTGACAGCAATGCCTGACCCCTGCAGGGATGCAGGCAAAGAGGCTATCTGTCACCACAAGTTCAGATTTGAGCAACCCTTGTGTGATGAAGGCATCCAGCCAATGCTACACCACAGCTTTTATACAGCCACCCTTGTAAAGAGCTAAGTTTCCTCAGGCTCAGAGGAAGTTCCCTTTTTAGAAGAGAGACCAGTTGAAATAATGGTGTAATTCACATAAATGACTGTGGCATTGTAGCAGCAGTACTGGTCAGGGACATTTGCTGGCAGGTGCAAGAGCATTTTCTATCCCAGGTGGTCTCACACACCCACTCATATTCCCTCCTGCAGTGCCAATTCCAGCAGGAGGGATCACGATGTCCTGAGTCCCCCTTGTGACAACCCCTGCGCCCCGGTTTGTGCTCGTGACTCTCAGTGTCACTGCCAGCGACAACTAACTAAAAGTGTCCTGATGGACCTGAGTTGCTTCTCAACACAAGGTGTATTATTGCAAGCAGACTCAGAAAACTACTCTAGGAGCAGCCTATTGCAGGTTAAAGTCAAGCATTTGGAAGCCAGGGAAGTCAGAACTGAAATTTTGCAAATTTCTTTCAGATCACTTGTGCATGTAATGAAAGGCTGTATGCAATTAAAGAGCATAGCACAGGCTTTTCCACACCTCGCCAGCTGCACAGGATAGTTGCTGCTCACTCAAAGAGCACATCTTCAATGTTTTCTTTCCTCTTTTTCAGAGAGTCCTGTGTTTTCATTATTGTGTTGGTGTACACTGTCCAAACTGTGCCAGCTCTGACTCCACCTATGTATTTAGGGCTGTTCTATGGTGTCCCTGATCCCCCCAGCTCCTTTACCCTTCCTCTCTGTGAGAAGGCAATACCATCCGCATTTTAGTGATGACCACCCGAAGCAGAAAAGCAAGAAGAAATGAGAGATAGTGCAAAGTCAGTGACGCAGTGGGAAAACTAGGTTTCTTCCAGCAGCTTCCAAGCGCTCTGGCCAGGAGACTGGTCCTTCTCTTCCTGCAGTCTCCTGCCCACTCGTCACATACTCCGGCTTCCTCAGAAAAACAGAGCGAGGCCCGACAGGCAGCTCTGCTTCCTGCCAGTCCTGACTCATTCCTGGAGGGACGTGGTAAATACTGGGCTCCGCTGGAAAAACACTTTATGTGATTGGTGTGAGAAAGACCCATATGAGAGTGACACAAACAAAAATAGCCAAGTTGAGGCCGCACAGGTGCCTTTCCTAGATTTTGTTGCAGCTGTAATAATCTCTTAGGACTTTTTTAGATCAGTGTGTACCATTTGCTAGGGCTTCAGAAATAAGATGAAAAGGCAGAAATTTGTTTGCATTGGATTCCCCATCCAGAGGTTGCCAGCAGGCTTGGGGACAGGGTGGCTGTCATGCAGCCCTCTGCCACCCGAGCGGGCTGAGCAGCAGCTGCAAGGAGAGGTCACTGTTACCTGCATGTGCAGCACTGCAAGGAGATAAGGCAATATGTCCACCATTTTATGGCTATTTTCTGCCAGCTGAGCCATGAGGCTTATGGACCTGGGCTCCCCCATAGGTCTGAAGAAGAGTGCACTGCTGCTCAGGGGTGTTTCTGAACCTGTACTGAGCAGAGATTTTACCTTGTTCTCATAGGAAATAGGAGAGTTATATTAGCAGCTTCTTAAAAATTCCTGCCAGTCAAGACAGCTGCCATGGAAATGTCTTTCCAAATTATAAACAGCTCAGGAGGAGGCTGTCAATGGGAAGTTGGCGGGAACTTCTCTGATAGGCAGTATGAACTGCATTTCTTGATCAGGATGAGTTATGCTCATGTGGGTGCAGCTCAGGGAGGCATTAGAAAGGTTTAGCTCCAGTGATTCACTTGGTCTAGTTGTCTTTCTCACAAAATAAATTTATTCTTAATTCTAACCAGCGATCCTGATCTAGTGCTTGAACATGTTGCAGGTGTGCAGGAAGGTTCCCACTAGCACGCAGCATGCTCTGCTGCTCTTGCTCTTAACCCCTAGTCTGCCCCTTGATTTTATTGTTACAAATAAAATAAAACTCAGGTAGCTCAGAGAAATTCACAACCCATTAGTGCAGGCATATGGAAGTTTGAGAAGCCAGGAGATAAGGTTTCAGTGAAGCAACAACAGGGTTCATTTTATGTTAACATCCTGGAGGAGCTGGAATGATTTTTCCTTGAAAAAACACTCAACCCAGAAATAAACTACATCCAAAACAAAGTACTCTTAGATATTTAAGTGAACCAGCGATGTTGAAAACAAGGAAGCACTTTTATGTGTTACAATACGCTTCACTAAAAAGACCTAGTTCAGCTTCAAGCTCGAATAGCAGCACAGTGTTTGACCTGCAGCTTCAATATGACAAATGAAAACAATAGCTGGCACCATCTTCTGTGTAAAGATGATCTCTGGGGCTACCTGCTTTGCATGGATGCATCGTAAAGTACAGTGTTTCACATTACACAAAATAACTCTGCTGAATGGTGGCTTCTTAATGCTGTCACCACAAGAAAACGTGGGTGTCACATCAGAGTAAAAGGGCAGCAGCTGGAAGGGCTGCAGCAGCCGTTTAGCTTAGCATTACAGCAGTGACCTTTATGTCCTAAAACCCCACCAGAACTGAAACACGAGCATTTGGCAACATAATGAATTTTGTTGCTTAAGTCTTCTTTTTTATTACGCATGTCAGTTCACACAAGTCAAGGCAATTATCCCTGCACCAGTTTGAAGGTGGGGTTTAATGGATATGGGAGCACATGTCAAATGTAGAAAGGATGCTAAGATGGAGCATGTAGTCTAAATATTCTGAATATGCATCCCTGGGCAAGGCTTTGACAGACACGTCCCTAAATGTCTCACCAGGCCTTCCCAGACTCACGTGAGAAGTACCCCAAGCTGTCCAAAAGACTGCCATCAATCGTGGTGGAGCCGACTGAGTCTGGGGATGTGGAGAGCGGGGAGCTGCGCTGGCCTCCTGATGACCTGAAATCAGCAGAGGACAAAGGTCTTCATGGTGACCAAAGAGCCTGTGTCCAGCAGCAGCAGCAGCAGATGGATCTGGAAGGTCTGAATACGTAATTTCCATCCTTATTTTCCTTAGGAAAATAGCAGTTTCAGGCCATGCCATGCACTGAAGTTAATAGTGTACCAAAGAGCAGTAGGTGCCCAGAAACACCTGCACTGGAGAGAGACAGCTGTAGACTGAAAATTTCCTTGTAGCTTTTGGGCATCAGGCTCAGTGCTGGCCACTTGCATGGCCAACAGGCAGTTTACTGCACATTAGCAGTTCACTCTAGGAAGCAGTAATCCTGTTCCATAGCATACATCTACGTCCCTATCTCCTAGCCTGGAAGAGAGTATTTAACAGCTGTCCATTTTCAAAGCGTCACGGTGTCCCAGGAGTGCATTAGTGTAGCAGGATCTTACAAATATGTAGATAATGACTAGTAGTGTCACAATGGGGTAAATATGGCTAAAGATAAGAGCTTGCTGAAGTGTAGCATGCACAGGGAATGATCCAGTGTGGAACTGGTCTATTTATTTCTGTTTTTTTCATCTCAGTGCTCTCCTTTCCTCTTAAAGAGTGACATGGTTTCCATTTCAGTGCACCAACATTTGCCACCCAAACACCCAGAGACAGCAGCCAGGATGGGGTGTAAGATGCGCCTCCCATTGCCTTCAAAGGGGCAATGACAAATAGTCTGATCTTGAAGTGTCAAATAATCTGTTATTTCAGTTAGTATTTCTGGGTGATGTCAACCACAGGGTTAATCATTCAGCAAGAAATATGAGCCAAATCTATGGCCTGACCTCCAAGTTGCACATTATGGCTTCTGCATTGGTTTTGTGCGTTGATGTTAGGGCTCGTTATGTCTTCAGGACTGAGAGTTTGAGCAGATTTCACTGAGACAGCAGGTAGTCTTCCCACTAAGGTGGCTATCCATAGGGATCATCACCTTATCTCACTGGTATCTGTTGTGAGGTCTCAAGTCAGACTATGATGCACTCAGTTCTCTACTGAAGGTTTAACTAAAAGTTTGAAGTTGAGAAAATTGCTCATGTCAGGTCTGATCACCTTAGCAGATCAGCTGCCTGGTGGAGCAGGGAATCAAAGGAAGGCTGTTGTACCTGTATGGGAAAATAAATACTGACGAGTTATTTCTTTGCAGATACTTTAGCACATGCAGCTCAAGAAGTGGAAGACAGTACAGATACTCTGGAAAGCAGAACTGAAGAGGACGAGTAGGGACTCCATGGCCTCAGAAGTGAAACTTCATTGGGAATGTTGTTGGAAAGCTAACACACTCTGAAGACATGTCTAAGTAATCTGTATTTAAATCTGCAAGGGTTTTATTTAGCTAGTACTTGGTAAGAAGCGTCTGGGCTTTAGAACTGTTCTTTTCAACATTCTGATTTTCAGGCTGGGATTCATATTATTTGTTTAATTTTTCCTTGGGAAACAATGGGAAGTGTTAGGAAATACAAGATTATCAAGGGAAAAATGCTCCTAATTTCAATTAGCACATTTCATTGGTTTTACCTTTTTCAAGCAAGGCTGCTTTCAGGTATCAACAGCAGGACAAAGGGGTTGCATTTCTACAGGAGGAATGTCTTAAATCTAAAACCTTTCTTGTTTTTAGCCATTTAAAACTAGCACTGTGATATTATGGACAATAGATGTAATATAACGTCACCATTTGATTTTGTAACTTTTGTATAGAGAAGCAAGTGTAAGATCTGCCTCCAGGCTGCCTCCCCGGGGCAGCCCAGAGCAGTTATCTCCCTATGGCCAATGTGTGCAAATTTGGATGAACCAGCCTTTCCTTAGCTGCCTTTTCACTAAGGCTCACGCCTTTTGGAGACGTTTTCTCGCTGTACATTGATGAAGCGGATTAGGTAGTCACTGGTGTTTGTGGAGTGAGGCTGTCTTGTAGGCTTGGTCGGGTGGATCGTGCTGTTTGTGCACTCTTCAGGCCCAGGTCCAGCCGTGGTGTGGCACATGCTCCTCTCCCTTGAAACCAGTGAGATGGCTCCCGCTTCCACCAGGACTGGATTTGTCCCACCTTGTTAATAGAAATTGTTGTGACAATTCTCCTTTCGGTATGTTTTGTGTGTAATGTAGGTGCAGAGGCCCAGCTGTTCCTCCCTCAACCCAAGCTGGTGGTGGTTGGGGGGGGTGGCAAGAGCTCCATAGCACGACCCAAACCTGCCCTTCATTTTAGCTGATGCAATGTCCCTCCAGAACCACCTGTAGTAGGAGGGTGTGGAGGAGAGATGAGGTGGTGGGACACACACCCACCTCCCTCCTGCCCAAGGGGTGCTGCTGGCAGGAACATGTGCACTGGGGGTGCCTTCACCTGTGGCATGGTCCCCTTGTCTTTGGGTGCACAACCACCTCCTGGAGATCAGAGCTCATGGTGGGGCAGGCTGTCTCTGGACACCATGGGCCTCCAGTGGAGATACCTTGGGGATTTGGAGGCCGTTTTTGACAGGGGTGAACCCCTTCCTGCATGAAGACCTCCCAGAAATTCCCTCCCACCATCGCTGGAGAAGCACCGATCTCAGTCCAAAATACTACCCTTTGGACAGTGTTGGTGGAGACAGATAATGCATGTACTCAGAAGGGTTTGACTGTGTCAGTGACGAGTGTCCCATAAGCTATGAAGTTGGCTTTCTCCATCTCTGCAGGGCTGGATGGGGTCTGTACTTCCAATTAATGTTGCAGCCGGAAGAAGCCGCTCACTGTAGGTGGAATGAAATAACAGGATTTCTTCCAGCATTAACTCCTAAGTTGACTTCCAAGTGCTTTCTTTTCTCCGGTAATAATTTTCTCTAACAGCAACTTTTAATGGTGTGGTGGTGGATAAAATTTACTGGCCAGATATATTAATAAGATAAGTTTATACCTTCTTAGCAACCAAATTTAATATATTTACTTACAAAGAATTCTGTGCAATGAATGTTTAATACAAAGGAAAGAGACTATTTTACTTCAAAGCAACATTAATTTATGTACAAAACTATAGCTTATTATTTGGAGTGTTTGGGATCTAGGACCCTTTTTATAAGCAGTGTAGTATAGTATAATGTGATACTTAAACTTTGCTCTCAATTTATATAACAGTCTGTTTTGCCTTCTTGATGTAGCCTTTCTTACCTACAGAATTATTTTCTGGGATGAGTGGGATTCTGGTCAGAGCACCAAATTTCACCAGAGTAACCGAAGGTTTCAAGAGCACCTCCTAAATCTGGCTGCCGTTCCTGTCACCCCCTTCACTGGTGACGGTTTTCTGGTAAAGCCAACAAAGCAAGAACAGGCTGAAGCTACATGTTTGAGTAGCACATGAGCAGTGAGAGGAGGTGCCTGGTTTGGACCCTTCTGTGCGCGGTTGTGTCAGAAGCAGAGCTGTGCTGGTGAGGCAGAGGGTAGGTGTGAGGTGCTCTTTAAATGCTGCTTGTCCCTCAACCATGGACAAAGCTCTGGGGGGAGAACGACGACGGTGACGACATATTTTTAGCTGTGTGATTTCCTTTCAATCTGCATCTGCCCAGCTCCATGAGGAATGACGTTAGACATATCACTTAATTTGCTTTTCACTTTATGAAAGGAAAAACAGTTGTTTGAAACACTTCCCCCAATTTTATGTGCTCTCTATCTGCTTTCAGACGCTCCCTCCCTTCCTGCTCTGGATGGCCCTTATCCTATTTCCACCTGAGGTCAATGGCACTTCCCTAAATGAGTTTCCCAAAGAAACAAGAAAATTCTACATACACCTTGAAAAAAACTACTCAGCATTACTTTTTTCATCGTAGTACATAAAGCTATAGCCCATGTAGAAATGCCAGATTTCCTCCTTCCAGCCTAATTACTCCTCTCTTTCCTTTTCCCTCTTTTGTGCTGATCCCTTGAAGTATTTTACCTGAAGCAAATGGATGCTTCAAACTAAAGCTTTCTCCTAAAGCTGTGTGGCCTCAGTTTAACAGCCATGCAAAGCCAAACTCCTCCTCTCATTTGTATTTTTCTGGACATGGGCCAGAGGCCCTAAAATAGGAGAGTAAGATAGAGAGAAAATTGTTTTATACAATCAAGCCCTATTTATTCAACTTGCAGGTCTATGGACGTCCACTTACTTTGTCTGTGTTGCAAGTGTTGTCTCTCTAATAAACTCAATAGTTGTTTTGTATTTTTTTCTGGATTAAAAGCTTTGTAGAAACTAAAAAGAAAAAAAAAAAGACATTCAGTCATATTTTTCTAGTCTAGCTTGTAGAATATTTCATGTAGTGCAAAAAGGAAGTTTTATGGAGTAAGACATTGTTGGATTTTGCTCTATTTCAGTTCTTTCTAATTTTGTAAACTGCCACCTGTACATAATACTCGACTAATGTATGTCCTGTAGATGTATTACACCATTTAGCCTATTAAATGCCTATACTGGACCTACTGGAAGAAGTGGTGTGCCCACAGTGTCTTGGTGTGGAAATGCAAAGGGTTATTTTGGTGGTGTGCAGCTCCTATCCTACCGCTAATGCAGCTAATACAGGGGAATGAAGCCTGCTCTAAGCCTGCCTTTGTCCCGTGGCATTCAAATACTCACACTAGCCCTATATCCCACATGCTTCTACACAGATAAATTCAGATTTCCATCAATGGCAATTGCCATCTCTTCCTTTGAACCCTTCCTGGACCAGGCAGTTCAACGCTCACAGCTTCTGTGTTGGGATTTTCTTGCTGCCCTGCTTGGCGCAGACCCTTGGCCCTGGGTGGTACCCTGCCTGCGTGCCCCTTGGCTCATCTGCATTCACCTTTTAATGCAATGCACATTTTTAACGTTTTCTGGAAAGGCTATTGTGGACCCCAGCAGGAACTCACATTACTAGAAACCTATACCCTGTGCAAGGAGAGCAGGGTCATGTGGCAAAGAAGATGTGAGGCAGAGATAGTCTGTCGCAGAACAATCAATTTTTTTCCCAAAACATCAAGTTACCAAAAGCAAAGGATCAAATAACAGATCTTTGACCTCTTACTTTCCCAGTTCAAAAGCAGCTGCCGCTCACTGAGATGGGTATATCAACATGGCAAAAAACATTGCTCGGGGTCAAAGCCGGTTTCTCCCCTGCTGAGCTGGGGACCTGTCACTGCAGGGCTGTGCCCGGTGGGCAGTGCTGGTATGGTTAGGGGAATGTTCTGTGTCCCAGGCTGGAGGCAATGAGCCCAGCTTTGACACTGCAGCACTTGCAAACCTGATGCTTGATGTCACCCAGTACTGGAGTTTCCATGCACCATGCATGGAAAAATCTCACATCCCAGCATACATTACCCTGGGGGTGGTAGAGGGACTGACACTGCCTCCTTCTCACCTCCGTAGGAGCTGCCCCTTTCTTCTGGGGTTTTCCTGCCCGGTGTGTGGTATTCAGACACATAAGAATGCAATGAGTGCTACCTGATGGCTCCAGGGGATACAATTTCAACCACTGCCAATTTTATGTCACTGTGAGATCTGTGCTGAGTCCTGGCTGTTCTAGTTCCTTGAGTCTGAAGGCAAGGGGAGTTTATCTGTAATTAATTATATAGGATGAGCATGGGAACATTGTTGTCTTGCTCCTAACATTTACATTTTAAATTTAAATCCTCTGGATCCTAAGGTTCATTTAATGTTATCCCATTGACATATTATAAGACATTTAAATTTATCTTTAATCAGATGTCTGCTTAGTAGTTCTTTCTTTTAGATGTATTCTTCTTGATGCTCCTGTCTAAAGGAGCAAATAACATTTTCAGTGGAATTAGCCTTTGTTTAAACCACTAGTAAGACATGGAAACTGGCTTTTATGATGTTAAACTGAAAAATGTCACATCTAAATCAAATCAATCCTAATTTGTGTTTTTACCATCTTTTTTTTTTCCAAATCCAATATTTATGTGAATTCTTTTGTGGAGAAAGGTGATCCCTGGCAGCTACAGGGAGCCATGACTCCCATAACAAACAGCACATCCCTCACATTCACGTTATAAAAGCTGTTACTCATACGCGCTGCTTCCACCACGAATTACAGCACAGCACCCTTCTTCCCTTTGTCTTTGAAAACATATTGTGGCTTTCATTTCAGAGACAGTACCTCTCCAAAGTTTAAATTCACTCGGTTCTGGAAAATTAGGATTTCAACAAAGTTTCTGGTTTGCTATCTTAAAAAAAAAAAATGGAAAAAAAGGAATTGGAAATATTAAAAAGTTACAATTCTTCTCTAGGAACTCTGATAAAATATTTTCCTCCGTTTTCTCCAATATTTTTGCCATGAAGAGTCCAAAAAGTTCACATCTAACCTTAGCAGACTTCCCTTCTGGAGACTATCCCTGAGCCCAGCAAGGAGGGTGGGCAGGAGTGGAGGAGCGGGAGCCTCTGGGGTGGTGAGAACACGGAGCAGGAGCCATTCTCCTCACACTCAGCTTTCAGACCCCAGACCTTACACTACAAAGGACAAGGATCTTTTCATCCTGCCTAACAATTTGCACCCACGCACCAAAGGAAATCTGTTTAAAATGCCCGTGATTGCAGTGAGTCCAGCCATTAAATGGATGTTTGCAATCAAGCTAGCATTCAGCTTCGGCGTGGCTCCTGGAGAGTGACAAACTCTCTTTATGAATTAGTCATTTAATCTATGAAACGTAAGTTGGATATTGTCACATACCCACGTGTCCTCCATACCCCTGACAACTGTACCCCCACGCATTACTATTCAGTAGGTGATGAAGCCGTGAAAACCCCTGGGTCTGGGATGCTGCCGGGATGTAGAGCCAGACACAGGAGCTGAGGAAAGCTTCAGACACCACAGTGCAGGAAAACTAAGAACAACATATTGTTGCTGTTAACTATTCCCTGATGATGATTTGGACGGTAAGAAATAGCACAGCTCTCACCAACCCAGCCTTCACTTGACAGACCTGTGTGTCCTCCTGGATTAGCTCTTCAGGCTGGTGAGGTCTTGCAAGTACAGAAACGCAACTGAAAACACAGGGGCAGAACAAAGTAGACTGAACATGGGATAAAAACCAGCAAATCAGGTGTTATTTAAGAGGTACTGGTCTTTAACTCCTGTCTTAGGTGTGCGTGGGGAAGCAACTGCTTTTTGTCCTGAAATTTACAATTGAGATAGAACAAAGCAAATTGGACATAAAAATGGTCTCCTCCTAGCTGTGGAATGCACTGGCTCTGGGAGCAGCATAGTTGTTTCTTTAATTCTTAATGGCCATGTCTAGCCATTAACCCTCCTGTTCCCCAGCAGTTCACATGTGACTGGAGGGGCTCATCCTCCCTCTCCTCATGGGCCCACGGGCTGGGACCTGCTGCAGAAGAGGTTTCTCTAAATCTCAGGTTTTCCTGTCCATCCTGGTTTGGGTTAATTTGGCCCAGTGGGGCAGCCTGGATATTTTGCGACAGCATCCCTTGAGGGGACAGGAGCTAACCTTGCTCTCGCAAAGGGTCTCTGCGGAGATTGAAGAGCAACTCCTGGTGCCTTTTCTACCATGAAGCCTTTGAAGTACCACAGGGATGAACAGTCACTCCTACCATGCTGAGACCAATTTTACTCCAGCGGGAACAAGAAAAAAAATTAATATGGGGTTTGGGACACTAAACACCTGGAGGACTTGATGTTTAAAGCACAGCCAGAAAACATGAGCAAAGGCAAAGCAGCCACTTGACTCCTACAGGCCCTAGCACTTTCCTTCTAGCTCAAGGTCTCTCTTTGGACCAAACCTGGTGCCCCTGGTTACCTTTAATGACCCTTGGGTGTAGGGACACATCTCAGATCGAAGCTATACTTCTCAAGTCTGATCATAACTGAGGAGACATGTCTGAGTTCCCTAGTTCACACAGAGGCTAAGGTGCTGCTTCCTATTTATAGCCAGGCTGGGTTAAATAAAGTGCCTTATTCATCCCTGAGGTTTTAAACAAATTCCAGAGAGGACAAAGGGCCTTGTGTCTTTTTCCCCACCCTTTTTTTTTTTTTTTTTTTGGCCTAGTTCATACATGCAGAGCTAAGACTTGTTCCAAGAGTGATTCAAAATAAGACTAGAAAATTATTTGCTGGCTCAGCATGAACCACTGTCCTGCTAGAAATCATCTGTATGATTTTCATATGCATTCTGAGAAAAAGAAGTTATCAAAATGATACAAAGTTTATGTGTAGGTACAAACCTTCCTTGCAGATCCACTAATAGAAATCTGCTAAATTTGTTGGCAATGCTTTGGGTCCACTGCAGCCGAGGGACGAATTTGGGTACTGAGGGGAAGAAAAAAGGAATAAAATGAAGGTAATTTAAGTCACAGAATCATGCCTGCTTTATAGAAATGCTTAGTAATATATTGAAATAACCAGAGCAAGAGATGATGCTTATCACACTGAGCTGCTGTCCCAAGCAAGGCCAACTCTCTGAATCAACACAGATTTTATTGCATTCTTCACAGTTTTTTGGTTCCTAGCAGTGTTGTGTGCCCCTCTCACCATGCAGAGTCACAGCATGAGTGGGTAGCGGTGCTGCTGGAGGTGCTTCGCTGTTTGAACAATGCAGCAAACTACACTGCTTAGGTGCTTGCAGTTTGTTTCAGCAAATAAGAAAGAAATGATTCAACTTACAAATAACTCAGACATACAATTACCTTGTTTTCTCAATAGGTGATTTTGCCACAACCTAGCATCTGGCTCTGGTCGTGATAACCACTAATGTAAAGGAGCCAAAGCTTTCCCTCCAAGCAGTTAGATTTTAAACTCTTTGGGTAGCAACCACCTTTTGGTCACATTGTGTTGGAAATATCTGCAGCAGTCTCTGGTCTGCAAGCAGAAGGGTTCCCTGCAGCAGAAGGAAGCCGGCCAGAGATGTCTGTGGTGCCTGCACCCACACAGAGATGACTGCTCCACACCCTGCAGAGATGCCTGCTCTGTACCCTGCCCAAGGCTCGAGCTGTGCCTGTCCCACTTTGGGGCAGCTTTTGGCATATCACCCAACTCCCACAGGGGCTGCCGGCAGAGCCCAGCCAGGTGGGCGAGCTGGTTCCAGCAAGGACAAAACAGGCAACTTTTTGCTGTGTTCCCCACTGCAGGTGCCTGGGGCCAAACTGACACCAAAGGAGGCAGGTGAAACGGTGTAAGAGCTGCCCAACACATTTGCCTAAAAACAACAGCTCACAGTCTCTTCAGTTATCTTTCCTGGTTACTCTTGAGTTGCCAGGAAAACCATAGACAAATTAATTAATTTGTTCTTTTCCCCCCCCCCCCCCCCCAAAAAAAAAAAAGCTCACATGCATTTATCTGAGGACATAAAGCATTTCTTCCATGCACAAATCTGCTGAGAGCCATGATTGTTATTCCAAATTTACAATAACAAATGGTTGTGCAAATGACCTAGATGCATAAAGTACAGCAGTTAAGTGAGGATTTGGCTATATCCAGCACCCATATCTAATCAGAAAACGTATACAGGCTTGGGAAAATACCATGATGTGATCTTGCAGAGTCTTAACATATGGGTGTGCACAGGTTACAGGAGAAGGGACAGGCAATACTGCATTAATGCTGGAAACTATGCTTTGTATCGGTTTGTAATATCTGCCGGCCAAAGGAGAGAACTAAGAGCATCTTGAGATGTAAATCAGCCTGATCCACCAACTCAGTGCCTGAACTGAAGTCGTTTGACCTCTTGTGTCTCAGTCTTAGAAAACTGAATAAATGGCTAACTCCTAAAATGAGAACCAGATGCTGCTACATTTTAGCAAAATCTTTCTGCTCGTGGAACTATTCTTACTTAGAAGGAAAATTCCACAGGCAACACTTTTTCGTGCCTTGAAGACAAGAGATGTGAGCTCTTAGCAGAAGCATGAGTGCAGATGGCAGGATAGGGCCCGTGCTTTACACCAGAGCAGAATACAGCTCTTACTATAATGTGATCACAGCTGGAGTGTTCATAACAACAGAGCTTCTGGAGCAACATATGTTATAGGCAATGCATCGCAGTGGGTAGGTTTGTAAGTACTGTACCACTGCAGAGTGGTTAATTTGCACAAGTTAAACACACACAAACCAAATTAGACATACTAACACAGAGCGTATGATGCCAGACATCAAATATTAAACATTCCTAGAGTGACCATCAGCTCTGCTCCAGAGAAAGATTTCAGAAAAAAACTGGAAGAGCTCATTTCCCCTCCAAATTTACTGTGATTAGAACTGCACTCAAGATACTCATGTTAATATTTCAGGCTTTACAAGGCACCATTATTTATTCTGTTTTACAATGTCACCTTGCTTTTTTGTGCATTTTAATAAACTTTAAGATCATGACTAGAATTCACAAGTTGAATTTTACCAGGACTCTTTATTCCAGCACTAACTCAGAAAACTTGCATATACCAGTCTTTCTACAGGCTACCAGGAACACGTAACACTCTGTACACTGAATTATCTCATAATTAAGCTAGATCTACTCTTTGTGGATTTATTTATTTATCAGTCATTACACTCTGAGTAATGATTTACTACTGACTCAAAGCAAAACACTCTGGATGCAACATACACTAAAGAGCAGGAATCTCGGATGTCTAACATGAAAACGGCTAACACTGATACTCAACAAACACATGAACCAACCCCAGCTGTGTCCATGCTGCCAGGCTAGGTCTGGTGAAATTGTGCTCATGAACCTCCAACCCAATGTTCCTCTGCTAATATGCCCCATCTTTGCTAAGCAGCTCATTTTCTGTCTTTGAATTCCTACATGACAAGCACACAAAGAGCATATTAAAGATTAATGCAAAAAGCCCTGAAGACTGGAGCTTCCTGAAAGGCATCACACAGCAGGTCTTCGTTAGCGCACGAGAGCAGATGGACACTCTGCTGGGGGGCTGACAGCACATGCAATGCCTCTCTGCACTTCCTTCTCCAACCTAATGCCTCTGAACTTCATAAGCAGCCTCAAAACATCCATAAATGATTCAGAAGAAGACGGATTAACCAGGGGGGAGAAGTGTCACTTGCTGGGTTGTAGGAGTCACTAGACCTCTGTTCTGGTTCTTATTTCATCATAAACCTAGGCATAGCCACCTCATCTATCTGAGCTAAAGTCACACAAGGAGATTTATGTGTTCAGTCCCCAAATTTTCAACCCCTCCATCTTTACTCTTCTGGAAGTATCTACCTTTTCTCAGTAAAATGCTCTGCATTTTTACATCTGACATCCACAGCCACATACACCTGTGGGATTCACAGACTTTTTCATCGATGGGGTCTGATCCAGGAGGCAGCGTCCTCACATACAGACTTTGGCTGCCTCTTCTCAGAGCAAGAGGAAGATTGTTGAGCAGTTGTTCAGTGTTCCCTGCTAAGAGCATGGCATCGAGATGATATGCCAGTTAAAAGCAGTGACACTCTTCTCATTTTTTTCCCTTTTTACCCCAAACTTAAAAGCAGCAATTTACATGCCTAGCATTTCAGAAATGTTTAAAATTAAAAAGACTATCAAATAATACTTCCAGCACCCACACAATGTGACACTGAACACTGCTGCTTAGCAAATTAAACAAGAATCATTATATGTGATATAAAAGCATGAGTATAACAACAGTGTTTTCACTTGCAGCTCCTGGAGACAGTAACGTTTTGCACAAAACATACTGGTGAGGCTGGTATGATTTAGGGATTATACCTTCAAAGTAATGTGTGTAAATGTGCATGTAGTTACCAGAAGACTTTACTACTCTTCAGTTCTTGACTACTTTCCTTTTTAAAAATTGCTTTTGTGTTGCATTTCTGGTGCTGACACTGAGCTTTATACACAAAAAGCAAAATAGCTCAAATATTCTACATTCCTATCAGCAGTCGCCTGATGTTGCTACACACCCATCTCTCCTCTCCAGGACACAAAGAGCCAAGAGAGAACTGAAGAGCCAAACCTGCGGCTGTAGCAACGGTCAGCCAAACCCTGCTGCTGGCAGTAACCTTGCTGCCTGTCCTGAGCAGGTGTGGCTGCTGAGCCCTGCCCAAGTGCCACCAAACCAACACACAAACCAAATTGCTGCCCACATGTACCTAACACCTTCCTGCGCTGCCTCCTCTCCATCCCCATCTGCCAAAGGAGCTGACACAACAGCAGCCACCCACCACCAGTCATGAGCAAATGCTTGCAACTACTGGGACCCCTCTGGGCTGGCTTGAGCTGTTGCTCCAGATTGCAGAGCAGAGACAGACAGCAAACCTTTTGTCAGAGTTACCAGTGGGACCTGCCTTTCAGCTCTGTGTCCCCTGCCTTAATGCTGAGATGTGCTTTGTGTGGCGTTCAGCCCCAGCACCACCTTGTGTGACGCCACAAGCTCTGCTTTGTGACAACTCACCAGAGCTGCAAATGCAGACAATGCCTGGGTGTTTTCTAAACTTGCAGAAGTTTTGTGTCAACTCTTTATCTTGCTAAATAATTATCCAGCCGCTCAACTTAATCTACAGCCTCTAGCATTATGCAAATGAATTTTTATTATCAAATGTTCAAAAGGGAACTTTTTTGCAGAAGAACATGTTTCAAAACGTCTAATGATCTTCACTTTCTTCAACACAATGTTTCCAAGTGGAGGAAAAAAATTACCTAGCCCAGCTTCCAGAAGCAAGCTATTCACCATAGAAACCATAAACTAAAACAACCCTACTTAGTGATTGCAGCTCAGTGGAGCGTTTTCGTTAATAGGTTATTTGAGTACGAGGGATATTTGCAAAACATCACTGCTAATCCTGCCGTTTGCTGTATGTGGAAGGGCTCCAGCTGATTTCAGTGAAACTCCACCCATATAGAGCAGGCAGCAGAATGTGGGACACAGTGAACTCTTGCTTTTTTTACCAAAATAACCTGTCAGCAGCCATGTTTCAATGTAAACTAATCAGGAATAAACATAGGATTGTTTCTCCACAGCAATTTAGCTTTTTTTTGCTCTCTGTCCCAGCAGAGCAGTTCAGGATTTGTTTTCACACCAGCTGTGCTGGATGACCACCACTGGCTGTGGGTAGGCAAGGCTGGGTGTGACTCGTAGAGTAAGCAGCCTCTTGTGCTGTCCCCAATCAACTTGTCCTGCTCTTTCTCCTGGTCAGTACTGGGAAAACCTCTCTGTCTTTCTTGGTACAGGTGGAAAACTGTGGAAGTGCTCCAAGGAGGGTTTCTTAGCCTGCATCCTCTCTGCAAGCTGCCTCTACTCCTACTCACACCAGCTCACCTGGTTGGAAGTGCCATGAAACTCATGCCAGAGAGTCTTGTGTGCACAGATGAGTGAAATGTTAACACTGGGTTTGAGCTCAGCTTAACTCCACAGCAAAGAGCGTGTCCTTTGGACCAGATTTCTCTTTCTGAAGCCAGCCATTCCATTTAGTGCAGGTTGATTTATACCTACCCATCCACTGTTTCCCATGAGAAGTCACAAGCTGAGTTTTAAAGGGAAAACTCTAGGTAAATTTATAGCCTACATCAGGTTTTTCATCTTGGAAGAAGGAAAGCCATAAATTTCCCATACAAGTATTTCAAAAATCATACCTGTTTTGATTCATTGTGCTTAAAAGTCTTTCTGAGCCAGAAAACACAGGCCTCTCTGGGATAGTCATTTTGAAAGTTGAACAAAGGGCTGAGGCATCAGTTAGGAAGTTTGTTCGGCACTCCAGAAGATGAGCGACCCAAATATGCAACCGCATATATTATCTTCCTCCTGACAGAGTGACAGCAGCCTCTCCATCATACAGACAAAAGCCAGATGAATACTCCGAAAGAGGCCAGTGCATAGGAAAGTGAATGTTCAAGGTACCAAGTGCCTGTTTCAAGAAATGGAAACAACTTTTGCAAAATACATTAGAAATTGAAGACACATGTATCTGTGCAGATACTTACAGAGGCTGGGTGGTCTAGGCACAAGGACCTCTGGGTTGTAGGATTGTCAACTCCAGGTGTCCAAAAGTTCTATGATTGGCTCAAAATTACAAGATTTAGAACAAGAGAATCTGGGCTCCCTAATTGCTTTTTGCAGCAAGGGAAGAGGAGAGGTACTGCAATTTCAATCTTTTCTCTGCAGCACAAAGGGCTGAGAACATCCTTTAGAAAATCCCCAGGTTGAGATTCTTTGATAGTCTCATGACTACAGGTGCTGGATTTCCAGAGAGAGAATGAGAGAATATGATCTAGTGAGCAGTAAACCTAAGTCAGTGATATTGCTTTGGAAGCCCACATTCCCCCACCATTTCAAGCCTACTCTATGATGCTGGGCCTGTTGCTGGGTCCATCTTGTGCTAAATCCACACAAGGACATCAGCTGCAGGGGCAGACTTATAAGCATCCTACAAGAAGACATGAAGGCTCCCTAGGAAGTGCATGGGGAGATGTAGTGCCTGGGAAACAGGACTCATTACAGCCAGCCTAATACACATAGGGAAGCCCAAGTTATGCTGCAGGAAATCCTAAAGGAAGGAGGTGGTTCAAGTTCCACCTCTCCCAGTGACTTACACCCTGGTGTCAAGGGAGGTTTGCCTATGCTCAGCACTTGCAGCCAGGAGCCTTCCTGGGCCCACACCAGCCTTCCCTCCCAGCAGGAAGAGCGGCAGCCCGGCTGACAGGGAAAGGCATTTCAGAGCCACCCCTCCACCAGGTCAGCTGGAGAGAACACAGCTTGGGGACTGGTGTCTAGGGAGATATGGGGGCAAGGAAAGTGAGACTCACTCACTTTAGTGAATCCTCACTCCAAAATATTTTTTAATTCACACTTATCTTCCAGCTGGCTGCCCTAATCAGACAAACAGATGTTTGAAGTTGCATGCAAAGTGCAGTAGGTTTTTTGCTTTATAAGATGTTCAAAATAAACTACCGCCTCACAACTCCCTAGTGTTTTGCAGAGCAATCACCTCTGAGGCAGGAAACATGGTCAAACGCCCCAGGCAGACGTGAAACCTCCTGAGGCTTCCTCACATCCCACCATACGTACCAGACAGCTTAGCCCCCAGGTCTGAAAGTGATGGTTTCATCCTGATGCTGCCTCCTGGGAAAAACACCGAACTGCTCAGACAGGATGAGGATGACCTTCTTCAACTCAGAAAAACTGCAGAGTAATTTAGACTGGGAGATATCTATAGACTTTATCTGGTCCCAGCCCTGCTCAAAGCATGGCTACCTTTGGTGGTAGAGCAGGCTGCTTATGGCCATGTCCCACTGAATCTTGAACACCTTCAAGGACAGAACTGCTACATCCTCTCTGGGCCTCTGCTTTCCTGCTTGACCACCCTCTTGGAGAAGTTTTTTTTTCCCTTATGTCCTATGCTTTCATACAATACTTGACTATCACCTTCCTCCCTTTCAATGTGAATGCCTGAGAAGAGTTTGCTTCTTCTCCATAACCACCTACTGATCATTAGACAAGACAAGACAGAAAGGGGCTCTCCCTTTAACCTTCTGAAAGGTAAGCTTAATAAAAAGATGAACCATTGACCCAGGCCTGGTGCTCAGGACATCTTGGCTTAGTGACTCACTCCAACACTAGCCTTGATGATATCATTGGCAAGTAATCAGAGGAACATGACTCCAAAGTGTCCAGCTCTCACAGGAATAGTTCCTCTGTGTTCCTAGAGGATGTCAGTTTCTCACTGCTACCATTTGGACACTTTGGAGCAGATTTTTTTCATGTGGTGACTACCTGTCACAAAGATCACACTTGAAAATATAGGTATTTCTTTGACACCTAAATAAAAATAAAAAAACCAACACCAAAACACTGGATGTGATAGGTGTGGAGCAGATGGTCTGCAAGGTCTCTGTGCTTAACCTCTCTAGCCATAAACTGGACATTAAAAGACTCCCTTTCTCTTACCTTGTCTGTCTTCTCCAGGGACATTTTCAAGTTTCATGGGACATACAGTGTTTAGCAAAAGGAAAGTCTGGTCCTATTTGGGTCATAAACCACAGAAAGTCAGAAGTTGGGACTTTGTCTCCGTGGTTGTTGCTGTAACAGTGCTACCAGTGACTTACAAATCAATACGCTCCACTTCCACCAGGCTTTTCTTGGACAAAGGAGGTGTTTCCACAACACAGATGTGGAGAAGCCATGGTGACAGTGTGTGCAGGAGTGAGGCTCTGCAGGCGCCTCAGATGCTCCTTGTCACACCAACCACATCGTGCACAAGCATTGCTAAAAAGTGGTGGAGGACCACAGCTAGCTATTGATATTTCCCCCTGTTGTGACAAATACCCTCTTTTGTATAAGTCCACGCCTCTCTGCACATTTATACTATACTCCAAATCATTGCATCTGTGGACTCAGATGATATGAATAATATAAATATTGTTTTGTACTCTTTAAGAGATTTAAGCTCTCCCTTCCACACGCACCCCCCTGTGTGCCTCTATATATCTGATAATATGGGATTATAAAACAGTGCTGTTGTTCCTGTGGGGTTTGATTACTTAACATTGTACTGAGCAAAGTTATCAGAGCAATCCTGATGGACCAAAATAACTCTTTGTTTCTGGTGTGGTATTTGAAAAATGGGAGCCAAAAATAGTTATTGGCTGGTTGACTTGAAATATTGCTGACCTTTCAGCACACCCAGCAGAATCCACCAGTGTAGAAATCCCTTTGCTGTGGGTGTGCAGAGCAAACCACCCTCTGCTCATTTCTTCCATTTGACTCTTACTAAATTTGGGTCCAGTTCTGTTTGCTTTCAGTCCCCTTGGGTTGTGTGATGAAGGAGAAAGAAATGTCAGCCCCACCTGGGAAAACTGTCTGGTCTTCCAGGTGAAGAGAGGTCTGTAAGAGCACACCACCACTTGCTCCTTTTCTGCGACCGTTTTAGGTAAATGTCTTTTGAACTGTTTCCTTCTCCATGCACAGAAGCAGACCTGGACCTGGATGCCATATGGGAACCAGCAGACCATTTGCAGCTCTGCTTGGGTAGGGTGTCCAGCTTTCTAACCTCTGTGCCCCCTTTTTCTCCCTGATTTGTGTTTTTCCATCCTGCTCAGGGCTTTGCTGGCCAATGCACTGATAAAAACTTAACATCCCTGAAGAGGCAAAGTGTGTTGGGTGTTTGTCAAAGCTTAGGCCCATGAAGCCCCAATCCTTGCAAATAATTTCTCCTTGTATAACCAGCCTTCCAACTCTTCTGCTCCCCCTGTGGTTTAAAAGCCTCCCTTGATCAGGGGATCATTTTATCCTCCATCTCACTCTGAACCTACAGTCCCATACCAAAGGTCAAGGACTTAAGAATATCCTGCACGAGTCTCATGCCCTCTTCTCCTCAGCCATGCAGATGACTGTGAGAGAGGTGCTCCCTGTTCATCTCTATTCCTTTGTACAGTGTCTCCTATCCATCATGACTCCTTCTCACCCTTCTCCCACCTCCTTAGCTGAGAGAGAAAGCCCAAGGCATGAAGGGATTAAGGCACCTCGTAAATCAGGGAGCAAACTAAATGTACAGAGCCATCAGGAGCAAGTCCAGGCAATAGCCAGAGAAAAAGGGAAGATGTGCTCCTTGTCTAGGGGTCTGTTCCTTGACCCATGGGACCACCAGTGAGCAAGTCCAAGAGGCAGAAAAGGCCCTGCCAGGCTAAGTCACACTCAGAAGAGTAACCTTGTGAGAAGCAGCTTCAACTTTTCCCTAACCACCCTTCCTTGACTCGCTGCAAGGCACACTGCTTGGCTTATTTTACAAAGATAAGATAGGACACCAAGCAATAATCTTTTTGTTGGCCATGTTTGAAGAAAACATCTGCTCATGCTGGATCTTGAGGGAAGCTCCAGCTGACAGCCTGGACCCAGAGCTCTGAAGTGCAGAAGTGGCTGCAGGGAACTGAGAATGCAACACTACTGTGACGGTTCCAAGACAACCTTCCCTGCACAGAGCTCCTGGAAAGAAGAGACTCTTGAGGAATTCAGCTGTGAAATTCCTGCAAGCCATTCCTATGCAAACTGTGATTATTTTGAAGGTTCACACATTTAAATTTAGGGGAATTTTCACAGAGAAAAGCAGTCTTGATACAACACACTCACCAAATTTCAAATCACTCCTGCAATTGTTTCATAAAATGGGCAAAACAATGGGTTTTTTATGCTTTGTTCTCAGAAACTGCTACTTTAGGTTAACATTTTTAGGTATACAGCAAATATCAAACTACCTGTCTCAGTCAGAATGCTCTTAAAGTTACATTGCTGCCCAAACAGGGAAAGGCTGCAAACAAAACAAAAGGGAAAAATGGATCTTATAATCGGAAGCATCAGGCAAGCAGCTTGAATAACACATGGTGGCAGCAGGACAGCCCACAGCAGAATGCAGATGGGCCTTTCCAAAGACAATGCTGTCAGGAAAAATATTCCTAAATGTGCTGTAGGAGTAAAAGAGAAACAGCAAAAATGAAGAACCTGAAAATAGTAATAAATTCTACTGATTTGGATAACACTCCTCCTGTAATACTGCAAGAAGTACACAGGTACTGGTCAGACACTGTGTACAACACCTTACCGTGAACCTGCTGGGAAGGGACCAGTCTTACTTTTAAACTGGCTTCTAATGGTGTTGTGATCAGACTGGTTGCTTAAGGGATGTTCCTTGCCAGCAACAACCCCACTAGCCTACCACAACTGGTTTATATGTAAAAGAGACAAAACCTGGGAGAAGAGAGAGTGAAAACAGAAAGGGATCAGCCTCTAACCTTTGCAACTCATCCAGTTTGAAAGCTGATTTGATTCACACCAGGGCTGTGGATCACCCTGGCAAAGTTGTTACTCCCCACCTGACACACCTGCTGACACCAGTAGGTATTTTGCTTGCAGAATATGAGTGGGAATGTGCAACAGATAAATATTTCATTACAGACTGGATCTTCCATTAACCCTTTTAATGGTTATGACAAATTCTTGCTTTACTGCTTTGATCACAAGTTGTCTTCAGGAATTATCCTCAGCAGAATCTGGCTCAGGCAGCATTGATCTCAGATTTGGCCTGCTTGTCTTTTGTTCCTTCTCATCCTTATTTTATCGTTCTTCAAAGACAAGTGTATTTTCTCTGTAACAAGACCATCTGTAGAGGGTTAGTGTACAAAGGGCAGATTACCGGAGAATCAAGAGCAAAGCCCTTTGGGACACTTGTGCAAATTGCAGCTGAAGCAGATGGTATTTAAACAGAAAGTGTGGGCACAATTAGGGGGGTAAGAGGGAAGCCACAGAGGACCTGGAAAGCAGACTGACAAGATCTCGTAGCCTTGGCAACACCTTGTCCTGATTGCCCACATTAAATGCAGAGGACAGGGCATGAAGGAGGTTGCTGATCAAATGCCATTTTTGACGATCTTCTTAATTTCTGCTATTCTGCTCTGAAGGGCTCCTGTCTTTCTCCTAGCCCATGGAGAGGTGGTGTAGATTTGCCCTGAGAATCAGCAAACAGCTTAACTACCAGAATAAATAACTCAGAACCTCCAAGATGCTGCACAAAATCATGCCTATGGCAGGACAGAAACATAAAGGACACATACACCAGAGTTTTCAGACATAACTGTGGTCAGGGAGGGCTTTCTCTCTGCACACTTTGTTTGCTCACTCCCTAACCCATGGTGATGTGTTTTGGTAGCACACCAGTACCTGGCCACCAGCTGAGCTGGAACCAGCAGCAATCACAGGCAGACACGCAGCGCACCAGCGGCTGGGAAGAGAGGCTGCTGCCGGACCTGCTGTTCATATGGAGGGACAGAAACAGGCTACTGAAGGTCTCAGGCCTTGTTATCTCCAAGCACATTCAAACACAGTGATTTCCTAAAAGAAATGGCCCCAGAACACACACACAGCAAAGCAGAGTCAATCTTTGGTAAAATTGGTGGTTGAGATATGGAGCAAGCTCTTGGAAAGCAGCTAAAGAGGAGTCTGGAGAAGGCAGGCATCTGGGCGGGCAGGCAGGTCCCCTGAGTTAACTTCAATAATTTGCACACACCAAGCTATTCCTTTGCAGTCAGTGGAGAAAAGCAAGCGTTTCTAGAGGAAGATTTGTCTCATCTTTGAGTAGATGTTTAAAATTAAGGGAAACAAAGAGGTTTACTATATAAGATACAAAGAAAACTACATGTGAAACTTGTGACATCAGGGATCTTAAGGGATTTCCAAGAAAACTGAAAAGAACACAGAAATATTTTCTCTCTACTCTCTCTGTCATAATCTCCTTGGGTATTACATGGAAAAACATTCATTTAAATGACAGAGGTATGCCATTTTAAATTTGACATCTCTACATTTTGGATTAAAACTTTCTGCATCACCTGCCAACTTACCTAAAATGTGAAGCTTCAGTATTTTACCTACCTATTTTACCACAAAAGTGTTTTTAAGGTTTTATCAGCTAATGAAAGCAGCGGATAAACAACCTGAACTCTAATGTAAGCAATTCTTATTACCATGGGATTGTAAGAGGAGTAAATAAACAAAGAAGATCTACTGCAAGGGGGGGGGGGGGGGAGGGANAAGATGAAAAATATGAAAGAAGAAAAAAAGATTTGGTTCTTTTCCAAATCCTCCTCAGCTTACACAAACCGGTTGAAGGGGATGTGGATTCAGGCCCCTTTTGAGGCTGCAGTCCCTGCAGGACTGAGTAGCCACTGCCTTTCACCTCTGCTCTGGTACATATGGTCCAGAACCTTCTGATCAGCACAAGGATAAACCCCTTGTATGAAATTTCCCCATACATTTGTCTTTCCTCCCTTCAGTGGCATCTGCCTTGATCTGCTCCTCTTCCCCCATAAGCAGCACTTTATCAGTAGCATAGGTCAGTGCATTTTTCATTCTGCAAGTCCCAAACAGGGAATCTTCATTTGCATCTGAGCTCTGCTCTTCACTGGCACTTTGGTCTCACCTTTTAGGACTCTCCTGTTGCTCAGTTTTACACGTGCCTTGCAGTGGCTGGGGGATATTCTGAGCACACCTGTAACCCCACATCCCTCCCGAATACTTTAATGCTGGAGCCATGCACAGCATCAAACAAAGACTTTAAACCTTTTCTAAGAGCCAATATGGTCGCAAACAACTCTTTTCCCCCTCCCATTATAGACTATTGACACAGCTGTTCTCTTTCATTGCTCAGCCTATGGAGCAGAAGTATAATTTCAACATGAAAAGAACATTAATAAAATTTTCTCCGCTTCTCACTAAACTGCTCTCCCACATTAATGATCCACAGTTGAACTTGGAAGCTGTGGGCATCCTTCCACAGACAGCAAGGATAGTAAGAGGGCAGGATAACATGGGAGCAGGGGCAGAGTAGGACCATCTGGGAACACCTCCTGCAGCTCAGGGCCTGGCTGTGCATGGCTTTGTGGGGCTTAAAATCCAGGGGGTACTGGGGAGTTGTGTGAGCAGACACTTGCAGTCCCTGTGTCCAGCCTGACTTGAGAGGTCATCTTCCTCCCTCTCATCAGTGGCCTTGGGTCATCTACATGGAAACAACATAAGGACATGTGTAATATTGAAAAGGGTGCTTCATTACCAAGAGGAGTTGCACCCAGATCTACGCCGAAGCAGCAAACCAGGTAGCTCGCAGCTGATGGTTATTTCTGCGTGGCCAAGATGCAGCTCTGTTTCTGCAGATGGAGGATCCAAGAGGCCCCATGCACCCTTCTCTGCCTTCACTCTGCCGGCAGCTCCCTGGCAGAGGACATCCCTTCATTCGCTGGACACCTGCACTGCCATACCCCTGAAGTGCTGAGGTCTGGGCTATGGGCCCCAGGTTGGAGTTGACCTATGGATGAGTCACAACCCAGCAGAATATTTTGTTTCCCCCCACTGGCTTCAGGTTCCAGAGGCAGAATCTGGTCCACTCTGTGGCCCCACCCTCTCCCAGGTGGTTGTGGTTGTATTGGTGGGTGAGGCCAGGGCTATATCAACAAGGAGCTGATGAGTCTGTGTGTAGTTTCTGTTGGAGCTGGTTGCATCTTGCTGAGCTCTCTTGGTGGTGTCCTTACATGTGAAAGGCCACTGAAGGAGACACCTCTGTCCGCTGTGTCCAGCAGGTGATGCTGGCACCACAGTGGGCAGCAGAGGAGCTGGGCCCACAGGAACCTATGGCAGGATTGCTTGAAAGACTTCTGAGGGGATGTTGCTGAGTTCAACGTTAACCCGTGTGATCAGGCAACTGATGGCAGCATAAAATGATGATGGCTGAACCAACACAACAACCCTGTGTAACATCTGTATCCCCGTTTCCCAAAGCAGAGCGACAACCTGGACGCCCTGGGAGTAGGAGCAGTGCTGAGCCGGCGCTGTTTGCTGGATATCTTATCAGGTTTCTTATTTTTAAAATGAGAGAATAATATTTCTCTTTGCTTGTGTCAGGACCATTCTGGGTGGGTTTGTAGCACTGCTTCTGGGAGAGCATCCAATGTCCTTCACCGTGTTTGGAAAGGGTGGCTCCCGCCCCACTGCCAGGCCTACCATTGATGACATTGGCAGCTGCAGCAGATTTGGCCCATGGACCTTGCTCTCCTGGTTGGTTGTCATCCCACCTATCATGTTTTGTTCCATGCGGTCTCTTCCCTCCAGAAAAAAAATCAATGTCCCTCTGGCTGCTCCTTGTGGTTGCCCTCACTGTTTCCCCCAGCAGTTGATGCCACACGTGTCCCTGGGTGCTGGCAGATCTGCCGAGGCCACCACAGCTCCTGTTCCCCAGCACAGCAGACAGCTGTGGGACACACTCCAAAACCCTGCAGGAAGCTCACGCCTGTTCCCATCCCTTGCTAGCCAGAAATTGCCTGTTTTTAGCAACTCTGTGCACCGTGGTGCTGTGAAGGTAAAGAACAGCCTCTCCTCAGCCCAGGACCGGTTCAAGATCTCACATCTCTCCAGTTATAGTAGTGTGAAAATACAGATTAACTAGAGGTTCACAGCAGCAAGAGCAGCCCCATACAGGCAATGGCCAGGCAGGTGGGGAGCATCCCTGGGGCTCTGGGAGGAGGCAGAGAGAAAGCTGGTAAAGTGACCTGCAGCCTGCCTAGGACAAGGAGCAGCTGGGGGAAATGGAGACACGCTCCCTGCAGGCACACTGTGGTGAGGAAAACTAGAAAAAGTGGGTTAGCTCCTACATAGATGGCTCTGCAAGCCCTCTCATCAGAGCATCCTGCCTCCTCAAAGGACTGACACTGTTCCCAAGCAAGCATGCACAGGGTGTCTGAGCAAGCCCTGAACATGTCTGTGCTGGTGGCAGAAGTGCCCTTGCAGTCTGGTTGCTTACAGGGCTCCTGGTCACCTGGAGCACATTAGTCCCCATTGGTGCTGTTGCCTCGCATGGCAGCTCAACTTTGAGTCAGATGAATCTTCAAAAGGACCCTCCTGGCTTTTTTCCCCACTCTGAGCTCTCCAAACAAACCAAAATTCAAGACCCAAGATTTGTGAGCAGAATTGAAGAAAGAACCCTTTGGTACAGAGGAGAATCAAAATGAGTTGAAATAAAAGGAAAGTGACAGACACTGGCACAGGCTGCCCAGGAAGGTTGTGGAGTCCCCTTCTCTGGAGACATTTAAACCCCACCTGGACGCATTCCTGTGCGTCTTAGTCTAGATGGTCCTGCTTTGGCAGGGGGGTTGGACTAGATGATCTTTCGAGATCCCTTCCAACCCTTAACATTCTGTGGTTCTGTGAAAAGTAAATGGTGTTTGCAATTCAGACTGCTGTTGCAAAGAAGGTTTTCCTCCTGGGTTTCCCCAGCCCAGCAGCTGTGTCTCCCTGCACAGAGATCAGCCCTTTCTCTCCATCACCTTCATCCCTGTCTATACCAAGCAAACAGAAAGCTTTCTGCTCTGTGTCATCTCTCATAAACTTTATAGGAATATAACATGGGAACAGACAACTCCTTGTGAAAAACCTATAAATAATCTGTCATATCTTTGCTGCACCTCAGCACAGATTTAGCTTGATACATGCTGGTGGCTGAGCTCCCTCACCAGCATAAGCAGTTACCCATGTTAGCTGCTGCTTTGAAACTCCCTAATGCTCAGATATTTGCATTCCTTGTGACAGCAAACCCAGCTCCCTTCTTTTCCCAGTTTTGCACTCAAATCTGCACCAATATATAGGCCAAAGAGGTGAAATCAGCATTGCTGTCCTCCCCTCTTAGGCAACCACCTCTTGGCATCTTCCGGATGATGCACCAGATGATGTGACCGTGACTGGGACCACTTGGAGCAGCTCAATGCCTCCAGGTTAATTCCTGTCTAATATGCAGCATCAGCAACACCAAATGTCCTAAGCCTGTCCTTCAGAATCGTGAAGGTGGCTTAAAAAATCTTCAGCTGTGGTACACTGGGTGTGACTTGAAAATACATTCAAGTTCTTTTTAATTTGATGTTTTGGCTTCTGTGTGGTTAGGAACAGTGCTTTATATTTTATATAAACTTCTTTTTCATTTAGACAGATGTTTCGGCATTTAGGAATTGGGGTTTTAAGGAAACAATGCATATGAAAAACACAAGACTTAGGAACACTTTCACTAGTAACAGCCATTTTCTGAGAATGCCAAATCGTTGGGTAGCCAGAGGCCAGGTTATGAGATCTGTGTTATGAAGGCATTACCCTACTCACAAAAACACACGTCTTTCATAATTCCTTTTTTTGTGCCAGTTGAAAGAACGCTCTTGTAAGGAAGATACGTACCTGGATTGCTCAACAGCTCAGGATTTGATTCCCAGCTCTGCTGCAGGTTTTCTCCTTAAGCGCAGGAAACTGATGTTCAAACTCTCTCTGCTTCAGTTTCCCCATTTGAAAGCTAAGGAAAGTAGTGATCTCTCCAAACAGCTAAGACTCTAAAACTATGTCTCATTTTATTCAAGCTTCCAAAGAATTTAGAAAATGTCACATAGACAGAACTACAAATTACAAAAGCATTATTTTTCATATGAACTTTGTTTTGAACCAAACTCTCCTCTTTGACTCACTGCCCTTAATTGACACCAGCGTGTTCCTTGCTTCGTGCCTTTAATTGCTTCAATATTTCATAACTACAAGACTTATAAAATTAATTAAAATGTAAATTAAATGATAGCTTGCAGGAAGATTGCAATTACCATGATTTCATCTTCCACTGTTACATCCCGTGGTACCAACAGGTCTATGCAACAGGTATGACAATTAATAGCAGGAGATAGAGATGTCTGCAGTCACTTACCTCTCTGTGCTTTAGGTTACGCAGTAAATGTTGTATGGTGTAATTACTATACAAGTACCTATCCCGAGTCTCCAGCTCCATCAGATTGAGAGGTTAGAGAATGAGATCTTAATTCAGTAAGAAAAGAAAGAAAAACAGGCCCAAGACAATGGACAAACCCTTTTGAAACCTTACAAATTATTTTCCACACTGTAAACAGATGGCTGTTGAGATAGTTGAGTGAGGCAGCATATTTAAAGCTTTATTTTGTCACCATGCCTTCACCTAGGTCTAGCTGCCAATGGATTGGCCTTTCCATTCTATCTCTGTATTTAGAGCTGTCGAGTTCAACATGTCTTTAGTCTGAAATTATGAAGTAACAAAAAGAATGTCAGGAATTAACTTGATTATGCCAAATCTGAAAACAGAGTTGGGAGAGTCGTGTTTTTTTCTTGCTTACCTAGAAATGGAAAATAAAACACTTCTAACAGGGACATGAAAAAAATTACGAGGGCGTTTCCAGTGACTCTGATATAAGTGCAGTTATTGACAGGCATCATAACACACATCAGTCTTTTTGAAAAAAAAGTGGTAGAAACTCAAGTTGTTTAGCATCAGATAATTCCAGAGCTTGTGATCTTCACTGTTGGACAAGCCAGAAGAACAGCCACAGCACTAGCAGCATGTCTTCAGCAGGGCAACAGAGCTGGCTGGTGACAGTGCATAGGGGTTTCTGAAGCCACACACAGAATGGATGAGGCTGTCAGGGACATTTGGAGACCATCTGTCCAACCTCCTGTTCAGAGCAGGGTCACCAAAAACAGGTTGCTCAGGGCTGTGCCCTGTCAGGTTTTGAATATCTCCAAGGATGGAGACACCACAATCTCCCTGAGTAACCTCTTCTGGTGTTCAGTCACAGTCAAGGCTGAGCTTAGGAGAGAGTGGGAAGAAACAGATGCCTTGTGTGCAAGATGTCTTTTGATAGAAATGTATAAATACAGAGTTAAAATTTTCTGCTTGTGGTTCTGACTGCTACATGGGCACTGAAGGAGACACACTATCCTGGAGATGCAATAAGGAAAATACAGGAGATGAATGTATAGCTTCTGGTCATGCTGTGAAATATTGTAGAGAAATAAGGAGGCAGAGTATGCAACAGAGTAAAAACTGGTTGAGTCATATTATTTCAGGGAATGATAGTCTATTGGGAGTGGGCTGAGCCCCCACTGCAAACTCATCTGGTCATGGGTAGATACTGCTGTGATGGTACCAGGAAGAGACATGCTGAAAGAGTCATATCACGATGGGAGGCTCTACTGCCCCAGCAGCAGCCTGGAAAGTAAGTTCAACTGGTGATGATATTTCTGACTGTCATGGCTCAGAAATCAATGAGGACTGCCAAGAGTCAGGCTGAGTTAAACCTTGCACAGGAAATAATAATACGGAGGTCGTTCAGGTACATAAATAGAAGAAGAGTAGGACAGAGCCGTTCTGTTATATGGTGAGAGTGTGGTAGGTTAAAGGTAACTGAGATATCTCCCAAAACTGAGTGAATGCTTTGCTTGACTGAGAACATTAATGTTGAAAATAATATAGAAGGTGAGCTAGGAAATAGGATTAAAGACAACAAAATTAAAATAATATCTGAAGTAAAAGCATAAATCTAAGACTTTGTTAGAGTCAGCATTCCATGTAATGGGAGGAATGGACAGAGAATAAGAACAAATAATCTCCACTGGAGCCTTCTGGCATGTGAAATCATTGTCCTAGTAGCAAAGCTCCTCAGGGAAGTCAGGACAGTCACACCTGACTAGGTAAGAGCAAATGTAGCAAATACTTATCAGGATGCCAGGATGGTGGGAACAAAGGTATGAAAGGCTTTAGAACACATTCTGAGGAACAGAATGATTAAATATATGGATAAAATGAGATAAAAATGGAATAAAATTATTTGACTTACAAAGTGCTGGGGCCTGGGCTAGGGGTCCTGAGTTGGAGTTGACTTATGGATGAGTCACAACCCAGCAGTGTGTTTTATTCCCCAAGTGGTTTCAGGCCCCACAGACAGACCCTGGCCCACCTGGGTGAGGTCCCAACTGCCCCTAGGTGATCATGGTTGGGGTGATGGGCGAGGCTAGAGACATCAACTAGGAACCAAACAGCTTGGAAGAAGCAATGTGGAGCTGAGCAGTTGGAAGAGAGTTCCTGTTGGGGACAGCTTGCTGAGCTCTCAGTGGTGTGTTCTCCCTTGGCTGATTTGAGATGGAGAAGAGCAAACAGATGAAGAATAAAAGATGAAGGTATGCTGAGGGGATGTTGCTGAGTTTGGTGTTGGCCTGAGGAGGAAGAGAGCTGGCAGCACAACTTAAGATTGGGATGGACTAACCTGACCTCTTCCGTTTGTGTAAGATTTTCCAGATATGTATTCCATCAGGCTGGAGAGCAGGAAAATGTTCTTACAGAATCACACAGAAAATGTCTAGAGCAGACAGAAATCAGCAGAAGAAAAGCCATTTTGCTTGAAAGACAGTTCCTTCTAAACTGTGGCAGACCACCACAGAAACAATCCTCACTTTTAAAACTGCCTGAAAACAGACTTGTCTTTACTTATATTTTCTGTACTATTGTAGTGCAACAGCATATAGTAATACCCTGGATCCTACTGTCCAGGTTTGCAGGAGAATCTGAAAAGAGGAAGATGTCTCTTTGTGGGTGTTTATCAAAGAACCTCACAAATGAGAGGAAGAGAAGGGGTAACATAAGGATATGCTTGGTCACAATTTTTTTAGAAGACTAGAGGTCAGCATCAGTGATGTACCTCTTGAAAGAGAAAAGGCATCAGCTTTCCACCCTTGAGGACTATGAAGGACCTTGTAAGGGAAGCCAGGCAGGTCAGATGCAGTGGCACAGAGAAGAGAGAAGGATCCCAAAGGAGTGGTATACTCAAAGCAATGGTGAGGACAGTGATCTCTGCAGCAGCATCAGCAACAGAACAAACAGATCAGGGCAGGGCCACAGACCATTTGTCCGGGTTAAGCAGAAAGAGGTTTGCAAGGAGCAAAACACAAAACAGCATGCATCTGGGCAGGAGCTCTGGTCCTAGCATGGTTAGATGAGCCCTTTTGTAGAGATGTAACATGAGAAAAAATCCAGAGGGTTTAGCCAACCTAGATGCTGGGGCCAAGACACATCAAGAGCAAAGAAGATGCTCTTTCAGCCATGGCCTTTGTGGAGGCAGGATGCTAGTGAGATGACTCAAACAACTTAGGCGAGTGCTTGTTTAAGCACAGAAAGACAAAGAAATTCACCAAGGTAGGCAAACATTTCAGATAGTCAGTCATTTCACGGGGAGAGAAACTGAAAAGGCTTCTCAAGAACCAGTGGCTGGACTGTAATTTACATCAGTGTAGCAATAGCAAGATTTGTCCAAGTAAGATTAGTTATTATCATCTTTTGTCTGCCTCTGTATAGAACATTTTTGCTATGAATTGTGAAAGCTTTGGTGAGATAAGCTTTCCCTGGTTTCTTTATTTGCTATTGGTGAAGAGGCTGAAGATGAAAGTACAAATAGGGTCATAAAATGTAGTAGCCAGTCTACAACAAACAGCTTGCTCAAATATCATAAAACCTTCTGTGCCTCCTGCTGCTGCACAGAGCCACCGGAGCAGTGCTGGGGAACTCTGGAGCCATTTACTCTTGTGCTACCACCGCACAGAAGAGCTCCATGTAAGAGTAGTGAAGAGTTCAACAGGACCTACCACCTACAGCAAGATGTTAATGTGTAAAGGGACAACATTAGGACAAATAGTGGTTGAGAAATGAGAATCAAACCTTCTTAGGGGAGCATGTAGGTCAAAGTGAAGGATGATGGACTGTAGGGCTATCAAGAGAGCTCACCTGGGGACCAATATTTGGGGCTGTGGGCTGGGCCAGGAGATGTCTCTGCAAAACACCAGTCATATGCCCAAACACGCAGCTCTGCGCCTCAGCACTTGTAAGGCACGAAGAGAAAAGCTGCCATGTTCATACAATGTTCCATTCCCTCTTCCATCCTCACCCCTGCACAGGAGGAGCTGCCTCCTTGCTTCCCATTTTGCAAAACAAGGCAGGCATTTCCATCCATCAGAAAGATGGGTCTCCTTGGTTTGCTTTTTTAAAGAGCACAGACAGGTCTTGATCAAAACCATCAAAGATTTTGGGGAAGTTTGGGATGTAGCTTCTCAGTTCACATCTGTTTTGTATCTTTAACCAGAAAATATTTCTAGTTAAGATATCCTCTAAACAGGAAGCAAGGAAGGGAAAGGAAGAAAAATCATCCATAAATAGCCTATACCTGAGCCTGTGGAAGGATAGAGAGAACATGGGGATGTAGAGAAATACCCCTCAGAGACACTGTCCTTAGAAACTTGGACCTACTGCAGTGCAGCCCAACCCATCCCACTGCACTGGTGCAAACTGGGACTTTGCAAAGTCTAACTTCTGTTTCAATGTGGCAAGGGGGGTCCTGAAATCCTGCCACCCTTGCAGCTCAGGCAGCATGTGGAGTGCCCCCTGCGAGAGCAAGGGTTGTACGTGCAGCAGCATCCCTTGGTGCAGGGCACACAGGCAGCTCCAGCCACGTTCCCAGCAGCCTTCCCAGAATAAACCCTTGGGGTCCCCAGGTGCATGTGTCTGCACATGGAAAATCAGCATGCGGGTCATGGTGCTATCTATGTATGCTGCAATTTGTCCAGTTCCTGCAGTAAAATAAGGCTATTTTTGTAAGGCTGTTGAAAACATGGCCCTTAATTACCACCTTCAGCAGGGAGTGGGATTATCTAGCAGATGAGATTAGCAGCCTTCTTGCTCTCAGGGTCAACATATTGGCCGGCTGGACTCGAGTCAGCAGTCCTGCTCTGAGTCACGTTTTGTGCCCTCTCCAAAAGTAATAGTGCTGTTTTCTAAATTTATAGAAGAGTTTATCCCTTGTACTTTTGTAATCTGTTGTTTTTTGGCTCTTTACATGAAATACTAAAAAAAAAATTAAAAGGCTTAAGATTGGCTTTTATACTGTGGTATGCTCACTAAAAATCCTTAGTGCTGCTATGGTATGAAAATTATGTATTCAGTCCCACAGAGATGGGAGAGAAAGAGAGAGTATGTCTGAGACCTCTTTCTCCATCACAGGCACCCCCATGGGAAGCAGAATCAGACTGAGGAGATGTAGCCCATCAGAGGAACATCATCAGTGCAAAGAAGGGGAGAGAGAGGGGAGAAATCAATCCTTTTCAAATTGCAAATGTGCTCAAATTGCATTGCCCTGTCAGAGCAGAACACCTCCCCTTCCCCACCTTTTAATGCATCTTGCTTTTTTTGCATTGCTTTCCTTTCTTCCCTGTTGCTTCCTCTTGGCCACTGAGTGACATTAATTTATTTTTTTTTGCTTAACTAGGACTCTCCTACACATGTCCCTGCACAAGAATGGGTTCACACATGTCCTAGAAAAATCAGCAGTTTTGTTTTTACAGGGCTTTTTTTTTCCATTCTCTAACTTCTCCAAGTCAAAGTTTTGAAAGGTTAGACAGTGGAAAAAGGAAGATTTGGAAAGAATATCTGAGCATTGTACTTACCCTGGCAAGCAGATAGAGGAAAAGTTGAAGGGAGATGGTGATGAGAGTAGGGAGTGGAAAAGAAAAACCTGACTGAAAGGAAAAAAAAACCCACAAAAATACCCAAACCATTTTTATTTTGAAAATTGACAAGTCCCTGCTTGGGGAGGCAGGTGAACCCCCTCCTGGCCTCCCTGACCTTCCCAGATCCTCTTGCAGAACAGGTATGGGGCCCTGCAGGAGGAACTGACGGATGGAGAGGTGGATAGTTCACCCAGGTCAGAAGTGCCACCAAGACCAAGTCACCCTAGACCAAGAGTCAAAACTGGTTATAAAAAGAAAACCAGACATGTCATTGTTGTGGGTGACACCCTCCTGAAGGGGATGAAAGCCCCAATATGCTGTTCAGACCCACCTACCAAAGAAGTCTGTTGCCTCCCTGGGGCACAGGTTAAGGATGTGTCAGGCAAACTCCCCACCCTGGTGAAGCCTTCAAATTATTATCTGCTTTTGGTATTTCAGGTGGGTAGTGATGAAGTCACTACTAGAAGACCCAAATCAATTAAGAGAGATTTTAGGGCCCTGGGGCAGTTGCTTAAGGGATCAGGAGCACAGGTTGTGTTCTCCTCTATCCCTCCAGTGGCAGGAATAAATGAGGGAGTTAACACAAAGAGCCATCAGATTAGCTCATGACTCTGGGACTGGTGTTATTGGCAGGGCTTTGGGGGTTTTGACCATGGGTTGGTATACAAGACACCTGGCTTGTTGGCAACAAATGGGATGCACCTGTCCCAGAGGGGAAAAAGGATTCTTGGGCAGGAGTTAGCAGGGCTCATTGATAGAGCTTTAAAGTAGTCTCAAAGGGGGAAGAGGATATAACTGGGCCTACTATGAATAAGCCCAAGGGAAGCATGCTAGGGTGGTGTGATAGTGAGGACTCTTGCTCTGCCTTCTCAGTGGAGACAAGGGATAGATATGTAATGGGAAATGGAGAGCTAAGGGCTGTTGTTGGTGGATTAAAAGTCACGGAAGCACCTGAGAAGCATCTGGTAGGAAACAGGGCCCACATCACAAAAAGGTGTTTGGGATCATTGGCTCCTCTGAAGTGCATCTATACCAGTGCACGGAGTACAAGCAAGAAACAGGGAGAGCTTGAAGCCATGATGCAAGAGGAAAACTATGACATAGTGGCTATCACAGGAACATGGTGGGATGCCTCACACAACTGGAGTGCCACAAGCGATGGCTACAAGCTCTTCAGGAGGGATAGACAGGGAAGGAGAGGCAGTGGGGTGGCCCTGTGTGTTAGAGATTGGTATGAATGCTCCAACTTAAGTTTAGTGATGATGAGGTTGAGAGTGTTTGGATTAGGTTAAGGGGCAAGGCCAATAAAGCCAATATTGCTGTGGGAGTCTGCTATAGACCTCCCAACCAGAGCAGTGATGTTGATGAAATATTCTATCAGCACTTGGGAGAAATCTCGAAGTCACTTGCTGTTATTCTTGTGGGGGACTTCAACTTCCCAGGTTATCTGCTGGAAATACAACACAGAAGAGAGGGAACAATTATGAAGGATCCTGGAATGTGTGGAGGATAACTTCCTCACAGCTGGTAAGTGAACTGAGCAGGGAAGGTGCCCTACTGGACCTCTTGTTTGTGAACAGAGAAGGTCTTGTGGAGGATATTGCAGTTGGAGGCCATCTAGGGAACAGTGACCATGAAATTATTAAGTTCTCTGTTCTTAGAGGTGTTGGGAGGGGGAGGGTAGCAAAACTGACACTTTGGACTTTCGAAGGGCAGACTTTGGCTTGTTTCAGAGGTTACTTGATAGAATCCCTAGGGAGTCAGCTTTGAAGGGCGTAGGAGTCCAGGAAGGGTGGGCACTTTTCAAGAAGGAAATCTTAAAGGCACAGGAACAGGCCATCCCCACGTGCTGTAAGATGAGCCGGTGGCAAAGAAGACCGGCCTGTCTGAATAGGGAGATTTGGCTTAAAATCAGGAAAAAAAGGAGAGTTTATGGCCTCTGGAAGAAGGCACAGACCACTCATAATGAGTACAAGAATGTTGTTAGGTCATGCAGAGAGATAATTAGAAGGTCAAAAGCCCAGTTAGAAATTAATTTGGCTTTAGAGGTAAAGGGCAACAAGAAGAGTTTCTATAAATACATTAACAATAAAAGACAGACCAGGGAGAGCCTCCATTGCCTACTAGATCCAGGAGGAAATCTGGTGATAAAAGATGAGGAGAAGGCTGAGGTGCTTAATGACTTCTTTGCCTCGGTCTTTAGTAATGGAAACACTTGTAATGGGGAAAGTCAGCCCCCCAAGCCAAGAGACAGGGGCCAGGAACAAAACGTCTCCCCTACAATTCAGGAGGACATGGTCCATGACCTGCTGCTCCACACTGATGTGCATAAATCTATGGGGCTGGATGGGGTACATCCAAGAGTGCTGAAAAAACTGGCAGGGGTGCTCGCCAAGCCACTGTCCATCATTTATCAGCAGTCCTGGCTGACNCACCTCGAATACTGTGTCCAGTTTTGGGCCCCTCTCTACAAGAAGGACATTGAGGTGCTGGAGAGGGTACAGAGGTTGGCTACCAAGCTAGTAAAGGATTTGGAGCGTGTCCCATATGAGGAACAGCTGAAAGACCTGGGGCTGTTTAGCCTGGAGAAAAGGTGGCTGAGGGGAGACCTTATGGCTCTCTACAACTACCTGAAAGGAGGCTGTAGTGAGGCAGGGGTTGGTCTGTTCTCCCTAGTGACAAGTGATAGAAGAAGAGGAAAGTTGCACCAGGGGAGGTTGAGGCTGGATATTAGGAAGAATTTCTTTACTGAAAGGGTTGTCAGGCATTGGAACAGTCTGCTCAGGGAGGTGGTGGAGTCACCATCCCTGGAGGTGTTTAAGAGATGGGTGGATGTTGTGCTTACGGACATGGTTTAGTGGTGTTGATAGGGCTAGGATTAAGGTTGGACTCAATGATCTTGAAGATGTCTTCCAGCCAAAACTATTCTATGATTCTAAGTGGAGACAAAATCAGTATTTTCACATTGCCTGAAATGTCTCATGAAATTGCTTTTTTGCCAAAAATGAAAGCTTTCCCATGACTTCCCTCCCTCTTGTCACAATAAAGTATTTTCCCATTGGAAAATATATATGTATCGAGTCCAGGATGAAGAAGGAAACAGTGCTGGTGAGCTTGCAGCTTCCCTAGCCAGGTCAGCGGTGCTGGGTCCAGGAGACCCCTAGTGTTGGGGAACAATCTGCAGTAACCAGACAGCTATAATTAAAGGGTACAGCAGTACTCAGTGACTGTACTCGGTGATCAATCACTCACAGTGGGACTGGAGGTATATACAGTCCAAAAGGCATCTTTGCAGGCTCCTGCATCCTTCAGTATCTTCATCACTAACATTAATAATGGGATAGAAAAGTTGCTTATTATATTCACAAATAGCTTCCTCATGGGGCAGGCTGCTCCATGCTGGATCACAAGTGAATGTAAAGTAACCTCAAGAAATCAGAGAAATATTCTAAAAAAAAAGATAGGATTAAATTCAATGAGGATATATTCAAAGTTCCAACTGTAGGAAGGAACAGGCATTCGTGTTTATGGGAGATAAGAAGTTAGTTTGGTATCAGCTAGGTAGGAAAAAACCTGAAGGTTTTGGCGGGTCACAACTTGACTGCAAATTAACATTGCTGTTGCAAAAAGTCAAATACTGTACTGTGACCTACAAACAGGATTGCTGCTGATAAGTCATATGAAGTAATTCTAGTCTGCCCAACACGGGTAAGATTTTAGCTTGAGGTACTGTGTTCAGTTTGGAGGCAATTTAAGAAGGTTGTGAGTTCGCTAGAGGGAGTTCAGAGAAGACAGTAGCTGGGTGAACAAGGACCCAAAACCACAACTTGTGTGGGAGGGTCAGAAGAAGTGGGTCTGTTCTGTCTGGAGAAGAGGGGATTCATTCAAAGGACATAAAGAAAAAAAGAAACACATTTTTCCCTATTTATACTGTGGGTACAACAAAAATAATGTGTGTAAATTACAGCAAGGGAGATTCAGACAAAACCCAGCAGAGTTTTGGATTGGTGGGAGCAGCAAAGCACTGGAACTGCTGAGACACGGTGTGTGAGTCTCCATCTCTGGACATTTAAAAAGAGATTGGACAGGTACCTTGAGAAATGGCACAGGTATGTCACCCAAGGTAACAACTTCTACCCAGTTTCCTGTGATTTTTATCATGAGTGTCATAACAGTTTAGCAAGTGATGATTTTTAAAAATAGCTCCTGAAAGGCGTGGAGCTTCCCAAAGACACTCAAACCTTCCTTTTTTCCGCAAGCTTTTCGCACTGCCTTGAATTTCGACTGGCTTCAGTGAAATGAGGACTTGCCGGCTGCAGCTCTTGGACCACATCAATGACTGCTCACAGTCAAACATTTAATTTACCTCCCAGCCACACTTGGAGGCTCTGGAGTGAACAGCTATTTTTAAAGCCACCATCCTGCCACACTGGAACATTTGCTCGGCAGTAGAGAGTGTGCTCGAAGAAATAATGACTGCCTTTTTATCCAAAGACTATTATAGCTAATGTTTAAAGTTCACTAAAAAACATGTTTCTGTATACTTGTATGGAAGGTATATTTAAGGCAAACTCCCTCAAACTCTACTCAATAAGCAAAGAGCACACAGCAATACTCCACTCTTGACATTTTAAAAAACCCTCTAATGTTCTTTTTTGCCTTTAACAACGGGGCCAATTTTCCCTTTCCTGGCTGACAGCCTACCCTCGCTTTTTCTTTTAGCATCTCTTGGAATTACCTGGACCTCACCTTTAAGCACAGGACACTGAACTCAGACAGGGTGGGAGGTATTGCTGAGAGGAATGAAAGATCAGACACCAATTGAAGGGTGAGGATATTATCAGCACTCACCCTTTTCTGTAAAGAGGATCCAGCAACCCCCTGGGGCCACTATTAATATTAATCATGGGCTTTGACTCTGCTTCCCAGGGCTGCAAATCTCTGAAGCTTTCTGGCCATTGTTCTCCATGACGGATGGACTGACTGCTGTAGGGGCAGCTGTGTTTGGGAGAGGAAAGTGAATGGGAGGGAAAGATTCAGTCTAAGCCCCTTCTCAGCCATCACAGCTCAGTCTCTTGCTGTTTTACTGCTGACCTGACAGAGAGAGATGCTGACTGCTGCTGCCACGCACCCATCCTCACCAGACTGGAGGTAGCTGCCTCTTACATCTGGAAAATAAGCAGTCTTCTCATTTAGAGGTTTAAACACCACCAGGGAAAAAAAAAATATGAGCCTTCTGCTGATAAAAATAGAAAAGTCATCTATCAAGAGGAGCCCAAAACTGTAGGTGTGCCTGTGCTGGAGGAGTTGTGTTCCTTATTCATAGGCACAGGGCCAGTACAGATCTCCAGCTGTGGTTGTCTTGTTTCAGGCCAGGTTTGCTAAGGGTTTGCCACTGCTCAGGGACACCTGGGTGAAGGGTTTTGAGACCAGGACCAAACAGACATGCTCTACCCATAACTGCTTCAGTAAAGCATTTGAATGAAGTCATCTGCCTGTCAGTAAGCCCTGCTGCATCTAAAAAATATAATTGGCTTCTGAAAAAAATGGTGTAACCCTGATGCTGGTGAAACACTTCTCCTTCACCATCACTATGAATGAAACCCTTTGTTGATCTTCCTGACACGAAACACCACCAATCCAACTCTGTCAGCCCAGTCTCACTCCAGCAAAGGCTTCCCCCTGGGGCAACCAGCTCTACTGGCTCCATAGCTTCTGGCTTGACTTTTGTGCTGTATCTATACTTGAAAGGCAAATCAGATTCAAGTAGGGTGTTAATTGTAAGTGCAATCCCCATTCTTAAATTCCTCAACTCATCCAAAGTGTGTTATGCTAAAAGAGAAAAGGGCATTCAACCTGGAATAAAATGAATCATACATAAAACCAGACAGCTGCTATGGAAAAAACTAGTCCTGAGTTACTCCAAACAGACAAGCTCTGAGCATGCCAGTGAGCTCAGAAAATGGCACATTCATGAGTTGTTGGCCAGAAAGGAGAGCCAGCCCATATTCACTAGACTGAAGAAACTTGGTAGGCCTGGAGGAGAAAGGCTCTGTACCCTGTTAGCAAGCAGCCAGTGCACTTCTGAGGGGACTTTCCTGAAGGTAAATAGCAATTCTTACCTTGCCAAGGCTCAGACAAACAGGTTATCCAATTCTTTTAACACCCTGGCCCTTCTGAAGAATAGCCTAGGGACATTGCCTCCAGACAAGTCCTACAGCTGGTTCAAGGTGCACCTTTTGCTGTAGGAGACTCACTCTCCGTGGTGAGCCCCATATGTTGCCCCAGGACCTGTCAGTCTCTCCTTCTCAATTCATGCAGCATGAGCTGTGGCTCCAGGCCCCAGTCCTTCCCTTGCTCTTACCCAAATTTTTCAGGTGCCACAACTGATTCTCACTGAGTGGTGGGATGAACAGCCCCAGGGGAAGGTGCTCATTCTCACATGGTGGGTCAGGCTTCCCTTTCTCCAGTGCAAATCCTCACCACTTTGTCTGCAAGCTTGTTCCCATCAGCATCCTGGGTTTATGAAACCCAATGGCCTGTGTGATGCTGTGGTCCTCCCACAGTGCTGTAGATCCCTGTGTACTTGTCACTGATTTCTCACCCAGTGCTGCCAACTTTATTTTTTTTTCTTCTAAATTCTCTGGTGCAATCACAAACCCTGTTATTTTGGTTGGTGGGGGTGGGCTACTTGCTATTTAAAAGGAAGCACGAGGCAGATCCAGCCTGAGTGTAATGTAGGAGCAAAGAGCTCATAGTAACTGCAAGGAGGAGATATGACCATGCCTATCACCTTCCAACCGATTCAAATGAGCAAGGAGAGCTGGAAAGCAGCAAAGCACAGTGCTTCAGCTGGTCCCACGACAGTTGTGCGCTGGCAGTGGGACCAAGGAGTAACCACCTCCTTTCTAGGGAGAACTACTTGCACATGTGGCTGCCACCATTTCTGGGTGACCCTTTTGAGCCAAGTCAGCTCCAGAAGGTCTGTAATTTTGCTCTCAGAAGAATAGTGCCACTGGTAGTGTTGTCTTGGCAGGGCCATGAAACTACAGAAGAAGATGGGAAGAGTTGAGGAGAGAGGACAGACCTAGAAATCCAAAGATATTCACATTTGCACAGTCGCTTTGCCGTGCCCTCAGCTCTCATGAGGTGCTCAAGATGCAAACATAAACATAGACCAACCTGTACAGAGTCAGTCATCTTACAAACACAAAGGCTGAAGACCTTGAGAGAGCTGTCAGATCCACATGTGATGTGTAGCGTGGGGTAATGTTATGTTATGGGTGACAGTAGAGACGTTATGGGGAGATTTGGACAATGAGAATTCTGTGGCTTGATGAATAGTCTCTATTTCCAGTAAACAGAGAAACACCCTACTCCAAATAGCTCAGATTAGGGCTGTGCAAATAGCTAAAGCTTTTTGGCTTTAATCCCAAATCAAAATATTTTAAGAAATCAGAATCTGAGCAACTTGGGGAAAAAAAAATTGTTATTCTTTTGGGCTAAGTAGACTGGTTTGATCTACCCACCCCTCTCCTTCTCTCCAGTGATACTGCAGAAATATTTGTGTATGGATGCATTTATTTTTGGAAACTTTAAGTGAGTCAAATATTTAAGAAAGAATTTTAGGGCATTCATTTTGATATAAAAAACAAATTTGAGAACAATGCTTTTCTGAGCCCTTCTCCATCCTAAGCAATTCTGTTCCAGTAATATCAGTTAGATCATCAAAATATTGTCATTTAAAAAGTAATACTGAAAAAAAAATAATTTTTCTGGTGGAAAATTATCTACTGCTATTTTTTCAGCTTGGTCCAGTGATAGGAGTTATTTGCTGTTCTGTATGATGAAGTGGTTGATGAAGTGTGTGATGAAGAGAAGTGGTTGAGTCACCATCCCTGGAGGTATTTAAAGGATGTGTAGATGTGGCCCTTATGGATATGGTTTAGTGGTGGACTTGGCAGTGCTGGGTTAATGGTTGAAGTCAATGATCTTAGAGGTCTTTTCTAACCCAAATCATTCTATAACCCTACGAATATACAGCACAACTGGGAACCCATGACAAATATATGCATATGACCTAGTCAACAGGAAGATATTACTAGGAAGAGAGAAAACCAAGTACAAATTTTATTAGTATTATCATGAGTTGTGGTTATTTTTATGGAGTAATAGGATGCTAGCAACTTGATGTTTGGTTTTTTTTACATTATTTAAAACTAAATTCTGACTTTAGGAAAGCGCCCTTTAGTTGGCATTTACTAAAATTTGTTTTGGGCTGCTCCTTTAAGAGATAATTGATTTTCATTTACTCTAGAGGTCTGCAAGTGTCTTCAGCATAGAAGAAACCAAACTGGTGACCAACTGCACTGAGGAGGCAGTGAAGCAAAGTGCACCCACTGCAGCTACACGCAAAGAACAGACTGAAAAATAGCAAAACCTCAGTTCTAGTCATACTGAAGGATGAAACAAGAAAAGTAGAAATTAACCTCTTTATAAAGATCTTCGAGGTCTCTCAAAGAGGAAAAGCTCTATAAAAGTTATTTAGATTGTTTTCAGAGAAATGTGATTTCTACCTTGCCAGCAGGCCCTTATGCTCTCAGGCAAGGCTTACTTCAGTTGGAGCTTTGCATCCCTGTCACTTAAGACTTGGGAAGGGACAGTTTCTTCCCTTCTCACCATTCACGTAATGGCAATGGATGGTTAAGACTAGGGGAACAAAATGTTTCTCTTACAAAAAACAGCATTTTCTGGTGCAGGAGGATGGTGTGGGGAGCACAATCAGCTTTATGCCTTCCCCTAAAGCAGCATTTATAGTCTCTTTGCATTGGTCCCATTTATGGACCCCTTTGGGCCCTTTTTAATTGCACACCCATCACCTTCTCTTCTCCCAGACATTGCTGTGCCCCTTGGACAGCTTAAACAGTCCACACACCTTCTCCCTGGGCACCAAAACTCCTTCTTTGCCACAACTTGCCTCACCTGGGACCCACACCTACACCTTGCCTGGATCTGGCTCATCACTTGCTGTGTTTGGGACTGTCGATGGATGTCACAACCAGCGTCACTCTGCCCGTGCCTTTGTTCCCCAGGGAACCGTGCTGCTGGGGAGAGCACATCCCACCTGGGGCCATCTTGGCTCCCAGCTCCACTACCTTCTCAAGCAGCCTGGCTCTGGCTGCTTCCTGTCACAAGAAGTACGTTAGGAATGCCTTTATGTCATGAGACTACCATACACAGCACCAGCACAGTCTGAATTACAGATAATTTTGAATTGCAGAGGGAAGAAAAATATTTAGCAAAATTATATAACCAAAGTTCAAAAATAGCCTATTGCCATCTGGCTGTGCTATTTTGAAGACCAAAAAACCCTCAAGTCTTTTTCAAGCTAGCTATACTGTTTGCAAACTCAGCCAAATTTTTAAAAAATCTCGAATTTCACTTGCTTGATTCACCTCCGGAGGTTTTTGAAGCAGCTTTGCCTGCACACAAGCTGTACCCAGCTATGCAGCTCTGCTCCATGTCTGCCATGCATATTTTAAAAGCCCTGCCACATTCCTGTAAAAGCGGGTGCACAACTTTAGGAGGCTGCAGGAAAAAAACCCTAAAATTTAATAAAATACAAGCCTCTCAAACATTATGGATTAAACACCAACCCACTGTCCTGCCTCCATTGGGCATCAGGGGACAGCTACTTTAACAGCCCAAGATGCAATGAAAACATCATCCTCTAGCTGTTACGTTTGCTAAAGCAACTGGGAACTGCAGAGAGCCTGAAACAGTGCCCAGGCATGACCCTCCCCACTAAACAGAGGATAACTTCATGCGTTTGCACCCAGTTGAAATGTCAGCGTGGAAGAGAGCATCACCCTGAAATCCCTCCAGGCCAGTAGTTTGCCTCCATGGGGATGGAGCTGAGCACCTGGTGGTGTAACAGCATTAACAGGAGATCAGGTTATCCAGCCTATCCTAGATCAGCCACACATCACCACTTCTTAGGTTCTAGTATTCAAATATCCTTACTGACTACTAACCTTGCCAAAAAATCCCAATAAATCACCTTTCTACAATTGCAATTGAATCTCAAAAGTTGTACATCAGTGAGAGTAATTCATATGGAAACCTTTAGCATTTGATATCGGTTATGTATCGTTCTCCAGCATATAGAAAAGAATTAAGCACTGCTTTCACACGGATTCTAGTATCATCCAGCCTGAATCTGACCCCTGCAGCAGGGATGAGGGGCAGCACCTATTTGCTCTGCTTTTGGATTTGCCACAACAGCTCTGATCTAATGACTTCCACAGCCAACATACCAGGGAAAAACTGCTTCCCTTCAGCAGTTTTATGTGTATTGCCTTTCAACCTCATTACAGAAGGTTAATTATTTCTGACTTGCTTCCTCTGTACACATTGGCATTACACACCTATTGCCTGCCCTGATGCTCTGCAGTCCTGACCTCTTTTCACACTTCCCTTCTGAAACAGGAACATGGGGTAGTCTCTCAGGATAGATCTTCGTCACCTCTGGAGACATCATCTGCCCTCACTGATGCTCACAGATGTCTAAACCTGGAGAGGAACCTGGCCTGAAGCAAAGCCTGGGACCACCCCATTTATCTCCAGGAGCCTGGTTGAGGTGCTCCTGCAGGAAGCATGGCCACAGAGCTACACACCTAGTTGTAGGTAAACGCTGAAAGCAAGTTATTTAATAGCATTATTGTAGTCTTACTCTGTCGGAGTGAGCTATTAGCTAATAGTCAGGGACTTTGTAGAGTTGTTTCTTCACTGGAAACTTTGAGAATCCAATTAAGATGTGTCTCAGGAGCAATTCTGTTTATTTATGATGACTGAGTACAAAGCCTAGTTTTGTCAAGTGTGGAAGAACAAAAAAACCCCAGTAACAACAACAACACAGTTTTCTTCCTCCCATTTGCCAAAAGTGTCATTTGCCATGGCAGCTTATAGTTATCTAAATGGATGCTGCTGCCACCCTGCCTTGCCCCATCCTTCGTCCCTGGCTGCTCAGGGCTGTCCCCCTCATCTAGAATATGTGGGATCTGATCAGATTGCCGAGGTGATCATGAAGAAGGTGTAAAGGATGCCAGGATGCCATAGGACTATCAGCTTCAGCTGTCCAAAGCTGCATTCCATCAGCAGGTCCAGGTTTCCAACGAGCTCTATCCCTGATGAACAGCAGAAATATTTCTTCTGATTTCTTGCTCAACTACGTGAGGCTATGACTAATTAATCCCTCTGACCTTGTGATTAAAATCCCAAAGAAAAGCCCTGCAACTCACTGCTCCCCTGGACGAGGCTCTCACTGGCCTGGGTTTGACTTGCAAGGAAATGCTTGCTGGTCATGTTGGCCATCAAGTGACAGCATCTGGCTGTGCCAGGCTCTCAGAGGCAAAAGAGGTGCTCAGCACATCTGTCACCCCTATCAGCCTGTGGATAAAGATCAAAGACTCACTTGATCACAGCCATTATAAGTCCTGCAGTGCAGTGCTTTTTCAGCCTCATTTTCCATGTCTCCTCAGCAGCCTGACTACCTGCTTGCTGCACCCACCTCACTACAGCTCAGTGAGCAGGAGCCAGCTATCCACAGCCACACACTGATTTGTTTTCTCCTTGGGCTGTCACAGTCAATTGGGAAACCCAATAAAGTATAATCACTTCAAATTAATCTCCTGAAGAGCCATTAGTTAACCTCCGTCAACATTGAACTTTACTGGAGTCTTATTTGGTCCCTCACTAACCTAGGCATGGAGCTTTGCCAGCTCCATCCTCACCCTCTCTTGGAGGTCACTCATCAGGGTGGTGACCATGAGTGTGTGAGACACCCGTTATCACACGCCTGTCACCCCAAGCACCAGCGGCTGGCCCTGGCGCTGTGCTGTGTCGTGCCTTGCCGTGCTCTCAGCCCAGCTGGCCCAGGGCAGGGCTGCTCGCTGCCTTGGTAGCCTCTGGGACAGAGACTCTTTAGTCAGAATGGGTCAAAAACCCCCATTATTTGATGAATTGTAAGTTTGACATATTGTGCTGCTCCAAATGAAAATATGCTTAGTTTGTGTCAACTGTTCCAGATGAAAAAAAAAGTAACTTAGAAACAATGACGAAGCTTTATATCAGCATTTCTGACCAGAAGCGTCTAACCGGCATTTGTAGTTTTAGACTGATTTTTTTTCTTGAAAAGAGAAAGTCAACAGGTGAAGAACCACATGGTCAGACAGAAGTTTCCCCTCCCTCTGTCTGTCTCCATATCACACAGTTTTTGCAATACGTCACCCTACAGGAGGAAGAGGGGAGAATCTGAGTTACCCATTCTAAAAAAAATAATTTTAAAAAAACCCCTAACCTGACAAGGCACTTAATGTGCTCATGAAACACCATCTTCCCAGCAAATGCTCCTCTGCCAGTTGTGGCTATTAAAGTTCTTGATGAAATTTCTCCTTCAACCCAGGACAGAATCTCTCATCAAACCAGGGAGCTCCATGACAAACTCACATTCAGGACGCTATCCCTCTGTGGGTATGGAAAATCCCACCATAACCAGGGTATGCCCTGTCCTGTGCTGGCTCTTCTTGGAGCTTTCCAGTCCCCTCTGTCTTTAAAGGGCTTGATTTTTTTTCCCAGAAGGGAATCACATTTTCATTCTGGTTTCAGGCTAGATCTAGTGCACATCAGCTCCACGCTCCATAACCATTATGCGTGTTGCCTCCTCCTCTGTAAAACACCATCATTTATTCCTCTTGTAATTAAGACAGATGAGCAGCAGTTAACAGTGCAGAGGTTAATGGCAATTCAATTCACAGTACACCATGGGCAGTGCCATGGCAAGTGGATGGATGTAGTCACACACCCACCTATCACCTCCTCCACCAAGCAGTCCTCTCCCAATGAAGGTCTATGTGCAGTGTGATGCCATCCTCCCTTGAGTGCTCTGAGTTGGGCTCTGAGCAGGGTGCTCCAGCCAGAGCTATGCCTGACTCACACCCCCTCAGGGCTGAGCGGATGGGCTCTCTTTCTCTTAACCAATCACACAAGGTAACTCTGCTTCTACCTTTGAGGCTGTAGCTTGGTGCCAATATTAGGTGAGATTATCCCAGGCCATACATGATGCTGCCTCCTTCCTTTCCCCCATTCCTCAATCTGCCCTCCCCTGGAAGGTAGGACAGATCAGGGAGCCCAGGCACACAAGGGCTGGGTGCAGCATCCAAGCTGCTTCTGTGCCAGCACTGAACACAGAGGAAACACAATCTCACCACTCCCACTTACTGTCCACTTTATGCACCAGAGAACTGTGTTACCTCTGTCATCAACATAGCACATACCCACAACCCCTCTTCTTATTGTCTACCATGACCTTCCCCTCTGCATCTCCAGGAGCTTTCAGAAGTGATGGCCTCCTTGAAACCCCCTCCCATGCAATAAGACTGGCCCCAACTCTTTGCATCTGGTTGAAGGTCCCTATATTTGGCCACACACAACTTTCTTTAAGCTAATTTATTAGGAGAGTCCACTCAGCATCAAGGTCCTCTTCATGAGTTGCCACTCTCCCCGTCTCTACACCTACAAGTTGTCAAGGCTTTCTTTGCAAGCTACTCAGAAAGTTAAATAGGACAGGGCAGAGCTCCAGGACTGTCCTCCTAATGCAGTTACAGGCATGACTTCCAGAGAATAATCAACTCAGGAAGGCAGCAGCCCCCATCCCTAGCCTGCAAACTGGAGATTCAGAGAAAGCCTTTATGGAGAGGGGTTCTTTGGACAGTCTTTGTGATGGGGAAGAAGGGTCCTACCACTGGTGTAAGCTGACATTGACTGGAGAATTTTTTGTCCGTGCTTCCTAAAGTCATGAAATTTCTGTAAAGATTTGTGTGTTTAGCCTGCAAGCACTAGAGTGGCATCTGAAATATCCTGGTCTGTGTGATGTGGGATGTTTGGCAGGTTGCACTATTGCTCATGGAAAGGTTGCAGAAAAAGTCAAGCTTGAAGCAGGTTTTACATAGCAGGGCCATGGGATTCCAAGGGGTATTTAAGGAGAAAGGGGAAGAACAGGAGATGCTGACATTTCATTTTCTAGTGGAAGCACTGCAAACTGGGCATGTGCTCAATCCAGTGATGCACCAGGATTCTGCATTCCTTTGCTTACTACATGCCGAAGCTTTTATTTTACTTTGCAGCACCTGATGAGGGTCTCTTGTGGGAGTTTGATGGATTTGTGCCACTCTAAGAGTTAACTGAAAGCATTTATATTTCTTGATCATCAGAAAAACTGTGGTTGCAGTGGCCCTGTGAGGGAACAGTAGCAAAAAAAAGAAGACTGGAAAGCCAGTCCATAGGTGTGCATCAGAGATTTCTCATGCAAGAAAGGATCTGTCAGGAGAGAGAAAGATATGCAAGAAAGACATCTCTAAGGATGTCTAAAGGCTGAAAACGAGGAATAAGTGAGCCCACCTCCCAAATAAATCAGCTTTGAGCTGCCCAAGACTGTTTCTGCAGTCTCAGATGATCAGGCACCAGTTGTGCAGCATGAGTGAGATGCCAGAGCTGCTGCTCACCTGTGGCTGGTAAAGGTTGGAAAGAGGTAAAAGCCTTCCTGCAAGCGTGGAAAGAGCTTTTGGAGGTCTTCTCTGCCATCTTGAAACTGACATTGCCTACATGTCAATGGGAACAGGATTTAACTTCTCATGCATGGTAGGAAGAAAGCAAGCCTGGCTGCTGTTAGTGGTTAGGAGTCTGCAGTGAAGTTTCCCAACTGATCAGCAAGTTTTAAGGAAAATAGTTTCTCGACAGGAAAGAGAAACAAAATAGGCTCTTTATAAAAAGTCATATTCCAGTTTCCTGCCACTGGCTCTGGCCTGGCACGTACAGGCTGCTGCCCTGCAGGCTGCTCAGTGGCCCTGGCACAAGCATCACCCCACACCAGCCAGGATCTACTTGCACAAGGCTTGTTCAATTGTCCCAACTGAGACCTCACCCATGGGCTGGCTTGCAGCCTGGGCTGGGAGCCTCTTCCATTTTCTTCATGCAGATTTTGCCCACAGTGGAGCAAGAAGGCCAGTTCCCAAGGCCTAGGAACAACCCCGTTCCCCTCAGTATAGCCTCTCCCCAGTGCTGGCAGGTGACTGGAGGGCAGACACTCTCTGCCTGCCACCTCCTGGGCAAGCACTTGGGAAGTCTGGCCATGCTCTGCTTTGGAAAAAAGCCTCCTCACCCACAAATTGCATGAGAAACCATTTACAGCTACAGAAATAATGACAAGGGAGACCCAGAGTCTTCACCGTGGGTTGATGGCGTCACTGAAAAGCTTGTCCTGAGTTGTGAAAGACAGGATCTCATTTGCTGCCAAACACTCAGGGGCCTGAGAAAGTCCCTGCTTTGGTGCCCACCCTGATGAACAGGATCACTTTGGAGATAGCCTTGATGGTGCTCCTGTCAGAGAGCCATAGCAAGGCTGGTGGGTAGAGCATGTAGCAGAGTGCCTTGGTTGCCTCTGCAAGAGTACATGTTCAGGAAATATGGGAAGGGAAGCAAATTGGACTCATGCCCTGTTCTGACTCTTTGTATGTGAGAGGCTGGAAGTGTTTTGTTTTCTTCT